>CM038232.1:36857311-37171403 GCA_021442155.1 Cymbidium sinense
TATTATTCTAATAAAATTAAACTAATTATGTCAACTATATTATATGAATTTTAGTGTGGAAAATGAAAATATTAAGTTAAATTTGTTAAAAACTAGATATTATGTTAAAAAATAATCATACTAAAGAGATGATAGAAGTACTATTTATCAAATATAAATTTGTGTAAAGTAAAAATGATTCTAACATGTACCAAAGATAACATTAATAGAAGACATGCTAAAAGATGATTTTCAAAATATAAGTTTATTGCAACTTACAATATAAGATTAAAGGGACTGATTGATATTGTAGATTCATAAAGTTGATCCTAAATAGTTGAGATAATATTGACAAGAATGATGATTTAATTTGTTCTCTATTTTAGTATATTAATTCTAATTTTTTTATATTCTTATTATCATTATCGTATTTCTTTTAACTTAGCCTATCCTTCTTTCTTAATCTTTTAATTTTAAATGTCACATTTTCTATTATTGCTTTCCCTTATTTATTTTGCAATCCTCAACAATTCTAGCATATAAATATAAATAGTTTTTTATTTTCTATGCCTCAATGGATATTATGGTTGTTTCATTAATAGTCTTTTAATACTTATTAATTTTTTGAACTTTTTATTTTAAATGATAAACTTTTTGTTATAATATGTTGGTACACTAGTGCTAGTTTGGCTAAACTTCTCATCCTCATAAGCTACTTTATACTATTTTTATGAATAAAAATGAATAAAAAATTATAATACATGCTATCAAAATCTTTTTTATTTAGAAGATTAATTTATTATCTCACAATCTTCTCAATAAAATTAACTTTATACAAATATCATTTTATGCTAGAAATGATGTATTACCTGCACATTAGTGGAGCCATAACCATATTGTTGAAATGAGCTTTGGTTGTTAGGAAGCATCATGGTCCTATTTTGGTAATCCATTTTTAACGAAGGCATTGATATTGGAGTTGGTGTTGACATCAGCATTGGCATTGCCACCTGGAAAAAAGCCTTGCCCTCGAGCTTCATTATATATAGAAAAACTTATCCCCTCCTTATACAAGTCAGTTAAGTTTGCATCCATATTTGGATATTTCATCATTGTTTCTGATGATATGGGTGATATAAATTGCTCATTGTCATTGTAAATAGATTGTATTAAGCTTTGTTGAGGATAAGGTAGTGGTGCCACTGGATCTTCAAAATGATAAGCCATAGGATTTATGGTGCATTCGTTATATTGTTGATTATCGATTTCTTCCATGACATTTGTAGTAGTTGATATTGTCACTATTTGTTCTGGTGACTTTTGCTCCTCCATATTTAGAATTTGAGGAGGTGATTTTTGCTCATCCATAGTTAGAACTTGAAATGGTGGCTCTTCTAAGTAGTCTAGGAAATCTCCAACATCTAATTCAAATTCCTGTTCAGTTTCCTTTAAACAATCCAAAAAAGGATTATGAGATGAAATGATTGAGGTGGATGGGCCTTCTTCATAAGAGCAATTGGGTGGTTCATTGTAGTCTAGCCAAGTAGCAACCTCTTCGCTTTGAAAAGGTGTATCTGAAAAGAGTCGTTTGTCATAAGGAGGGCTGTGGATTGCTGAATAGAGCGAGGACTCCTGCATTTTTTGAAAAAGGAATAAGAAACAAACATTTAAAAGAGAATAACATAGATTTAACATAATATTATCAATAATATGATGAGCATATAATATTTTAATACTAAAATACACTTAAATTATCAATTGAAAGTTTGAAAAATGCACACAACTAATCAAGAATTAATGCTTCATGATTTGTGGTCTTTAAGAAGGGACAATTTTCTATTGTAGATAATTTAATGATATATATATATATATATATATATATATATATATATATATATATATATATATATATATATATATATATATATATATATATATATATATATATATATATATATATATATAATAGTAAAAAGATAATTTATAATCAAAATTTTAAAATTTTAAAACAGAGGTTGATATAACTCATTCAAAAGATAACATGATGTCAAAAAATAATATTCATTCAAAATATGATGAAACTAAGAAAAATCATCTTATGATTGTTAAAGAATTAAATAAATAATAATAATCTAAAAATAAGAATAACTCAAAAAATCCATTTAATAAGTTGGTTGATAAGAATAATAAATTTATCAAATATTTATTGAATGATAATAATATTTTGAAATTTCTCTTTCATCTTTTATGTCAAACTTCTACATCATATGCCTAAGATATTCAGCCAAATAATATTGGCATGCAAATCTTAAAAACTAATTAAAATTGATAAATAAACTTAAAAAAAAAACATACTAGATAGAATTGATTTGAATTACCAATATGATAACATCATTGAAATTATTCTCATCGTCACCCATCGTGCCCTTCTCTTTAACTGTATTTCAGCTCGTTAGAACGCTTTGTGTTTCCTCCTTCGCGTTATGGCTGAAAGCAAGTAATAAAATGGAAGAGTGTTTACTTCAGAGATAATGAAAGTGGCTTTGGGATTGGGATAAGCGGACAAGAGGAGCGAGGGAAATAAATAAGCGGAATGTTACTAAAAATAACAGTTCAAGCAGTTTGCGGCCGCTTTCGGCGTTTCGCTTCCTTCCACTGATACGCCACGAGCCTACGACAAAGTCAATCCTAATTTTAACCTCTTATTTGATCTTGCACGTGCAAATTAACTAGTTCTTATTTCTGTCGCAGGATAAAGGTACGGGATCTCTTGGTAAGCGGAGGAACAAGTCTCATACGTATGCGTAAGGTGCGGACAGGGGAGCTTTCACCTCCGGATCCGGAAGGGAACCTGCTCCACTTGTGGTTACGCGGAGTGCAGGATAGAGGCGGCGAGGGAGATCCGATGGTTGACTAAAACTTCATCGAAGAATAGGCGGCAGCTCGCTGGCGCCGTCGATCCGCTTGTCTGGATGCTTCGGTCTGAAAGTCAAGAGGGAGCCCAGGCGGCTATACTCGCGCTTCTCAATCTTGTTGTCAAGGATGAAAGGTGAGAGTTTGGCCCTTACTGAAAGGGGTAAAAAGTATACCTGTTTTGCTTTCTTTGTCTCAGTATTTTTACTAAGTACTATCTGGATCTGTGACGTTGTTAAGGAAAAAAAACACACCTTGTTATTCATTTCTCTATGATGCCAGGTATGAAGTAATAAGTGCTATAATTGCTTTTAAAAAAAATGTATTTTGTCATTCATTCTGCTATAATACTGGGTATTGAGTTATATGTGCTATGTTGTTTCTAAATTTGTCATGATTTATAGTTTATGCGCAAAATTGTATAGTTGTTTGGAAAGCTAAGTATATATGCTGGGTTTATGGCCTTTGTTCCAATAGAAGGGGAGCAAACTTTTAGTAGATTTCATTTACTCGTCAGGGCTAATCCTTTGTAGTTGGTTCATACAAAGTGGGATAAGATTCAAATCTATGTCTTTGGAAGTAGGAAAACGTGAGGTTTGCTGATAATTACCAAATCATCTTCATCATTCAGCCTTAACCCAACTACTGATTACCAAGACTTTATTTTGGATGGAAGGAAAGAGAAGGATTATAACTCTACGGCTATTGATTTGAGCAGTTATATATATATATATATATATATATATATATATATATATATATATATATATATATATATATATATAAATCTCCCAACGCAGAATCATATATAGGAATATCTTTGTATAAGAGCAATTTTTTTATGCCAAAAGGTGGACGAGATCTCATTTGATACTCAGAAAGGAGTACTGAACATCAAGCATATCCATCTTTGGTGTTTAGTGGTAAAAGTTCTAAATTGTTAGATTGACTGTGGAGTGTTTATGCAGCATAAAGAATTATTGTTAGAGAAATAGTTGTTGCTTGGAATTATTTATTTTATTTTATGAAGATTTTGTTAATTGTGATCATTGTATGATTATGTTATTGTTCATTCTATATGGTGTTCTTTTTTTTTTTCCCTTAAAGTTTTCTCAAACGGCAAATGCAGTGTGTCCATAGAAGCAGCTAATATTTTTTTTTTTCAATTTTTGGGAGGCTTATGCTTTAGATAGGGGTGCAAATGGGTCGAGATGAGATTGAGTCACTATGATTTTAGCTTGAGCTCAATTAATTCATAGAGTTCAAACTAGAGCTTAATTTTGCAAGTTCAAACTACTCCTTTATTATAAAAGAGAGATAATAATTTTAATTCAAGTAATTATTATAATAAAATGATAAAAAAAAAAGAGAAATTATAAGAAAAATAAAAAGAAATCACTTGATATATAAAATGATATTTAAATTTTACATATTTTTAATAATTTTGTAGTTAAACTATTGAATTCAAATATATTTTAGGTGCATTATATAATAATATTTTAAAACAAACCGATTAATACATTAACGAGTTGAGTTAGGACAAGCTTTGCTTGTTAGCTCATTGAGTTCGATTCACAAGTCATTTATTGTGTTGAGCCTATATGGTTCAAAAGTCGATTGATTACTTACACTCCCCATTGTATTTTGTGAAGAGGATAGTCCTTGCATATAACATTTTAATGAATTATCTTCGTTGATTGCATATAATTTTTTAATCAATTGAATCTGTAACAAATTGATGTTTGTTTGTTTCTGGTCCCACTCTTATATGCCTTTATACTATTATTAATGTAAATTTTCTTTCTTAACAGTAGAGTTTTTTTTTCATGAAATACCTTATTAATAAACTTATTGACCTTGCAACCAATGGCATGTTTTGATTATCACCTTATTTTATTTTTCTTACTCTATTAATATAACATATAGAATAATGACTTTAGGCTTTTAGTATTTGCAAGTTCTCTTGTAGATAAAAGCCAAGTAATCTATGTCTAGTCAAATCATTGAATAAGGATGTATTTCTCTTCCCCTTATATCCACATGTATACATCATCATCATTGTCATCTTCATTAACTTATCCCAATTATATGGGTTTTGACATAATGAATCCTTGTTTTTCATTCATTGTATTTGAATGATGTATGAGGTTTGAATCTATTCTTCACAAATTATTTTGAATAACTTCTTTTGCTTTTCTTATTCTTCTAGCACATTTAATCAACTCTAAAGTGCATTTTCTACCATTCATTATACATGTCTAAAATTTGAAAGTCTATTTTTAGTTACCTTATATTTAAGAGGTATCACTTAAACTTTTTCTTTGATTTAATTATTTTTTAAGTTGTCTTTTTTAGTTTTTTTTCATACATTTGCTATTATATTATCATTTTTGTTACACTCAACTTCAATATCAATAATTTTTTTTAAATAAGCCCAATATTTGAATTCGTATAATATCAACTCTAATTGTGATTTTATAAAATTCAATTAAACTCTTCTTATATCCTCTTATCACACAAATTTTGAGACACTTCATTTAATATTAATTCTTTTAAGTTATATCATATATATATATATATATATATATATATATATATTCGATATATAAAGGTTATAGATATTTAAATATTATCTTATATAAATATCATATTATTTTTCAATAATATTGATTGATAATTACACCATACTCACTAATAGTACATATCATATACTTAAATTTTGTACTATTAATTCTATGGTCTCTATTTTTTTATTTTCTTCATTATAATAATTTGTCATTAATTTTTTAAATATCTCATTAGTCTGAATTATATCATTTTTAACAATCATACAAGCCACCTCATTTTAATATTTATTGTATCTTTATAACCAATTTAAAATTTTTGAACTTCGATGTTGATCCTTGATGTAAACTTATTATAATTGAAAATTTTTTGAGTATTCAAAATTATTTCTAATACTAGTTAGTGCTCCATCACATACATTTTAAATAATGTCACTATATCTCGATACACATCTTTGTGCTTTAAAGAGCACTAAATCAATTCTCTTAAAACGTGATTGCATGCCTTCTAAAAGATTAAAATAAAGTAAAATCATCTTAATATCATTTTTTAATTAAGCACTTCTATATTAGGTGTTTTAACATAAAATCTGTTTCAAAATCTATATATTTAGCATGAAATCAAATTGGTTCTCCTAAATTAATCTAATTTTTTGAAGCCTTTGTTCCATTTCTTGCTTCCATGAATTCATTGCATTACTCTCTAAGCTAAATTTTCCATAATTAGCACAATCTTAAATACACTTTCATACACAAATAATGATTTTTCTTCTAGTTATGTAGGTAGCAATTACTGCATCTAGTATTGGCTATTTTAATTAGCTTATAAAACAAACAGCTCTAGTTACCAGCTCTCCGAGACTTGCTTGCCATACAGTTGTTGTAGGCTTTAATATTTCTATTAGGTGACTTGCCCCGAAATCACTATTTTGTGTTATTATGCCTTCTTTCAAAACTAGCAGTGAATAATGCAATCAACAAGTTAATAAACTACCGTTCTCTTCAAGTTTACATGACTACATATTGAAACTGCTTATTTCCTTTTTTGAGTTTTCAGATTCTATAATTTAAACTATTGTATGCATGATATGATGTTCTTAATGTATTGTTAGCTCGATATCATCGAACATTTGCCATTATGAATCATGAATTAGACAATTGGTGTATCCATGAAACCTGAAGGAAGACTATTGGCACAAAAAGAATCAATTATCTTTGCCACTTACCTTGTAGGTTCAAGAGCAACTTCAGAGAAGGTATTATGTGCATTTCTTTAGGATTTTTAGCAATTTTTGCTAATTATCTTTGTTATATTATTTAGGACATCTTCTCACATACTGATTTTTTCTTGGGTTACCATGAATTGAGCTTTAATTTGAGAGAAGTTCAAGTGATTTATTTGATCATTAAATTAATCTCTGCATGAGCCCAAGCTGCACCCGAGAGGATGGCAGCTACGCTCTTTCAGCTACTTTTTTCAGCTTTGTTGATTTTGATATTTAATTGTTTTCAAAAAATGATCCTAGTTTTGTTGGATTGACTACAATTTTCAATTTAACTATGCTCAGTACATGTACTCTTCTTAGTTTTAACATTCCTTGGCCTTGCTTTAAATTCTTCAATGTTGTGAAGAAAAAAAAAGTCTTTTAATGTTGTTTGCTTGAATTATAGTTGTTTGTTAGTTGTGGTTTACACCTTTACTTCAATGAATAACAATCATATGAATATTATGTTGATTATAATGGTCTTTTTTTAATTCTTCTATTGTAATATTGTTGGTTATTTAGATTGTATGTTTTTATCATGCTTTTTTTATTATTTTGGTTTAACTCTACTTTTTTATGGCAATAGGATAAGACTTTGAGGCATCACTTCCATTGGTTTTCATATTATATGAAGCTAACGATATAGATTTATCCTCCAAAAACTTCAATAAGAAGTTTGCATGGAACATATTTAATTCAATGTCAATTGAAATCATGTGTGCTTCTATCTCCAGCCTAGTTAATCTAGACTTGTTTATGATTTGCTTGATTTAGCTGGAAAAAAAGATTCAGTTTGAGGTTCACTTTTAGCTTTACTTTTAATCTCATTTCGACATTACATAGAGTGATATTCAATTTATTTTATCCAAATATAATCAACCTTGTTAATTATTCTGTTCATTTTGATTCAAACCAAATTGAAATAAAAATTAAAATTTCAAGCAGTTTGCAATCACTGAAGAAAATTTCATCTCTTGCCAGGAGAAATTGGATGGGCTTCTATTTAAAAGAGGACACTTATCTTCTTGTCTAGTGGCGATTGATTGTTTCTATTGGAATATTGAAAAAAAAATCTTGATTATTAGAAGTTAACGGTTAATGCACTGTGATTGATTTTGTATTTGCACGTTCATGTAAAACCCTCAAAATAAGTGACTATCATTACTCTTGGGATATTTAAAATACACAAAAATAACTTAATAACATTTAAATGGAAGATGTACATACATACCACATAATTCTTATGCATTGACATATCTAACATTGATATATATATATATATATATATATATATATATATATAAGAGAGAGAGAGAGAGAGAGAGAGAGAGATTCATCACTTTAAAAAAATTAGTGATAGTGATATTTTTGATGTGATATTGAAGATTTAAGTGTTATTTGTGTATCATTAAAGTTTAGGTGTTAATATATAAATATGTAAGAATTGTGTGATATGTATGTAAATGCCCCTATTTAAAAATGAGTGACATTTAAATGTTTTTGTAAGAGTGCTAAAAATTTTGACCATCAAATTTAAGAAAATCATCAAACTCTTTCAAATATACAAAAAAAAAAAGCACGGGGGAAAAACAAAGGAGAGAAATCAACAAGTAAAATCAAACCAAATCATAGTTCATCAAATGACTTCACCAATTCTATGACATATTAACATTTTGATTTCTCATTCAATCATATATAAGGCAAGAAAATGAGCATTGAAGCGTCAAACAAGTATTTCTTCATGTTCTTGGCTTTGTGTCGAATGTGAACACTTTTTCTTTGGATAGCCACTACTGCCATTGAAGACACTTCTTTGATTATAAACTGGGCTCTGTAGCTTATCATCAATGTAATTGGCTCTGGGATGGGTGTTCCTGTACATTTGTGGTTGTTCCAGATCACTAATAGTATTGGGTTGAATGCGATTGCTTAAGTTGAAAGGTTGCCTCTCAGTTCTATGATTACTGTGAAGGTTGTTTGCTTGGGTTTTCATATATTTGCATTGAGTTGAAGAGGTTGATCTCTTTCCAACTACAGAGTTTAGTCTAGTTAGTCATTCGATTATTATCTATAGAAGGCAATATACAATCAATATTGATTTAGTTAATGCAATAAATAAATTATGTGTGTCAAAACTATATTGACCATAGAAGGCAAGGGCTTTGGGTAAAAGCTTAGCCAACCTGATAGCTGCCCTTTTACTGATTGTCTCCTCCCTTGAATTCTTTTATTTTGATTGCCAATTATGTCATCATTATCTGAGAAAAAAAAAGCAAAGAAGGCATGTTCAAAAGAGAATTTTCTCAAAGATGCCATATACTAGTACTTAAGATATAATATAGTTCTTGGCTTTACATTATTATTAGTACTCAAAGAACTACTAAAAGGTATTTCTAATACAACTAGAATCTCCTAGTATTTGCCCCCCTTGTTTGCATTTCTTTCCTTATCACCAAAAGGTGTTAATATTAGTCAATGGAATATAGGCTTACATAAAAATAAAAAGCGGATCACATTTTAGATTTTTATACTGCTAGAGTTTTTTCCAGAGCGCATGATGTCTCTTTTTAGTTTTTTATTTTTTTATTTAAAGAAGCCGACAAGACACCTCATTAGAGGAAGCTATCAATGATAATATATACAACCTGATTGGTTTGAATCAATATGGTCTCACGATACTCAAGCAAGGAGAACTTTGTGCGAGGGAAATGTATCAATTGGATGTAAGAAGGGAATAAAATGAAGGTTTCCATTGAAATAATTTAGAATATAACTTCATTTAAAAAAATACATAATTTGGAATTTAATAGTCATTGGGCAACAAATATTTTAATTATAGACAAAAAGAAGTCCCCTAATCCACGAGCAATAAACGATTTCATAAGACTATTGGCCAGTAGCCATAAGAACATAATTTTAAGAAGATAGCTATATAGAGATATTTTTTCTTTAAGTTTTGTGCGTGTACAATATTGTTCACAAAATAGGGAAAATCAATGAAAAATATGCAATTAGCTTTATATCACACCTTACACATGATGTAAAAAATGATGTTAGCTTATCTCGAGAGTGCTCACCCCAAGGAGAAACATCTAACTATCAAGTTAGTTGTGTGAATTGAAATCTCCAACTATTAAGTTGTGAGTTAAAATAATATAGCTAAACTAGCATAAGGATATCATAAAATATCTAGATTCCCAAATTTTATCTTATTCTCTATAAACATTAAAAATGATTCTAATTTGTGAATGTGTAAAATAAATAAAAACTCACCTTGGATTTTATTTACACTATTTAAGTAGATTTCTCTTTAGATATTAGAAAATATAATTGTAATAAAAACTAATTCAAAAATTATAATACTCATGCTTAAGATATATTTGATGCAATAAAAACTAAACATTATATACTCTTTCTTGATCTAACGGTTGTAAGCAGATTCATAATGCCTTGGAAGAGTATATAAACATTACCAATGATTGATTTGCCCCACCTAAACTATAATAGTATTGTGTGACTATATCATACTTAGGAATGATGTAATGTTGATATGATTTCATCAAAACTTTTCAATTAGAGAACCAAATGTTATCCTTTTCCTTCCATTTAAAGTGCCAATATTGCAAATAAGGAAGATAATGGGAGGTTTTGTTGTGTAATTAAAAGCGGATTTTCATAAACTCCTGCTCAATCTTCTTATGAGCCTAAGGGAAAATATCAAGGTCATGCCAATGCACCTCAGTGGGCATTAAGTATAACTTTGGTGATAATTACTAAGAAAGTGAAGATGAGTAAGTTAAAATCAATTTGATTTACATGAATAGGCAACCCACCATGCAAAATTAAAGAGCCAATAAGAAGTCTGGAGGATAAAGAAAATGTACACAATGAAAAGTTCTTCCATTGATGAATTAGCTTTCACTCTTAAATAAGAGACTATGTCTATCATCAATTATATAAATCAATTTAATAAATTATTGGGTAATGTGATTGTTATATAGGATCCTAATTAACCTCATTTAAGTCATAATATATATAAGAAAGGACGTATTATGAGAGATTGTTCATATCTTAACCAATAAACCCAAAACATTAAAGAGAGAGAAGAAGATAGATATAGGTATTATGTTAGAATATTTGTAAAGAATATTTTTGTAAGAAGTAACACTTTTTCATCTTAAGAAGTTTCTTATGGTTTTATGATGTGAAAATTTCTTCCTTGACTTGCAAAGGTGTATGCTAAGTATTTTTTTTTAACGAAGTTCTTTGATATTGTTGTTATAGTGATAATGTGTTAACTTACATTGAGAATGTTCATGTTAAATCTCTTCATAAATAGTCTAATTTTATTAAAATAGATAACATAAGAAGTTTCCATCACTTAGCTACCTTTAATATGAGATTAATAAATATTTTAGAACCACCAAATCTCCTACTAAATTCTCTCGAAATAGGAGTTTAAATAATTTGAAATGGAACCTTGAGCTAATAATATTCATGTGTTTAAATTTGAGATTTTTCCAAATTTTTTTGAGATAATTGGTGGTCTTTGATATATAAATAAGAGGTGTAATGAGCTAAATCATTCAATAGCTTGCTTATTCAAGAAATTAAATGATTAAAAAAAGCCTCTACCTATAACATAAAGTTCTATGTTAATGTTCATGCATTTCCCTAACAACATTCTTTATTATCTAGTTTATTTGTTTATAAAATGATTACATAGTCCATGTATTAATTCTCAAAAGAGATTAAGGCCTTGACATGCTAAGTAGGTCAAATTATTGCAACATTATACTTTGCTTTCAAACATTATGTAAGTATTGAAATGAATCAAATGATGTGCTTAGTAGGCAAAACATCATTACACACATTGATGATTGATTGGTTAGATTTGAGAGTCATCAAGTGCAACCCTTATTTGGATTTTATTGAGGTCAATATTGCTTTAACAAAAGATCCTCTAACGATATTTTTTTATCCATAGTGATTATATCTTTTCAAAGAACAAATAACCTCTCTTTTAATCATTGAGGTTGCAAGATGACACCTTGGTAGAGATAAAACCCTTTTATTGACTAAAGACCATCTTTAGAGATGAGTCTCAAACATGATGAGGCAAATGCAATCACACAATGTTGTACTTGCTAATTAGACAAAGAAAAATGGCACAAGGCATGATCATATATACACAATCACCTATTCCTCACTCATCATGAGAGACAATAGAGACTTTGTAATCCAAATTTGAAGGCATTGTTCAATCCTTATTTTAGTATATAGGTTTTTAAAAATGATACATTATATTTAATGCAACAAGATAGCTGACACATTGCATGTTGCAGAAACTATCATGGCTATAAGAGTTTAGGAGATATATAATGATGTTTTGTAGAAGAATGTTAGCTGAGCTTGGATGGTACTTATGACCTAATTTGCATATAATTGATGGGATTAAAGGTATATTAGAATTCATCCATCTCAAATTATCATGTCTTATTGATTTAAGAAACCATTTGATTAGATGAGTTGTGATTAATATCTAAGCTAGTGTAGTCAAATACTTAATCATACTTCATCATCTACATGTTCTATGAGCCAATATTCATCTTAAGGTTATTTGTAGTTAGCTTGAACAATTATAATTTTATAATGAATGACATAGAGGATACAAAGAATTTCATGAGATAATCATGATAATTTTGTCTATATGTAGAATGATTAGCTCAAGAAATTTGAGAAACTTTTAAGGATAAATCTATATGAAATTCTTCACGTATTGATGTGAATGCTCGAGTTTTTATGCTAATTTTACTTCAAAAATAATCACTAATCAAGGCAATGGACTTTTATGAGCTATATGATAACAAATAGAATGGTCATTCAAGGGCATTCTAAATGAGCATGGACATTAATTAGGAGTTTCAAAACTCAAACAATAGATAATTTTGTGATAAAACCAAAAATAATAAACATATTTGAATTTTTGTAAACTGGGAAGACTAGATGCAGATCTCCAAATCTAGAAGCATTAGAAATGAATACTTGTTGTCACGAGCCATAGTTTTACTTTTGAGTGTTTTATAGTGAAAATTGCTATATTTCTATGCATCTTACATCTTAAAATATTAAAATATTTTAAACTATTGTCTAAATTTATATCAATGGGCTTTGATGTTAGGACTTATTGGAGAAACAATATTTTTTGGTAAATATCATGTTGCACCAAAACCACCAAAACATTCAGGTTGATCAAACATAAAATTAGCTGACTATATCTTACACTTGGATAATAGTAGTATATGTTTCCTCGACAAGTATGAAAGAAATATTGGACTGCACATATCAGAAGTTACATGCAATGCATAGTATGTTCCTACCATTTCTACGTTCATAGCACATGATTTTGTGCCACTTCTCAAATTTTACATTATTTTGGGAATTTATTACCTCTTTCAGTAAAATTCTCTTATATGCTTGGTTTCTCTTATGAATTGGTATATTTTCTATACAATTTTGATGGCATTCATTGATTAGGCATTTAACATTTTGCAGCACTTTAATGAAGTAAAGTTTCACTGCATAAATAAATGACAATCCTGAAAGTTTCAATTCTTTAATGAATTTATCTATTAAATTCATAAATTTTCAGTTTTAACAAGATCAATACGAAGATAACAGAAAATGATTAACATACGAGTACCTGGGCTTGACAAGATTGCACGAGGCCTAGGAATTGGATTGGCTGTAAATTTGCTTCTGTTGTTTTCATCAGCACCCTTTGTACTTTTCTCTGTTGATCAATCTTATAATCCTTAATAAACTCTGCCTAATAATCAAAATATTGTCATAAAAATTTAAGATTTTTCAGTAATTTTTAAAAATCAAACCTAACCTTTGGGTGTGGAAGCTAAAGGTGAATGTTGATTTTTGGAATTTGGGTGGTGATTCTTTGTATATGCCTTGTTATGATTATTATTGCCTTTGCCCACTCGTGGCAACAAAATAATGTACAGGGTAAGCACGAATAGCTAAAAATTTTGGGATGAGCAATATTGAATTGCTTAAACAAAAATGATGAACTCATCAAAACTTTGATAGAATGATCCAATGTTCTTCGAGCTATTACTTATATTTTATAAACATGTACAAAAAGCTAAGCATAATATCAATCAATGGTAATATGGGAAATCTATAACCTGTTATAATGGCGAGATTATTTGGAGCACTGAATTTTAGGGGTATTCTATGATTTGTAAACATTTAAATATGGAATTCATTTGTAAATTTTCATCTAACTTATATTTTACTAGTTCCTAGTTACATGACATTTCAAGAGTACTTTATGAATATTGCAGATACAAACTTTAACTAGTCTTAATATCCAAAGGATATGGATTACACCCATGTTCCAAGCATGGCAGGGGCTAGACTTGGACATTATAGCCCATGTTTGGCAAAAAAGAAAAAAAAAATGGAGGGGCTTATAGAAAATAATTAGTTAAGAGATTCTATTTTTTATCACTTAGTATCAATATTGCAAAACTTCCAATAGTAAATGCATAGTAACTAGACTAAATTCTTAATCTTGTAGATTGTATCCTAAGGATAAACTTTACCTTTTTAGCACTCTACTCACATTCAAGTTTATTTGGATTGAAAATGTAGTGGTCTAAATAAAGGTTCAAACTTTGCCTTATATAATAATTTTCTAAAGTAGGATTGAGATTCTAGCTTTGACATCATGCCAAAGCTCGGCAACTAGTTGATCTTGAAGTTTAAGCCAATAGATTCTAGTCTAGAATAATGTCTACATTAAGAAAAACCAATTGCCTATAGCTCTGAACTTCATGGCATGAACAATTCACTAGACAAGTCAGATTAGCTCATCCAATATCATAGTTACCCTTTTACATCTGCAACTCTAAATCTAGCTCTGTAGTATGGTGTCAAAGTTTTCCATCTGCCAATTTTTTTTTTGAATGTGGGGTGGCGCACATATGTTAAAAACCTCGATATTCAACCTTGTTATGGCGAGTTTAGTTCATTTAACACATTAGTTAATTGAGAAATCCTGAATATACTTAGAAGTTTGACCTACAAATGAATAAAGCCTCAGCTTAAGTCTATTATTTTTGTTTGTTTATAAAAGAGCTCACTTAAATACTTATTTATTATTCCATTAGCATTTTATTTGCTAAAATCATTCTCACTTATCATCTACATCTATATATATTTTAAAGCATATCAATATATATTCATAAATATAATGAAAGTTTAATTTAAGCAAAAATTTAGATTGATTTAATTGTATTTATTCTTTTGATCAAAGTAAAAATATTAAAAGAAAAAAATCAAATATCACACTAAGCCTTGCTTTAGAAGGAAATTTAAAGAAATCTACATTTGTTAATATTGAAGAGTCCTTAGATCAAGAAAGATAGGTAGGAGTGTTAGATAAGGAAAATTAGATGCCATGAATTACTCTCTTGGCATCAATAGACATTCTCTAAATGGTTTAAATGGTAGTGATAGCTAAAGAAATTTTTTTAATTATTTATCTTATTTTTTCTCACTAATTTTTATATATAAATACCCATTAAAAGAATGTATACTTCAAGCTTTCCTAACCACTTCTTTTCCACATGATATTAGTGTGATATTAGGGTTCCTATTTTTCAACCTATGTTGTTTTTCTCTTTTATTCTTTTTTTTTATTATATTTGGTTTCTTTGACTCTTTGTAAAGAGTCAACAATCATAAGTAGTGAAAATCAGACTAAAGGAGAACTCTAAAAGCTTCAAGAATCATATCATTTGAATGGGATTCAAAATAGACTCAAATTGGGAAGGCCTATTTAAAAGACTTGTAAATCTATCTCTGGAATCGAAGGAGCCAATGTTCATACTTTAGGAAGAAATAATTTTCATGATCATGGCCTGATTGTGGGATACCATGTTGCCATAAATCAAAGGGTTATACATGTTTTTATTCATTATAAAAAAAGATTGGTATACTGTCAAATAGTCTACTCAAAAGTCAAGGATGTTGCACTCATTTATAAGATCAAAATGAATCTCTCAACTAATAAGTAAGGTAACATTTTTGCCATTGAATATTTTAACGCCATGAAGATTTATTGGCTTAAAATTGATTATTATCAAGATGATGTGTTGTGAGGATGCAACAATTCTCAAATAATTTATGGAAAAAAATGTATTTGAATTTCTTATAGCACTCAATAATGACTTTAATTAAGCAATTAAGTTTCATGATGTTGGAGGCATATAAGAAGAAGAAGCCAAAATCATGAATGTAGCATTACATCTTTCTAACACCGTCATGCAATGGTGAGACTTACGATAAAAAAAAAGACATCAAGAGAGGTATGTGCTCCATCACTACCTTCAATGTTTTTAAGAATGAGTTTAAGAGGCCAGTTTATTTGAAGAACGTCGAGGAGGCACATGATCACTTATGGAGACTCAAACAATTAGAGAGTATTTAAGACCATGTCAAGGATTTCAGTAGCATTGTGTTATAATTCTTGGCAATGTTCAACAATGATTTCCTCTTCTTCTTTATGAACATGCTACAAGTTTGGACCAAGATAGAGCTAAGGCATCACATATTGTAAGATTTAGCCACTGTCATGACCACTACTGAAAACTTGATTGAATAAAACACATAGAGTCCTTGAAGGCTAAGGAAATTAGTAACAGTAAAGTCTGGAGGAAAGCAAAACTAGGGCAACTATAATAGAGACAATCAACATCAAAGCTTCTTTGAATTCAAAGATAAGGGCAAGGAAATGTAGATTTTTTATCGATCTACTCCACAACATTAGTGTTTCTCTGGATCTTAAGCAGAGATTGTACGATGTGGTCCTCATTTGTCAAGTGAATGTCCCAAGATAAAGGCTTTCAATGAATTAGTCTCTAATTTCGAAAAACAAGAATCAAGAAGCAGCAAGGAGAAATTTTTAATGTCATCCAAAGTGCTCCAAAGACCCAAGCTAAAAGGGCTATTTTTTATCGATACAATGATCAATGGAATGGAAACTAAGCATTAGTCGATACAAGAGTTTCCCATAACTTCATTCCCACAAAAGAAGTTAAGAGGTTAAGCCAAAAAGCTAGTAGCGGAGGTGGCTTAATGAAAGCAATTAACTTCATTCAAGCCAATTTAAGGCATAGCTTCGAGGTGTAAAGATCACCATTGGTGCTTGGACTGGCCACTTGGATCTATTTGTGGCACCCTTGGATGACTTTAAAGCGGCACTTGGCATGGATTTTTTCCAAACAAGTAAAGGCTTACTCTCTTTGATAACATTATATGTATAATGAAGGAAGAAAACACTTGTGTAGTATTGACTGAAGCTATTAAGTCCGATGCTAAGGTAATATCGACATACAATTCAAGAAAGGATTAAAAAGAGATGAAGATAGTTATATGGCCATCCTTAGCAAGTTTGATGAGAAAGAACCAAAACCTCAAGAGGACAAGTCAAGGTAAGTGGTAATAGTCTTAAAAGAATTGAAAGATATCTCACTTATGAACTACCACCAAGAAGGGAGGTAGACTATTAGATTAAGTTGGAACCAAGGATAAAGCCATAAGCATAAGAGCTTATCACATGACACTCCTAAAGTTAGCAAAGCTAACAAAAACTAAAGGAGTTGTTGGACACCATTTTATCAGCCTCCTAAGTTCCCATTTGGAGCCTTAGTCTCATTCCAAAAGAAGAAGAATGGTTATATTTGCACGTGCATCAACTAGTGAGCTCTCCATAAAAATAATGTTAAGAATAAGTACTCCATTCTTTTAGTTGTTGATCTATTTGTCCAGCTAGGGCATGCACAATACTTCTCCAAGTTAGATCTTCATTCGGGCTACTACCAAGTGCATATAATTAAAGGAGATAAATCAAAAATTGTAAGTGTCTATGGTGAAATATTCCCGCCTTCATCTATCCTCTTGAAGAGGATAAATGAAAATAGAAATATACGCCTTTTAGTTGGGACACCACGTAGATCCACATATGTTCTTACTAGGGTGATCGGGTATGACATTGAGGAGAGGTATACTATCTCGAGAGATAGAAGTCACCACCCTACAATGAACCTAATCACCTCAATAAGGACTCCTAAGAACAATGGGTCTGCATATGTACCAGAGATTCTTCCCCTACTTTACATGAAAAAGTAAAGTAGGTTTATTTTAAACTGAGTTTGTTAAGTTCCCTACAGGGGCAAGCCCATAGTTAATTACATCCTAAGAAAGGGGATTCCTTAGGAATACTCTCGATTAAGGTAAATGATCATTGTCTCCAAAGATTTCAATAAGTAGGGATATCAATCGATTAGTTTATTTTTGGCAAATCAAGTGGGATTGATCAATAGGAGGGAGTTCTTATCGAAGCCAAATGGAGGTGAGTAGGGGATGTTTAGGATATTAGGAAGCCTAGTAAACATCCCAAACTATTCTATGGTTGGGCTTTACATTTTTGAAATTGAGGGGAATTATTTGTTTGAGTTGAATTTTTATTAGAAGTTTAGGGCTTACAATTCCACAATACAAGGTTATGGAAATGCTTAAGAGGTGAGGATTTATGCTTATGACACATAGAAGGGAGAAGCAACCTCAGAACATAAATCTAGGGAACTTTGGCTAGGGCCAAAACATGACTTCAATCTAAGGCAAAAATGGGTATATGGTTTACCTCCACAAGAGAGGATAAACCACCGACTGTTGGACTTACAACGTCCTGGGGGTGGCTGCCAACTAACTCCTCCTATGATTTTAAATTCATGTAGGTAAGTCTTATGCTTTATGCAAGATAGCTACGATGTTATTTATTTAGAAAGAGATTAAGTCCTTAAACACACTCTCTAAAGAGACTAGATCATGTAAGGACATGCTTTCAAATGACTTAAATCTAATGCAAAATATATTACATTTTACTTTTATTTTTAGACAATCATTTGACTTATAGGATTCATATGCCTACAACAACAACAACAACAACAAGCCTTTATCCCACTAAGTGGGTCAGCTACATGAAACCGTAGACTCCATTGTGTCCTATTATGTGTCAAATTCTCATTTAATTCAAGTATACTAAGGTCATTTTTTATACATCTTAACCTAGTCTTTTTAGGTCTACCTCTACCTTTCTTAACATAAGGCAAATCTAATGCATCTACTCTCCTAACTGGGTCATCAGACGATTGACGCTTTATGTGGCCAAACCATCTAACGCGACTCTCTCTAATTTTATGTACCACAGGAGCTACTCCAACTTTTTCTCGAACATACTCATTTCACATTTTATCTCTAAGAGTAAAGCCACTCATCCACCCGAGCATCCCCATCTCTGTAACACTTAACCTAATCTTATGCTTCTCTTTTATTGACCAACATTCTGCACCATAAGTCATTCCAGGTCTTACCACCATCTTATAAAATTATCCCTTAAGTTTAAGTGGAACTTTTCTATCACACAACAAGCCAGACGCATTCCTCCACTTCAACCATCCAACTTGAATTCTACTAATAACATCTCCATCTATTTCACCATCATTTTGAACAATAGAGCCTAAATTTCTGAATCGCTCACTCTTATAAATGACTTGTTCACCTAATGTCACAACACTACCACTAGAACTTCTACAACTAAAATTACACTCCATATATTTAGTTTTAGATCTACTTAAATGTTGACCTCCATAATTCAAGTTTCTCTTGGACTCTCTCTCTAGTCTTATTAATAAGAAGAATGTCATCAGCAAAAAGGATACACCAAGGTACATCTTCCTATAAATTCCTAGTAAGAACATCCATAACTAAAGTAAAAAGATAAGGGCTTAAAGTTGATCCTTGATGTAATCCAACTAAAATAGAAAAATATTTTGTCAATCCTCCTTGTGTTTGGACACATGTAAGAGCTATAGTATACATATCCTTAATGACTTGAATATAACCAATATTAACTCCTTTCTATTATAGAACTCTCCAAAGAACATCTCATGAAACTTTATCATAAGCTTTCTCTAAATCAATAAATATTATATGTAGATCCTCCTTACTGTCTCTATACTTCTCCATCAGACCTCTTAACAAATGTATAGCATCCATAGTAGATCTACCTGGCATGAAACCAAACTGATTATGAGAAACCTTTGTATCACATTGTAACCTATGCTCAATTACTCTCTCCCATAATTTTAATGTATGACACATTAACTTAATTCCTCTATAATTTGCACACTCTTGTGCATCACCTTTATTCTTAAATATAGGAACCAAAAAACTCTTCCTCCACTCATCTGACATATTTTTATCTTTAAAATAACATTAAAAAGATTTGCAAGCCAAGAAAATCCTTGATCTCCCAAGAAATTCTATTGGAATATCATCGGATTAGGTGGATGCCTCAATGCAAGAGAAATAAGATTATGGGCCAAAATTAGCAAGAAAGGGGGGTTTTTAAATGGCTTGTAGAGGTGAGTTATTTTTTAAATTTTGAAAGAAGAGCCTAATCATCAAGGCCATACATCAAAGCAAGGAAGAAAAATGCCATCTAAAAGCTAAACAAGACATCACACATTTTATAAGCTAACACAAAAGAATAAAAGGTCATCAACCTACTATAAAACCAAAACAGAAGCTCGCTTATACATTTGATTCAAATGCAAGTAAGTTCAAGCAATTCTTCATTTCTTCTTTGGTTTCTTCTTTTAAATGGTTGGAAGGTGGATGCTCCAAAGGCATCACATGGTACATGGCTTTTATAACCAATGCTCATCCTAATCCCCATAACAATCATTTGAAAATCCTAATTGCAAAATTACATGAAAAGGAAAAAAAATCTAACTAAAACTAGTAAAATAGAGATTAGCTAAACAAACCACACATTCTCAAGTATATAAACAATCTAGACTTAGCACCCCACACATGGGTAACTAAGTCCACCTAGCTTATTTTGGATTATGCTTAAGGGTATAAGCAACCTGCACAGCAAAAGTAGATATAATTTTATTACAACACCCTTAAGCACAATCTCCTGTAGAAGACAATGATTAGACTAAACTGTCCTACCATTCATTGTATGAATATACACCCTAACATCCAGACTAAAATATCATGTCATAAAATAAAGAAAATATCAAACCATGCACTGCCTTAACATAGGACTAGTGGTGACCTAGCCTAATGTGTGTGTGATGTAAAGTTTGTGTGGTATGCTTAGCTAGGCTTTAAGGTTAGGATTTTCTAAGTATGAAAAGGTCCAACTTAGAAGGGTGATCTGATTTAAATTGTTTAGTTGATTTGGGTTGATTTTATTTGATAATTTGATTTGAATGAACCTACTTAATTACTAAAGGTTGTAAAGAGAGGAAAAGAGAACTTCTCTTTCCTCCCTACCTTAAGCGATTTCTAAGGTAGATTCATTAAGGATCTTTGTTTAGTGAATATTTTATTATGTATTTTAATTAATCCTAAGTTTAGATTTTCTCTAAACAAACCTATTCAAAAAGAAAGGAATTTTAAGAATAAGTAAAGTGAATTACTATCACAAAATACACAACATTTTATTTCTTTCACACATGTGTATCATGCACATGAATGAATCCTAAGCATATCTATACATGCAATGCAAGTATTTAGCACACCTTAATAATGAATGCTAAGAGAGGTTGCTTAAGGAAACTTGGAATGTTTCATGTATGCATGATTTTGTTAAGCAAAAGAGAGTGATCCTTTTATCCATTTTTCATATGCAAATTTACAAGTATAAATGACATAAATGAGTACTACGCCATTGTTAGCGAAGGGTGTAAGGTACAAGACCTACATAGGGCTACTTAAAGCCTCGCAACCCCGGGGTTATCCAGACTAATATACCACTTTTCTTAAATACATGTGCATGTACAAAAAGAAATGCATGGAAAGAGAAAGTTAAGTGACTTACTTAGGAAAATCTGAATTCTTATCCATTTTTTACATGCACACATGTATGTATGAAAGGCATAAGTGAGTATAGGGCCATTGTTAACCAGGGGTGTAAAGTACAAGAACTACTTAGGGCTACTTAAAGCCTCACGGGTTGTCAGACTAATATACCATTTTCTTAAATACAAGCATGTACAAAAGAAATGAATGGAAAAGAAAGATTAAAAAAAGTTTGTGTTGGTTGAATTGTTTTGTTTATGCAATTTATATGTGCAAATATAGATGTCCTTCTTAAGTAATAGTATAGAAATGAATAGAAGGGATTTAGGCAAGTGTTATGTTCTTTTCAAATGAACTATACACTTTGCCAAATCCTATTCAAAACCATACTAAAAGAAAAGAGAAGGAAGGTTACTATGCACATCTTCATATTTATATCCACATGCAAGCTTATAAATAATTATAAGTAGCACACTTTTAGTTTTAGGTATTTGATTTATAGATTTTGAAAATAGTTTTGAATTTAATAGTGATATAGTCACTTATATTTTTTACTTTAGCCAAAACATGCAATTTGACATAAAGAAGACATTTCATTTTGAATTTGATTTTTGAAATGCATGAATGCATGATTTTCATATGACATACACATTTAGCATGCTAGGAAAGAAATAAAGTGATGTAAGCATGTAATTTCATTCACTCTAATTAATTCTTAAAGATAATCTTATGAAGTAAGATCATTTAAAGAGAATCAAAAGTTGTTTAAAGAGACTTTCATTTTGCTTTGAGTTTGATTTGAATTAGAAAAGTGTGAGAAGGTTTGTCCTTGCCCATTCCCACATATGTGTATTATTCTAGTTTAATTTTTAGGTGATTAGATCAATTTTATGCTTTGATTAGGTTAAGGTGTAGATTAAGTTCTTTAATTACCCCTTACCTATACCACTTTAACATATTTAATAAAATAATTATGAGCCAATGTATGACATAAAATCACAAGGAATTTAAATTAGCAATGCATCCTAAGAAAGAAAGGTACCTAATGCAATTGACTCACAATTAATGAATAATTAAGCTAAAGGGTTTAATTTAAGTACTTTCATAACCTTTCCCACACATATGGGTTAAGTATGATTTCCTGAAGTTACTTAGGTTATTGAACACCTAGGCATCTACCCAAGAAGGATTGATTAAGTTTCTTGATTAATTTTAGTTTTGAGAATTTGATTTGATTAATTAAGTAGATCATTAGTGGATTAACCCAATTAGATTTAGATTTAAGGAAGAAAGGGGTTTAGGAATAGCTTAAGGAAAATATCCCAAATTATTCCATAAACCTCCTAATCACTTAAATAAAATTTAATTAACTTAATCGAGGAATTAAACCACTATTCACATGCTTAATTAAGCTTAATTATAATAAGAGAGTGATTAAGGGTTCATTAATTAATTTTCCAGATTAACTCATTAATAAATTATAAAAAAATTAGGGGAGGCAGAAGTCATCCCACTAAACATGCCTGAGAAGTTTGGAATTAAATAATGAAGTCCTTATGGAGTAATTAGGATTATTAAGTTTTAAAATAAACCCTAATTAAGGAAAATCTACTATTCAAATTTAACTAGAAATACTTTTATTGGATTCTCCTATGAATTATCTTTAAAATGAACCTGAGTTTGTATTTTTTGGATTTTTCTATAATTAATTATGAATTTAGGAAGTTTCAATTGATTTATTGAATTATGAATTATATTTAAATTTGAATATTTTTTAATCCAAATGTCATTTTGACTTGAAATTTTATGGATGGTGTATTTTAACATCAATTTGAATCTCAAATTTTCAACTTAATCGACATGTATTTTTGGTTTAATTAAAAAAATTTATTTTACTAAAACTCAAATTAAGCTCAAAATATAGAAAATTTATGGATTTTGGGTTTGTTGGATTCTCCAAAAGACAAATACAACAGCCCTTGTTTGGAGTATTTGGTTAAACATTTTATTTTCTATGAATTTTTGAAGTTTCAGGTGATTTAAATTAATTTTTTAAATCAGAAAATCCCTGTGGCATTGACGTGGCAACACCGCCCCATCTGGCATTAACGGTGCCGCATGGCATGCCTGTGCCACATGGCGCCGCATGATTTGTGTGCGGTGCCACATCGTTGACGGCGGAAATAACGGCGAGATACGAGGTGCTACCGTCCGATCAGATTAGATCGTACGATCTAGAAGCTGGAATTGCGCAATTGGTGCACGATCTGAGCCATATGATTACGAACCGGATCGGATGGTGCATATCGTGCAAAGATTAGTCATCGATCCATGAGTGATCAAGCCGATGATCCCGCGATGGATCGGATATGATTTCTAATGAATAGTAAAAACATGATTTTTTTAAAAGAAAAATAGGATTTATATGTAAAAACTTGTCCAAATGGATTTGTTTTCATGTCAATTCGTACCGAAAAAATTTTATTTTCTAATTGGGATTATTTAAAGTAAAAATAAGGGATTATCTAGGATAGATTCCTAAAAAAAACATGCAAAAATCATCACAAAATGAGGGATCTAAGGCGGCTATGAAGGTTATCTCATGGATGATTTTAGCGGTGGTGACTGAGCATGTTGTTGAGTGAGGGAAGAAGCCTTGACTGAGCTTAGATCCTCACGTAAAATGAAGTTACCTCAATGATCATCATTTTCTGCCAAAATTCACTTATTTTTTGAAGTATTTCTAAAATGAAGTGGGGTGATTGCTAATTTTGGAAGCTCTAGGAGGAGGAGAATGAGAGGAATGAGTTTCCTTCAGCCAAAAGCCTTAGAATGAAAAGTGAATGAAAATGAACTCAAATCCACCTTATGTTTAAAATTTTGGCTCCAAACTCATGTCATTTGGCTTGGGGTGGTTGGGAATGGAAGAGATCATCAGGTGGCTCGGTTGGCTAAGGCATAGAAAGTGGTTGTCAAGGAAGGACAGGTGTCTTAGCTAAGGGAGGTGAGTGTCCTTCATGCCAAGTGTTCCAATGAGAGAGGAGGTGATTTCACCTCCCCATGAGTCATGGCTGCCCCAACCACTCCTTGGGTCAAATAAGTGTCCTTGGTGCCATGTGGACCAATGGATGAGTGCGGGAAGAGAAATGACCACTTGGGAAAGTGTCTTTTCTCATGGGATGCACTTGACCCAAGGGCAAAGTGGTCATTTGGCATTAAATTTGATTTAGATAGATTTGAAATGAGTCAAAAGTAAGTTGGACCAAATTTTATGTCATTTGAAGTTCATTTGGTTTAATTTGGGTTAATTTGACCCATTTGGGTCAAATCAGGTCAAAATGGATTAGGTTGACCAATTGATAAAATTGGGTCAAACCAAGAGTTGGGTCAACATAAAATGACTATTTAGAGTATATTGGTTCAATTAGTTTCAATTAATTTGGTTTAATTTAGATTTAATTTAGATTTTGGCTAATTTGATCCTTTAGGTCAATTTGGGCTAAGTTGACCGATTTGACCAAATTGATCAAATTGGCTTGAATCATTGGTTGGTTTGGGTTTGGTTGATCATTTGAAATATATTGTAGGCTTTGGTTTCAATTAATTTTGGTTTGGTTTAATTTGGCTTGATTTGACCTTTTAAGTCAAAGTTCATGGTTAATTGGGCTAGGTTGGGCTTAGTTGGCCAATTGATCAAATTGAGTTTAATTAAGGCTTTGGTCAAGTTCAATAATCAATTTTAGTGAACTTAAGCCATTGGTTGCAATCAATTTGGTTTAGGTTGCAATTTGGCTAGTTTGGGTTCATGTGGGTTAAAGGGTTGACTTGGTCAACAGGCTGGGTTGACTTGGTTTGACCCAATTCATGATAATTGATTAACCTATGATGATCAACAAACATGACATGAAGTTTGGATTGGCTTAACTCACTTTGATTTGAATTGAATTGGATTTTGATTCATGTAAGTCAAATTGGCCACTTTGGGTCAAGTGAGCCAATTAGGTTTAGTTGGCTTGATCAAGGCTTGATTCAAGTTTGGTTGAACTCATGTATGGATTTATGATATAAATATAAATCCATTTGCAAGAGATTTCAAGTCAAATGAGATTTGATTCATCTGACAATTTTAAGTTCAAATGATAAACATGAGTTTGACTTGGGATTGATTTTTGAATTTAGTTTTGGTTTGAGGATTGAAGTTTATTTTATAATTGGATTCATGATTGAAGGATTGATTAAATCATGAAGAAAATCAAGAGTTTGGCTTTATTTGAGCTTGATTTGTCTAAGTTTAAGATTTTGACTTTAAGGCTTAGGTTGGATTTTTGATTGAATTTGGATTTGATTTTTGAATTTGGTTTTGGATATTTAAATTTATATTTCATTTATATTTGTGAATATAAATGAGAATATAAATGGGTTATGAGAAAATTTCTTGAATTTGAATTGATTTGGATTTGATTTGAGCTAAGTCCATAAGATGGAATTCAAAGTGACTTAGGAAAGATTTTTTATTTGGATTTAGTTTGATTGATTTGAATTTATATTTCATTTATATATGTGAATATAAATGCAAATATAAATGGGTTGTGAGAAAATTTCATGAATTTGAATTGATTTGAACATGATTTAGGCTAAGTCCTTAAGAGGAGATTAAAGGACTTAGGAAAGATTTGAACTTGGAATTTTAATCATGGGCTTCAATCATAAGGAATTGATCATGGATTTCAATCATGTGGAATTGATTTGAGTTTGGAGTAAATCAATCAATCTTGAATTAGTTCAGGGTTGATGTTGATTTGATTTGGAGTTTGACTTGAAGGAAGGAAGTGAGGAATTGGTTCAAGCTATAAGGTAGGCAAATTTTCCTAACACCCCTAAGGCATAACCTATTCCTATGGCTAACTCTTCTAAGTCTCTAGGGTTAGGTTGAGTGTCCACCTAATCACTATATGTATCTTATGACTAAGGATCTCTTAAAGTCTAAGAGGAGTCCAATGTCTAAGATGGAGGGGTTGAGAGCTCATCCTAAAAATGAGGTCAACAAAGGGCCAGAGGTGTGGTGTGACGACAAGGAGACACATCGGTGTTGATGATGATCAACAACACCAAACTATCACAAGCACTAACAGAGATAATCTACTCCTAACCTGAGGTGTAGAAGAAATCCAGAGCTTAGTGCAATGTGGCTCTACTTATGTCAAGGATGTAAGAGAGGGAAGGAGGAATCCACTAGGGATAGAGTATGTGAACCTTCCACTAGGGAAGCATGTTCAAGTCATCCATAGGGGGATGAGAGGTTTGATTTGAGTTGAGTCTCGCTCGGGAGAAATTTGATTTGATTTGTTAAGTTCCATTGGGGATGAGGGTTAAATTTGTTTCAATTTATTATTTGTTTAATTATTTGTTTTGACTAGGGATAGACAAGTGAACTCTCCACTAGGGAGGCAAGTTCAAGTCATCCACAAGGGAGGAAAGGCTGTGAAATCCACTGAGGGATTAGAATTCTAAGTCTGCTGGGGAGCAAGAAAGATTTGCATCTCACTGAGGATGAGCAAAAGGTTTGATTGGATTTATTGATTATTTTTTTGTTCATTTCAGATTTTGAATTTTGAATTTTGAAATGGACCCTGTTGGTTTATGATGGATTGCACTGAGTAGGAGCCATGGAGGCCTAGACCTAACTTAGATTTACTAATCCAAAGGGGTAGTCTACTAAACACATAGTAGGACTAGCCAACCAAAGGGATTGTCTTTCGGTATGCAGCAGGTGTACTAGGAAGAAAGCAGTAGACTTACATCCTTCAAAGTAGAGACCAATCGTGATCTATGCAAGGCAATAGATTGAACCCAACCTAGGTAATTTTATTGAATGAATGCCTATGGGGGACTTAAATCAGCTCAAAAATAGTCAAAATTAAATTCATTTTTTAGCTTGTTTTGATGGGTCCCATCGGTTTGTGATGGACTGCACTGAGTAGGGGTCGTGGTGGTCTTAGGCTAACTCAGATTTATGAATCTAAAGGGAAAAGTCTACCAACCACAAGGTAGGACTAACTAACTAGAGGATGCCTTTCGGTGTGCAATGGTCAAGTCTTAAGAAGAAAGCATGGGGACTCACATCTTCTATAAACAAAAAATCGCTAGGGTGATCAGTTGCTTTGGGTACCGTATCGAACCCGACCTAGGGCTGACTATTGAGTGAATTCCACTAGGGGACTTAAATCAACTCAAAGATAGTCAAAGATTAATTTCATTTTTCTTAATTTATTTATTTTGATGGATTTCATTGGTTTATGATGGATCACACTGAGAAGGAGCTTATATTAGCCTAGAACTATCTCAAATTTACTAAACCAAAGGGAGTACCTTCCCGACCGATGGGAGAACTATCCGACAAAAGGAGTGCCTTTCGATTTGCAATGATCAATTCAAAGGAAGAAAGCTCGGGGACTCATATATTCCACTACAAAAGACTACTTGGGTGATCGGTTGCTTTGGACAACAAATCAAACCTGACCTAGGGTGGCCCGTCAATTTGTGACAATCATGCTAAAAAGAATGTGTCATAGTCTTACACCTTTCAAAGCAGAATGGCTATTGGGGTAACCTGCTTATGGCAAAATAGATTGAACTGGACCTAAAGTTGACTACGGAGTGAGTACCAACCAGAGATTTATCTCAACTCAGGTAGTGAGGCAAGTCCTATAGGGAGTTCTGCTGACACTGCCCTAAAGACAGGATGCCTGCTTAGGAAAAGGGCCCTTTGGGTGCTTGAATTCTTAATCCACAAGAGAATTAATTAGTTTGTTTTATTTGTTTGTTTATCATGGATCTTGTTAGTTTGTGAGGGAGCATATTGAGAGGGAACTTATATTAGCCTAGACTTATCTAGATTTGCTGAACCAAGGGAGAATTTGTGCATCCGCTAAACAAATTCTCCAACCACAGGGGTGGCTACTAGGAAAGGGAGACTGTCCAATCCAAGAGTAACCCGGGTAGTGTCTAAATGGGGTCGCAAAAGACATGATCCAAATAGAATGCTCGTAGGGAGAGGGGCTGCTAAGGGCTTAATCCAAAACCCTAGAGAAGCCGACATGGCTAGTCATATATCAAATAGGTATTCGATGGATAACTCAAGGAGAAAGCATGGGAACTCACATCTACTAAGAGTGGTGTATCCACTGAGTGAGTCACTGTCAGCATAGTGAACATCAACCAACCTAAGGTGCATCGGTTTGATCGACTTAGAAGAAAGCTGGGGACTCATCCTCCTAATTGGGCGATTCTGGGATAGTGCTCTTGCTCGGCGGTGCCATCGACCTAGGGGTGACTCTTGAGCGAATGCCCGGAGGACTTATGTCGACTCAAATGTAGTCAAGAGGAAAGGAGCCTCTGGGGGGACTTATCCTAGACCTCAAATATACTCGACCTAGTTAGATCATGATGATTAGTTCAAGAACAAAGCTCGGGGACTCATATCCTCTTAAACAAAATCAACATGAGGTAGTTACTAGCTGGGTAGTGAAGTCTACAATACTAACAAGGCGATCGTTGGTTTGCAATGGTCAAGTTAGGAAGAAAGCATGGGGACTCACATCTTCTAAACAAGTGACCACTGGGGTGACATACTAACGAGTTAACATGTAGACTCGACCTAGAGTAGCTAATGAGTGAGTGCCACAGGGGCTTGCTCCCACATCAAAGTAGCCCGAGATAAAAGATATGTGTTTATTTTTGTGTGTTTCTGTTAGAAGGAATGTGATGCCTCTCGAGTTCTCTCACACCTATCCTAAACATGCTTAGGAGGGAATTTGATGAAATGGTGTCACGGGTGGCAAATGGGAATTCCCACTAAGAAAGGATACCACTTGAGTTCTCTCACACCTAACTTAGTTGTGCTAACCGAAATAAGATGCCTCTCGGGTTCTCTTAAACCTATTCTAATAGCACCGGGAGATTGTGTTTGCATTATGAAAGAGGGATAGGATGCCACTGAGGGACTCTTACACCTACCCCAAACACATCATGACGGATTCACAAGACAAGCAAATAATGCTTCAAAGAAGAGGAGATTTTGATGAAATGGAATTAGATTTTTGTTGATTGATAAAATTATTTTCAAACATGATTTTTATGTGTAATATTTCTTTAAATAGAGCCCATTAATTGGAAGCATCGGTGTTCCCCATTACAATCAATAAGCTGATAAGATCCTCCATGGTAGGCCTTCTATATGACATAGGGGCCTTCCCAAGTGGGATCAAACTTGCCTCCCATCTTTTGACAGGCAATAATTAGTCTCCTTAGGATTAACACAAGTTCTCCTACTTGGAAAGACCTAGGGCGGACCAGCTTGTTATGAGCTTGAATCATTTTGGCCTTGTACAACTCGAGGTTCTAGCATGCAGTAGGTGACTCTCCTCCAAATCTCAGAGCTCTTCTAACCTCAACATTGCATTCCGCTGTAGTAGTGTTGCTACCCAATGCTATCCTTAGTGATGAGAGTTGAACTTCTAAAGGTAGAATGGCTTCAGACCCATACACTAAGGAAAAAGGGGTAGATTGAGTTGGAGTTCGGTATGTGGTGCGATAGGCCCACAAGGCTTTAACCAACTGCTCATTTCACTATCGTTTATTATCATCAAGAGTCTTCTTTAGTATTTGGATGAGAGTTTTATTGAATGCTTTCGCTAAGCCATTTTCTCTGGGGTAGTAGATGGCGGAGTATCTCCAATCTATCGTGTCTTACGGGGTTAATCTTGGTTTTGAATGCAATACCATTATCGGATATAATTCATTGAGGCACCCTGAACCTATATACGATATGGTTCTTGAAAACTAAAGTACATGCTGAGCTGTGACCTCTCTGAGTGGGATTGCCTCTGCCCACTTGGAAAAGTAGTCGGTGGCAGCTAAGATGAACTGATGACCCTTGGAATAAGGATGATTGATCAGACCATAATGTCTATACCCCAACACTCAAATGGTTATGAGGCCAAAGTAGGGTGCAAAATGTTGGGTGGTTGATGTAGGACCACACTGTGTACCTAACACTGATGGCATCTTCTAGCTACATCCATGTAGTCTGTAATCATCGAAGGCCAGTAGTATCCTAGTCTCTTGATCTTCCTCTTCCTCTTTGGACTGAATTGATGTGCTCTCCATAGACCTGAATGTACCTCGGTTATAATGCCATGGGCTTCAAGTTTGTCCAAACAACATAATCACATTTGGTCGAAGGATTGTCGGTATAGGGTGCCATCAATGAGAGCATAGGAGAGAGCTCTTTGTTTCACCTGATGAGCTTGTGACTTTTCTTGAGGTAGTTTGTCAGTGTTCAAATAGTCTATGAACAATTGCCTCCAATCTAGCTCCTTGTCTTTATAGGCAATGACAACCTCCCTTTCAAGAGAAAGTCTCTCAATTAGTTCACCATTAATAAGGGATATGACTTGTCTATTTTGGACCCTTATTGAAATGGACTCATCTTCTGGACATGCCAATTCCTTGGCAAGTTTGGCCAAAACATCTGCTACTGCATTCTTTGCTCAGGGGATCTTGTAGATGGTGACTTCAGGAATTTGGGTCAACATTTTCATGGTATACTCATAGTAATGATGAAGCTTGGGTTTGAGAACCTTGTAGGACCTAACAATCTGGTTGATGACCAATTGAGAATCCCTAAAGATGTTGATGCTCTTGACACTGATTATGATGGCTAACTCCAGATCGATAATCAAAGCCTCATATTCGGCTTCAATGTTGGTGCAGGGGTTGGAAAGGTAGTATGATAATCTCATCACATCACGGTCTAGAGTTAGGAGAACTATTCCTACCCCTGTCTTTCCTGGAAGAGTAGATCGTGGTGTTTCCCCTTTATGAAAAGAAGCTACACAATCAAAATACATCTCCCATCGACGGTTGTCAACCTCCCCTAATTTCATGATTTGTTCGTCAGGGTGATCGTCACTAAGCGAGGAGTCAGCAGGAAGTTGATGTGTTGCTATAAAATCCGTTAGTGCTTGTCCTTTTACCACAAAATTTAATGTGATATCGCTGAGAGAATCATGGAACATACCAAATTTTGGATAGCATTGGCGTGTCATGAGATACTGTAATGGGTTGGTTCTAGAAATCAAGTTCACCTTATGAGAAAGCATATAGTGTAGTAGCTTTTGGGAGGCAAAGATCAAATCTAGGCAATGTTTCTCAATAGGTGGATAGTTCACTTTAGCAGGAATCAGATGATGGTTGAGGTAGTAGAGAGTGCTCTCCTTTCCTTTGTCATTGGCTTGGGCCAACAAAGCGAAGAGTCATCAATGCGGCGATGTAGAGGATGAGTGGCTTTGCAGGATAGAGTACTTGATATCTTCAAAGGCATGCTGACACTTATATCCCACTTGAACTTGGCATCCTTTTTGACAAGTGCTGAGAATGGCTTGCATCTCCCTGATAGGTTGGAAATAAAACGTCTTAGATATGCCAGTCATCCTTGGAAAGATTTAAGTTGAGTTAAATTTTTAGGAGGTGACATTTCTAAGATAACTTTAATCTTTTCTAGATCTATTTTTATTCCCCGATATCGGACAACAAACCCAAGTAATTTCCCCGAAGCTACTCCAAATGCACACTTTAGGGGATTCAATTTGAGGTTATATTATCTTAATCGTTCAAAAACTACTCCCAAGTCAATAAGATGGTCTTCCTTTTCTTTGCTCTTGACTACTAGATCATCAACATAGCACTCAACCTAACGATGGATGAGTTCATTGAAGATCTGAGTCATGGCCCGTTGGTATGTAGCACCAGCATTTTTAAGGCCGAAAGGCATGACCCTATAACAATAGATTCCGATCGGGGTTCGAAAAGCAATGTTTATTTCATCCTCGGGGGCCATCTTGATTTGGTTATAGCCAGATAACCCATCCATGAAAGACAAAACTGCATAAGTTGAGGCGATGTCCATGATTAATTCTAGTATAGGAAGAGGAAACTCATCCTTAGGACATGCCTTATTTAAGTCCCTGAAATCGACGCATCTATGAATTTGGTCATTCTTCTTCTTAACTGGTACGACACTGGCTAACCATGTAGGGTTTTTTTTTCCCTGATGAAACCAACATCAATCAGTTTCTTGACTTTAGAAATGACCTGTTATTCAATTTCTAATCGCATGCGTCTAAGAGCTTGCTTGATAGGGTTAGCTAGGATCTATTGCTAGTTTATGGACTGCTACATCAGGAGATAATCAGGCATCTCTTCATAATTCCATGCAAAGCAGTCTTTAAATTCAATCAATAGCCTAACTAGGTCATTGGTTTCTTCTTCATTCAACAATGTATGAGCATGGATTTTCTTCTGTCTCGAGGTTGATTTCTTTAAGTTTGTCAATTATTGAATGGATCTCTCGTCAAATTCTAGTAGTGCATCTTTTATTTGGAGATCATCTGGATCATTTAAGGTTTTTAAACACACATTCTCATAAGAGTTGGTGTTGTGTGAAAAAAACCTATCAAACTCCAAATGATTGGTAGTAAGCGTAGTCATCGTCATCATTTGGACCATTATACTAAATCCTAGTCCTACTCTTGATTGTGCTTCCCTGCCTGTATTGTTCCACAACTTTTCAAAGTACTCTGACCTGTGCCTGGACCATGTGCGAGGAACCAAACCTTTCTGTATAAGATTATGAACACAAGGTGAGTAGAAGTCAAAACAATAATTCCATTAATTCTTTAAATGTATTCTCCTCAAGTTCTACATTAACTTCAGGACTTGAGGATGATGATCCCAAAAAGAATCTCTTCGGCTTCATATCACCAGAGGACTCAGGGGCTTCCTTAATTGCTAAACCTTCAACTTTTTGAGATGAAAGTGAGGTTAGAGCTAAGGTTCCCAGCTGCTGCCTAATAGTCTCACATAAACCTGATTCAAATACTTTACTTTATCCGGAGGCCCGATTTTCATCGTTGTCCAGCTCAAGTGTCACCTCCAATGAAACCTGCTAAGTGGGGTTGGCTGGTATGATAATCACATTAGACTCATCCTCCAAGATGGATTCCAAGTATATATGAATAGTAGGGGTACTCTTATGAATTGTAACATAACCTCTATTAGCTGATGGCCAACCATGGGGTCTTCCACCTCTGAAACTGCCTCTATTTCTACCTTTGCCTCAGCCTGGTGGAGGTTGAGTCATCCTACCCACATGTCCATATGATGGAATGAACTGTGGGTGGAATGTGATATGTGGATCTATTTCTTCTTCAATTCCCCTTTCTTGTTCACTTGGATTTTTCTTTTTCTTTTCTTTTTCTTTTGCCTTTTCTTTTTCTTCATTTTTTTCTTTTGATTTTAAATTTTGTCCAAGTTCATGAGAAAGAGTATTTTGAGGAAGATAGTAGGTTGCGTCCTCATAAATCTTAACATCTCTAACTGAAAATGGCTTTTCATCTTCATTGACACAGTATTCAATCCCATCCTTTCTGAACATGATGCACTGTTGGAGGGAGGATGGAATTATCTTATTATGATGTATCCAAGGCCTACCAAGCGAAGCAGTGAACAAAGTATTCAAATTAATGATATAAAACTTAGCTTCATTCTTCTAGTCACCTATCTCCAAAGGTAACACTGTGGAACCTAAAGCTAGCCCATCTTGTTCATTGAATCCTCTCAATAGCATCTAATCTCCTCGGAGTGTGGAGATGTCAATCCTCAAATAGGCAAGGGCCTATAGACTCATAATGTTCATCGATGCACCTAGATCAACGAGAACTCTGACAAGTTTGAATTTGCCCATGTCAACTGTAATGTAGAGGATAATGTTGTGCTCCAAGTCCCCCCGAAGAAGGTCTTCATCTGTGAAGGTGATCCCTTAAACTTTTTGTGTGTAATGTACCTCCTCACATATAGCAATCAATTGAGCTAACTCTGGATCAAGGAGATCCTTGATTAGTGATTCCCTCATCTCTTTGGATAAGATAAGGGAATCGTATATGCATAGCTTAGATGACAACTTTCTTAGATGAGAGAACATTGTAATCCACCTTGGGCTGATCCTCCACAAGCATATCCAAGGGTGGAGTATCCTGTGGAGGGGCTTCTTGATCCTCTATACCAATGAGTTATTTTCCACTATCTTGGGGTGCTGCCTTAGGAGGTAGATCCTTGCCACTATGGAGGTTAACTTTGGTGATCTCTTATGGCAGGGTATTGGAAGGTTCTATCTGCACATCAAACTCACCTACAGCTTCTCCTATAGGACCCTTAGAATCGGATGATTCCAAGTCTATCTCAAGAGGCGAACCCATAGTATTCAGAGTAGGAAAGTCCAACTCTGAATCAGGAAGAGGAAGATCAGAATTGTTATAGTTATTTTGGTTTGAGGAGTTATCATTAAGAGTAGAAGTAGACAACCCATCAGAAGTGACACAGATGTAATTCAAGCTAGCTTTATTCTTGCATTTCTTGGATTTGATAGGTGGTACAAAGTAGAAATCAAGTAAAGTAAGTGGGGTAAGGGATTTGATGCTCTTATTTACTAATACAAGAGTTCTACTAGTAGAAGAAGAGGAACTAGCTAAAGTAGAGGAAGTCACCGATGTGGTAGCTGCAATGGTAAATTGGAGGCTAGACTTGGTCAATGGTTGTGCTACTGGGCTATCTTGGGCCGACACATGTTGCTTCTCTCCACCTTTCCCACAAGTTGGCATTTGCATTTAACTCTGAGAAATGATCTTAAAATCTTTTAAAGGTTTAGATAAAGATATAGTTTGGAAGGATCACAAGTATCCCAAAGGATTATCTAATGGGCGGATGATTGTTCCGCAAGGTATTCCTTCGGGATAACTATAGTACTGGTCTTGAAGCTATGTTCAATCTAATCTTTAAATGTGAAGCAATCCTCCAAAATATGACCTAACATATGGTGGTAGGGGCCAAAGTTATGATCATGAATTTTGCTGACTTCCTCCAGTCTCCTAGGTTTGGGTAGCTGAAAATCAGGCTTCTTTAAGATATTCTTAAAGATCTTCCTGATTACCTCCCTCTTAAATGAATAAGGTTTGCTGAGCTTATCTAAAAGAGTAGGTGGACCATAGCTGGCGGTGGAATTGTATTGCCACTTCATAATGATATGGGAGGAGCGGATCAGCCATGGAGGCGATGTGGAGGCGGTGGACCTCGGTGGTGGTAAAGGAGGTGGAAGCAAAGGTTGCTGAGGTCGTAGTCTCTCAGACTGATCTCTAGCTGGTTGCTTCTCCTTATCTACCATCACTGTTTCCGGCTTCTTCTCATAGACCTTCTGTGGCTTTGCTTTAGACAACTAGTCTTGAAAAGGAAACTGTTTGGCTCTCCTTGTAGACTAGCCACCTTGTTGATTAGCTTCTCAAATGTTTTGATAGTGAAGCCCTTAAGCATAAAGGCGATAGGGCCATGGATATTCTTTAGAAGAATCTTAATGGCATGCTACTCAGACAGTTGTGGCTTGCATTTCATGCTCAAGTTACGCCACTTGAGAATATAGTCAACAAGGGACTCACTTAGGTGTTATTGTGCTACAACGAGATCACCAACAGTAACCCTTTGCTAAGCTCCAATAAACCTCTTGATAAAGAGTTGCTCCAACTCAGCAAATATCTTTACTGAACTGTTGGGAAGTTCAACATACCAATCAAAAGCTATACCTGCTAAGCTACTAGTGAAGAGGCGGAATAGCAAAGCATCGCTGCCACCGAGTTGCAACAAATGGCCCTTAAGTATGCAATATGCTGCCTCAGGTTTCCACTTCCATCAAAGCGCTTAAAGAAAGGTGCACGAAACCTTTGGGATATTGGATTGTATCAAATTCCTCCGGGTAGGTTCTACCCTTTGGAACTGATGATCCTCCTTGGGCTTGAGCCGATGCTTTCTTCACTTGCTGCTCAACCATGGATCTTATGTCTTTCTCTTATATGGAGGAACTTTCCACTACTTTCCTATACATGCTAGTGCTACCTTGCTCAACGGGAGGTAAGGTCTTGGCTGGGACCAAGACATGCACTAACTCTGGCTGACTAATCTTAGTTGTAGTAGGATGAACTGTTGGGGATTATTTCTAAAGTACTGAAACTGCTGCTAACAAGCCCTCAAGCTACCTCGCCATCCTATCTATTTGTTCATCTTTCTACTTTAACTGATATCAAAGGTGTTGGGCTGATTGGGCTGTGTCTTCCTGCTCAACCTTATCACCTTCCATAGCCTATTGCTCTCTGAGGAGGGATCCCCTAGTATCTACCATGCAAACTCCGACTGAGTCTCCCAACAAATCATCTTCATTGGGATCAAAGTTGATCTTCTCCTCATCAGATTAGTCATACTCCAAAATTACTTTCTTTTCTATAAGATAATGTGCCACTGTGTCCTCAAGAGAATGATCAATCTGAATGGGCCAAATGATTTTGGCTGACCTGTGTGATCACTGTCATGTACTGAGAGGCACCGGACCTCCCCTACTGTTGGAGAGTCAATCCTATGAGAACTGTACTCACTAGAAGAGATACACTCCTGGCTATCACTGACTCTAAAAGGGGTGACACTCCTAGGAGGTTCTACTATCATCGATCTATCATCATTCACTCCCTCTGCATGCCACCATCTCCATGTCTCTTGGCTGGTGTGTTGGTGAAGGGATGACCACTATGCTTCAGGGTTGCCATTCCATCCACACCACAATTGGGGTAGAAGGTCGAGCAAGAGAGCTCGACCTCGCCACAGTAGGCAGTGTGAATGGAATATGATCCCTCAGCCATAGCCAAATCACAAAAGGGGTATGCTTCTCCTCGGATGTGGCCTTCATGGCCTTTGGAATTGGAGATGCTGTAACGTGAACGGGTGATGACAAATGGGGGGTAGAACGGTGTGGTGGAGACACCACCGACTCTCTCGGGACAGGGACCCTCTTCCTATGATGGGTCGTTCCTCTGAGCAAAATACAATCTATATGATTGACGCGGGTAACGCACTGATCAGGAAAATCAATGAGTGCAGAGGTCACTGACTGTTGACCAAACCTTCGCCTTTCTCTACTAGTGATCTATATTGAAGTACAGGCTTCTCTGGCCCTCTCCTATCATAGATGTTTCCCCACGCTGCGGGGGATCACAGATCTCAAATTGAATTGAGCTCCGGACTCAGAACATCCATAAGCTCAACCAACGGCATAGGGCGGTCGAAGGCTACATCGACCTCTTTCGCTAAGTGGGGTTGGTGTTGAACCACTAGTGGAGGTGAATTACAGATCCTCCTAGCATCCTCTCTATCGGTGAGAGAGGATGAAAGCGGGTTCTTGTAACCCGGTGATGATCGAGTGGGTTCCTCATCCACAGCTAACTGTGTAGCAGCCTCCATCTCCTTAGCAATACGTATATGATACTGCTTAATCATGCTGCTTTTATTTCTCCTCTGAGTCCTGGTAGGGTGAGTGGAGTAAGAACTAGATCCAACCTCAAAGGGAGGCAATCTCAGGATCAGGAGCCTTACCCTTAGAGGGTGCCAATGAGTTGGTCCGCCCTGCAGGGTAGCACGAGAAACCACGGGCATCTTGGCAGTCCTATCAGCATTCTTTGGCGATGGGACTACCACTATTTTCCTTTTTAATGAGGGGATGTTAGAATCCGATGGTAAATTAATCTGAATGTTCAGCTTTTACCTGGCCACCACAGTCCTGCTAATAGTTGTGAGGGGAGAGCCCTCACAGGTGATCCTCACCCCCTTAAAACCTCTACCAAAGTGGATGAGATGGGTGTGATCAACTCGAGGGAGATTGGCCTAATCTAAGGCCAAATCCATGCCATAGGGGAAAGTGAACACAAACTTCTGTGAACTTGCCATTTATAATCAACTGAAAACTGAAGAACTAAACTATAGTTGTAACTTAAACTAATGCTGAGAATTTACAATGTTGAAAATAAGCTTGGATCAGATTTCTATTTTATTGATTTCTAAATTTGAATTTAAAATTTAAACCCACATCCAACATCTTAGAAGTGTTAAGTGGGGTTCAAATGGATTTAGAGAAGATTTAGAGATTTGGCTGGAAAAGAGTAATTTTTTAATATTAATCCAACTTCAACAAATTTGAGTATGTTGAAAAATTGATTCAAATATTTTTTTAGAAAGAGTCTTCCATAGGTTCATGCTTGAAATTAGATTTTGGTTTGAGGACCCTTTCCTTTAACAAATTTGTGTATGTTAAAGTTAGGGTCAATTGGTTTTGTTTTTGATTTGATATTTTGGAATTCAATCACTTAACAAACTTGGTTATGCCAAGTGAAGTGTTTGAAAATAATTATTTCTTTTGCTTTGTTTATTTTATCTTGTGAATTATTATTGATTTTGAAAATTAGAATTCCCACTTAGAAAATTTAGGTATGCTAAGTGAAGAACCCAAGTGTGTTTTATTTTTTAAAGATTATTTTTTGAAAATAAGATTCTTAGCAAATTGAGTATGCTATGGAAATCTTAAAGTGTTTCATTTGTTTTGGATATTTTGATTTTTGCGAAAGTAGGATCCTTAGAAAATTTGGGAATGTGTTTCCTTTTGATTTTGATTTGCTTTTGAAAAGTATGCTAAGGGAATCCTAATGTGTTTCCTTTTTGGCTTTGATTTATTTTTCAAAAGTAGGATCCTTAGCAAATTTAAGTATGCTAAGGGAATCCTAATGTGTTTCCGTTTGGGTTTTAATTTATTTTTGATTGAAAGTGGAGCCTTCAATTTAGCAAATATGGTATGCTAAAGATGAAGTTCCACTTAATTTTGTAAAATGAAATTTTTACTTAGCTAATTTGAGTATACTAAATGAAGTTCCAAAAGATGTGTTTAAAATTTTTTATGTTTTGGTTTTATTTTGAAAATGGAGGCTTCACTTTAGCAAATTTGGTATGCTAAGAGTGAAGTTCAAAAGTGTTTTTTGGAAATTTTATGAGTGGAAATTTCATTTAGCAAATTTGAGTATGCTAAATGAAATTCAAAGATGTTTTAATTTTGTTTTGGATTTTAAAAGGGGAGACTTCATTTTAGCAAATGTTGTATGCTAAATTGAAATTCAAATATGTTTTGAAAATTTTTTGTGGGAAGGATATTTTCTTAGCAAATTTGAGTATGCTAATGAAATTTCCAAAGTGTGTTTCAAATTTTATTTTTGGAAAAGGAGAGACTTCATTTTAGCAAATGGGATATGCTAGAATGAAGTTTCAAATGTATTTTGAAATTTTTTTTTCAAGTTTGGAGACTTCACTTAGCAAATTTGAGTGTGCTAAATGAAGTTCCAAATTTGCTTTAAATTTTGAAAATATGATTGTTAAGTTTTGATTTTTGAAAATAAGACTTCCTTTTAACAAATTTGTGTATGTAGTAATGGAAGTCAATCTTATTTTTGCAATGTGAAAGTTTTGCTTTGTGTGTGATTATTGCTTTTTGAAAGAGGGAATTCCAATTTAATCATGTATGGAACATGTTTAAGTGGGATTTCCAAATGATGTTATTTTTATTTGGGAATGAATTCTTCATTCAATAAATTTGGGTATATTGAATGAAGATATTCATATGTGCTTTTGAAAATTTTAATTTTGTTTGAAAATGAAACTTCTATTCAATAGGTGTGGGTATATTGAATGGAAAGGTTCATATGTGTTTTTTTGAAAATTTTATTTTTTATTTTGTTTGAAAATGAGACCTCCACCCAATAAATGCGGGCATATTGAATGGAGAGGTTTCATATGTGTTTTTTTTCTTTTGAAAATATGAAATTCCAAACCTAACACATGTGGAATATGTTAGGTGGAAGTTCAAAGTTATGATTTTGCATGAAGAAGTAATATCCATTCAATACATTTGAGTATTGAATGGAAATATATCTTCAAATTTTATGATTTTGAAAATATGATTATTGGAATTTTATTTTTTGTAAAGATGATCTTACATATAACAATCATAAAGATTATGAAGATAATTTAGGAAAATTTTGTGCAAAATATTTTACTATGTGCATTTTTGAAAGAGTGCGTTTTGAAAAACATGATTTTTTATAAGGGTTTATTTTGTATTTATTATTTTAAAATGAAACTTTCCTTATCATAGAAATGATAATGAGGAAGTCTTTGAATGTTTTTTTCTTTTTTATTAGATCTTTTTATTTTTATCCATTGGAGAACCTAACGGGGGTTTTAAGACCACAAGGGGTGAGGTCCTAAAACCTAAAGATGTTGGCTAGCTTAACTTAAGAATGAAATAAGCTAAGTGCCAACAGAATAAAAGATAGTCTTGGATTCATACCAAAGTACAAACCCATTATCGATACTTGGAGACAATGATCATTTATCAAAGATGGAGAGAGGAACCATCCCCAACGGAGTTCCCAGAAAAATTTATGGTGAAAATATTTCTTCCTTCATCTATCCTTTTGAAGAGGTTAAATGAAAACATAAATATACACCTTTGGTTGGGACACCACACAGATTCACAAATGTTCTTATTAGGGTGATTGTGTACGACATTGAGGAGAAGTGTACTATCACATAAGATAGAAGTCACCACCCTACAATGGACCTAATCACCTCAATAAGGACTCTTAAGGATAATGGGTCTGCACATGTACCAAAGATTCTTCTCCTACTTTACATAGAAAAGTAAAGTAGGGTTTATTTTAAACCGGGTTCATTAAGTTCCCTATAGGGCAAGCCCCATAATTAATTACATTATAAGGAATGAGATCCCTTAGGAATACTCTCGATTAAGGTAAATGATCATTGTTCTAAAGATTTCAATAGGTAGGACTATCAATCGATTAGTTTGTTTCAGAAGATCAAATGGGATTGATCAAAGAGAGGGAGTTATTGTCTAAGCCAAGGAAAGATAAGTAGGAGATGTTCACGATGCTAGGAAACCTAACGAATATATCAAACTATCCTATGATTGGGCTTTACACTTTTGAGATTGATTTATTTTGTTTGAGTTGAATTTTATATTAGAAATTTAGGGCTTATGATTCAACAACACAAGATTATGAAAATGTCTAAGAAGTGAGGATTTATGCTTATGGCCCATAAAGGGGAGAAGCAACCTCAGAACTTAAATCTAGGGAGCTTTGGCGAGGGCCAAAAGCACAACCTAAATCTTAGGCAAAAATGGGTATTTGGTTTGTCTCCATAAGAGAGGACAAACAACCCGACTGCTTGGACTTACAACCACTTGGGGATGGCCGCCAACTAACTCCTCCTATGATTTTAAATTCATGCAGGCAAGTCATATGCTTTATGCAAGATAGCTAGGCTGTTATTTATTCAAAAAGAGACTAAGTCCTTAAATTCACTCCCTAAAGAGACTAGATCATGTAAGGGTATGCTTCAAATGACCTAAATCTAATGCAATTCAGATTACATTTTATTTTTATTTTATTTTTGGACATCCATTTGACTCAAGCTTATAGGATTCATATGCCTAATGCATGAGAAGTAAGATTATTGGCTAAAATCAGCGAGAAGGGAGGAGGTATATTTCTACCATGGCTCTCAAAGTCAAGCAAAGGTGGAAGTTCTCCAATCAAGAGTGAAATAAGATGCTATTGTGCATGATGTTGCAAAAGAAATACTCACCCAGTTAAGGGTTGCTAATTCTTTTATCTTGATTTTTAGCTTAGGCTTTAAATGAGGTTATGATTTATTTATTTTTAATTTTGAGTTAATTAATTTCGTAGAAGGTTTATTTTTTCTTAAGAGCCTAATTGTCATCTAGGCCATACATCAAAGTATGGAAGAAATTAGAAAAAAATATGTCATTTCCTATGCACAAGCTAAACAAGACATCAAACATTTTATAAAGCTAACACAAAAGAATAAAATGCCATGTGTGATCGAGCACCACCGCACAAACCCAAAAACAAATTGGGTAGCTGAGCTATATCCTTATACAACCTGGATTATAAATGAATTAATTTCAATTAAGCAAGGAATTCATATTATAGGGGTCTTCAATCTTCATTTCATCATTCTTCTTTTCTTCTTTCTTCTTCTTTTCTTTTTTCTTCTTTGGTTCCTTCTTTTGGATGGTTGAAAGGTGGTTTCTCCGAAGGCTTCATTTGGTACATAAGAGGTAATCTTATGATCAATGCTCATTCTAACCCCCCATAACAATCATTCCAAAATCCTAATTGCAAAATTACATAAAAAGGAAAAAAAAGTAAATCTAACTAAAACCTACAAAATAGAGATTAGCTAAACAAACCATACATTCCCAAGCATGTATATAAATAAATTGGACTTAACACCCCACACATGGTTAAACAAGTCCACCTAGCCTATTTTAGATTATTCTTAAGAGTATAAGCAACCTGCATAGCAAAAGAAGTTATATTTTTATTACAGCTCCCTTTAAGCACAATCCCCTGCATAAGGCAATGATTAGACTAAATCATCCTATCATTTATTCTATGCACATACACCCTAACATCCAGACTAAAACATCACATCATAAAACAAAAAAACATCAAACCATGCACCGCCCTAACATAAGACTAGAAGTGGTGACTTAGCCTAATGTGTGTGCCATGTAAGGTTTGTGTGGTATGCTTAGCTAGGTTTTAAGGTTAGGATTTTCCAAGTGTGAGAAGGTTCAACTTAGAAGGGTGGTCTCATTTAAGTTTTTTAGTTGATATGGGTTAATTTTATTTGATGATTTGATTTGGTTTGAATGAACTTAGTTAATTACTAAAGGTTCTAAAGAGAGGAGAAGAGAACTTCTCTTTCCTCCCTACCTTAAGTGATTTCTAAGGTAGATTCATTAATGATTTTTTTAGTGAATATTTTATTATGAATTTTAATTAATCCTTAGTTTAGCTTTTTCTCTAAATAAACCTATTCAAAAAGAAAGGTATTTTAAGATTAAATAAAGTGAATTACTATCACAAAACTCACAACATTTTATTTCTTTCCCACATGTGTATAACATGCATATGAATAGATCCTAAGCATATATTTACATATAAATGGGAATGTTTGGCATACTTTATGGTGAATGCTAAGTGAGGTTACTTAAAGAAATATAGAATGTTTCATGTATGCATGATTTTGTTAAGTAGAAGAGAGTGACTCTTTTATCCATTTCTCATATGCACATTTACAAGTATAAAAGATATAAGTGAGTATGATGCCATTGTTAACCAGGGGTGTAAGGTACAAGACCTACTTAGGGCTACTTAAAGCCTCGCAACCCCGGGGTTGTCCAGACTAATTTATCACTTTTCTTAAATACATGTGCATGTTCAAAAAGAAATGCATGGAAAGAGAATGCTAAGTGAGTTACTTAAGAAAATTTGAATGCTTTATGATGCATGATTTTCATTAAGTAGAAATGAAGTTTTCTTATCCACCTTTCATATGCACACATGTACGTATGAAAGGAATAAGTGATAGTCTTATTAAGGGGTGTAAGGTACAAGACCTTACTTAAAACCTCAAACTCGGGTTGGCAGACTAATATACCACTATCCTTAAATACAAGAATATATACAAAAGAAATGAATGGAAAAGAAAGATGCAAAAATTTGTACTTATTTTTGGACTTGGTTCTGTAATTTATATGTGTAAGTGTAAGGATCTTTCTTAAGTCATAACATGGAAGAGGATAAGAATAGATTTAAGCAAGTGTTATGTTCTTTTTAAAAGAACTGTTCACTTTGCAAATCTTATTCAAATCCATATTAAAAGGAAAGAAAGGAAGCAAATATTAGACACATTTTTTATATTCACATGCAAGCTTATAAATAAGTTATAAGTAGCACACTTTCACTTTTAGGTATTTGATTTATAGATTTTGAAAATAGTTTTGAATTTAATAGTAATAATAGCTACTCATATTTTAACTTTAGCCAAAACATGAAATTTGACATAAAGAAAACATTTCATTTTGATTTTGATTTTTGAAAAATATGAATGTATGATTTTCATATGACATACACATTTAGCATGCTAGGAAAGAAATAAAGTGATGTAAGCATGTAATTTCATTCACTCTAATTAAGTCTTAAAGACAATCTTATGGAGTAAAATCATTTTAAGAGAATAAAAATTATTTAAAGAGACTTTCATTTTACTTTGAGTTTGATTTGAATTAGGAAAGTGTGAGAAGGTTTGCTGGTTTTTACCCATTCCCACATGTGTGTATTATTTTAGTTTAATTTTTAGGTAATTAGATTAATTTTATGCTTTGGTTAGGTTAAGGTGTAGATTAAGTTCATTAATTATCCCTTACCTATACCACTTTAACATATTTAATGAAATAATTATGAGCCAATGTATGACATAAAACCACAAGGAATTTAAATCATCAATGCATCTTAGGAAACAAAGGTACCTAATGCAATTGGCTCATAATTAATAATTAATTAAGCTAAAGAGTTTAATTTAAGTACTTTCATAACCTTTCCCACACATATAGGTTAAGTATGATTTCCTTAAGTTTACTTAGGTTATTGAACACCTAAGTATCTACCAAGAAGGATTGATTAAGTTTCTGGATCAATTTTAGTTTTGAGAATTTGATTTGATTAATTAAGTAGATCATTAGTGGATTAACCCTTAATTAGATTTGGATAAAGGAAGAAAGGGGATTTAGGGAATAGCTTAAGGAAAAATATCTCAAAATCATTCCATAAACCTCCTAATCACTTAAACAAAGTTTAATTAATTTAATCAAAGCTTAATTGTATTAAGAGAGTGATTAGGGGTTCATTAATTAATTTTTCTGATTAACTCATTAATAAATTCCAAAAAAAATGAGGGGTGGGAGAAGCCATCCCACGAAATATGCCTAAGAATTTTGGAATTAATTAATGAATTCATTAGGGAGTAATTAGGGTTATGAAGTTTCAAATAAATAATGAAAATCTACCATTCAAACTCAATTAGAAATAATTTTATTGGATTTTTCTCTGACTTATATTTAAAATGAGCCCTCATTCATATTTTTGATTTTTCTACATTTAGTTTTGTATTTTTGAAGTTTTAATTGATTTAAGTGATTTTTAAGAATTCTGCTAATTTATTTTATTAAAATAAACCATTTGACCCTCAAAATTCATTATCTTTTAATCTAAAGGTCATTTTAACTTAAACTTTTTATGGTAGATGTATTTTAACACCAATTTTAATCTCTGAAAATTTCAACTTAATTTGAAATGTATTTTTGGTTTAATTAAAGAAATTTGATCTTTACTAAAACTCAAATTAAGCTCAAAATACTTAGTGAAATTTGGGGATTTTGGGTTTGTTGGATTTATTTCAGAAATACGAATTCAACAAGCTCTTGTTTGCAATTTTTGGTTAAGAATTTTATTTCAATAAATTTTTAAAGTTTTAGGTAATTTAAATTAATTTTCTAAATCAGAAAATCTGCACAGCGCTGACATGGCAACGCAGCGCCATGTGGCGCTGCACGGTGCCGCGTGGCACGCGTGCGCCACATGGCATCGCGTGATTCACAAGGTGCCGCGGTGAGTGAAAATGAGTCAATGCTGGAACGACCGAGTTAAACCCGGACCGTCGTCGTAGATCGGATGGTCCAGATCAGATCGCGTGATCTAGAGGCCAAGATCATGCGATCGGTGTGTGATCTGAGCCATCCGATCAAGCAAACCATGTGATCGGATGATCCAGATCACATCAAGAGATCCAAAGGCCCAGATCGCTCTCGATCCGAGCCATCCGATCCCATGGTTCGCGGGATCGGACGGTGACTGTAGTCCGCAGGTGATGAACAATGATTTCAAGATTTTTTTAAAAAATGAATTTTTAAGTGAAAACTTGTCCAAATGGACTCATTTTCATGTCGATTCGCACTAAAAAAATTCTATTTTCTAATTGTAATGATTTAAAGTAAAAATGCGGGATTATCTAGGGTAGATTCCTAAAAAAATTGTGGAAAAACCATCACAAAATGAGGGATCCTAAGGCTAGCTATGGTTTTTGAAGGTAACCTCACCGAGGATGATTTTTGACAGCAGTGGTGACTCGAGCATGCTGTCGAGTGAGGGAAGAAGCCTTGTACTGAGCTTAGATCCTTACCTTCATGTCAAAATGAAGTTTCCTCGCTAAAATCCCCTTAGTTTTGGAGTATTTCTCTCCAAAATGAAGTGGATGATTGTTAATGGCTTTTGGGAGCTCTAGGAGGAGGAGAATGAGAGCTCATTCTAAAAATGAGGTCAACAAAGGGTGCCCAATAGGTGTGGTGTGGCTGACAAGGCATTCTGCATGTATTGGTGTTGACTGAAATGATCAATAACATCGAACGATCACAAGCACTAACAGAGACGATCTAATCCTAACTCAAGGTGTAGAAGGAATCTAGAGCTTAGTACAATGTGACTCAACTCATGTCAAAGACATAAGAGAAGGAAGGAGGATTCCCCTAGGGATAGAGTATGTGAACCTTTCACTAGGGAAATAGGTTCAAATCATCCACAAAGGGATGATACGTTTGATTTGAGTCTCACTAGGGAGACATTGATTTGATTTATTTAATTTATTTTGATTATTTTGATTTGATTGACTCCAAGAGGTTGATTGATTTTTTTTGTTGCATTTTTATTGTTTGACTCTACTAAGGGAGGAGGGTTGAATTTGTTTTAGATTTTAAATTTTGGATTTGGGGTGAACCCTGTTGGTTTGCAATGGATCGCACTAAGTAGGTTCCATGGGAGACCAGACCTAGCTCAAATTTACCAATTCAAAGGGGTAGTATACCAAACACATAGTAGGATTAGCCAACCAATGGGGTGCCTTTTGGTATGCAGCAGCTGTACTAGGAAGAAAGTATAGTAGACTTACATCATCCAAAGTAGGGACCAGTTGCTGGTTGATCCATTGGCAAGGCAACGGATTGAACCCGACCTAGGGCTGACTATTAAGTGAATGCCACTGGGGGACTTAGATTAGCTCAAGGATAGTCAAAAGTAATTTCATTATTTAATTATTTTGATGGATCCTATCGATTTGTGATGGACTATTGAGTAGGGGTCACGGTGGCCATGGGCTAACTCAGATTTACCAATCCAAAGGGAATAGTCTACCAACCATAAGGTAGGACTAACCAATGAGAGGGATGCCTTTCAACATGCAATGGTCAAGTTAGGAAGAAAGCGTGGGGACTCACATCTTCCAAAATAAGGAACCACTGGGGTGGTCGGTTGGTAAGGCAACAGATCGAACCCGACCTAGAGTTGACTATTGAGTCAATGTCGTTTGGAGACTTAAATCAGCTCAAAGATAGTCAAAGATTAATTTTATTTTTTAATTTATTTTGATGGATTCTATTGGTTTGTGATGGATCACACTGAGAAGGAGCTTATATTAGCCTAGACCTATCTCAGATTTACTGAACCAAAGGGAGTAGCTTCCCGACCGATGGGAGAACTATCCAACCAAAGGAGTGCCTTTCGGTTTGCAATGATCAATTAAAGGGAAGAAAGCTCAGATTCATATTTTCCACTACAAAAGACCACTGGGGTGATCGGTTGCTCTAGGCCACAAATCAAACCCGACCTAGGGCTACTGTCGATTTGTGATAGTCATGCTAGGAAGAATGAGTCATAGTCTTACATCTTCCAAAGCAAAATGACGGGTAACCTGCTTGTGGTGAAATAGATTGAACCCAACCTAAAGGAGACTATGGAGTGAGTACCACCCAGGGATTTATCTCAACTCAGGTAGTCAGGCAATTCCTATAGGGAGTTCTGCTGATATTTCCCTAGAGATAGGATGTCTGCTTGGGAAAAGGAGCACTTTGGGGGCTTGAATTCCTAATCCATAAGTGAATTAATTTGTTTATTTTGTTTAGTTTGTTTATCATGGACCCTGTTGGTTAGCAAGGGATCAAACTAAGAAGGAGCTTACATCAGCCTAAACCTATCTCAGATTTACTAAACCAAGTGAGAATCTGCGCATTTGCTGAACAAATTCTCCAACCATAGGGGTGGCTACTAGGAAAGGGGGACTGTCCAATCCAAGAGTAACTAGGGTAGTGTCTAAATGGGGTTGCTAAGGATGTGATCCAAATAGAATGCCCGCAGGGAGAGGGGCCACTAAGGGCTTAATCCAAAACCTAGAGAAGATGACATGGCTAGTCATATATCAAATATGTATTTGGTGGCTAACTCAAGGAGAAAGTGCAGGGACTCACATCTACCAAGAGTGGTGTATCCATTGGGTGAGTCACTATCAACATAGCGAACATCAACCAACCTAAGGTGCTCAATTTGCAACAATCAGCCTAGGAAGAAAGCTCGGGGACTCCCATCCTCCTATAGCGGAACTGATTGCTGGTATAGTTTGTCTTTGGCTCAACATGTGTCATCCAACCTAGGGCAACTACTGAGGACTTATATCAACTCAAACGTAGTCAAGAGGAAAGGAGCCTCTGGGGGACTTATCCTAAACCTTGAATATACTCAACTTAGTTAGATCATGATGATTGGTTCAAGAAGAAAGCACAGGGACTCACATCTTCTTAAATAAAATCAACATGGGGTAGCTTACTAGCTAGGTAGTAAAGTCTACCATACTAACGAGGCACTCATTGGTTTGTAATGATCAAGTTAGGGAGAAAGCGCGGGGACTCACATCCTCCATAAATAACCAGGGGTGACATAGTAGCGAGGTAGCATGTAGACCCAACCTAGAGCAGCTAATGAGTGAGTGCCACAGGGGGCTTGCTCCCACATCAAAGTAGCCCGAGACAAAAGATATGTATTTGTTTTTATGCTTGTGTTAAAGGGAATAGGATGCCGCTCGGGTTCTCTTACACCTACCTTAAATACAATGGGGATTTTGATGAAATGGTGCCACAGATGGCAACCAGGAATTCCCACCAAGAAAGGATGTCGCTTGGGTTCTCGTACACCTAACTTAGTTGTGCTAATCGAAATAGGATGCCTCTGGGTTCTCTCACACCAATTCTAGTAGCGCTTGGGAATGTGTTCATGTTGTGAAGAAGGATAGGAAGCTTCTTAGGTTGTCTTATACCTATCCTAAACACGTCGTGGTGGATTTGCAAGATAAGCAAACATGACTTCAAATAAAGAGAATTAATGAAGAATTGGAATGAAATTTTATTCTTTTCATGCTAATTGTTTTCAAACATGTTTATTATGGGTAATGTTTCTTCAATAGAGCCCATTAATTGGAAGCATCGGGTGTTCCCCTTTACAATCAATAAGCTGATAAGATCCTCCTTGGTAGGCATTCTCTATGACAAAAGGGCCTTCCCAAGTAGGTTTAAACTTGCCTCCTATCTTTTGATGGGCACCAATTGGTCTCCTTAGAACTAGAACAAGTTCTCCTACTTGGAAAGTTCTAGGGAGGACCAAATCATTATGAGCTAGAATCATTCGAGGTTTTGGTATGCCCTGAGGCATCTCTCCTACCATAATGGTTTAAACTACTTTCCATCCTTCAAAGCACTAAAGTAGGCTTTTCAATGATCAGATGTAGAATCTTGATTTGGAAAGTTTTGAGGTAGATTAACTTTGAAAGAGTTTAAACCATCTATATTCAATGTTGATTAAAGTCTTTCCTCTCTTGGGTTGAAACTTGGAGGTTGCATCTTTGATGTCACTTCAATTTCTTTTGGATCCATCTTTGTTATCCCATGATGCTTTATTGCAAGCCTTAGAGACTCCCCCAAAGTAATCATAATTATATGATCTAAAGAATTCAACTTCAGACTGTAGCGTCATAACCAATAGAAGACAAATACTCAGATCGTAAAGATGGTCTTCCTTTTTCCTGGTGATTGAAGAAAGGCATGACCTTATAGCGGCAAACTCGAATGGAAATGATAAGTGCAAATGACTTCTCATCCTCTAGCATCATTCGACCAATCCTTGAATGAGGAGACCACATGCAAGGAGATTATATCTGCTATCGAATTTGAAGGAGGCAATGTGGATGCCTAAAAATCGTGCATGTGCGAATTTGAACATCCTTCATTTTTTACTAGGAATGATAGTATCTTTCTTCTTTAATAAAGTTGACTTCAAACTTTGATCTTCTTCTTGATGCAAATGTTCACCTCAAAAGTTTACAAAGTGGGAAGGGCAATAGGTTCAATTGAGTTTGTAGATTGCTTACCTTTAGAGATGTATTAGACACTTCATTATGATATTAAGTAAAGCTATCTTTAAACTACAAAAGTAACCTAACCAAGTTGTCAATTTTTCCTTTTTGATTTATCATATATGGATGTTGGGAGGGTGGGTGGACTACCTTTATGTTATGAGGTTAATCTCTTAAAACTCATTAATTGAAGATTTAATTTTCTTCTCAACCTTGGGGAGTGCATCCCCTACTTGAGAGTCTTTAAAATTCTTTAAGCAAAGTTGGTAGACTAGGCAAAATATGATCTTATTGCTCCATTTGAAGGTTTGTCTTTAACTACTTAATCTTCATTTGAATTTGAAGAAAGAGATATCAAGTGGAAATTTGATATCTCATAATACATATATGTCATTTTTTTGTTAGAGGTTAGGAGCAACCCTTAACTTCCAATCCTATAATAATATCATGAGATAGTAGAATCAGAGTCAACGTGCTCACATACCTACTAAGTTTCTAGTCATATCATACATGAATCATCCTTTTAGATCATTTTATTTTATTGCTATCTCCTCCAAAGACTTGTCAAAAGTAAACTCAAAACTTATTTTGTATATTCTTTTTATTTACACCTCATACACATTATTCATCTTTTGGATTCCAAATCAATGTGCATTATTGGTGCTCTACCTTTTCTCTTTTTCTTCTTTCCTTTCTCTTTTCATTTCATTTATTTTTTCTCTTTTCTCTTTTTATTTTTTATTTTTTATTTTTTTCTTTTCTCTTTTTATTTTATTTATCTTCAGATTAACCTTTAGAATAGTTTGGTGTCCTTATTTTGGATTGCAAGGTGTATTTTAAGGAGGATTTAGAATTTAATTATTTCTAACAACTAGTTTTCTTCTATGGTGTTGATCAAGTTATAGATCTTAAACAATAATTGGCTTCTCTAAGAGAGGTAGGTGATATCTACCTACTCTTTTAGTGCCCAAAATTTCTTCTACTGGATTTGATGACTCTAACTCTTTATTGATAGTGACACCCTGAAAGTTTTTGAATGGGAGTGTTTCTACTCGAGTTGGAATCCTTGAAGACATCATGTCCATCAGTACTGCTACTTTATGGATCATGATCATTATTGTGATTATCATTTTGAGAGTTGTCTTCTTTTGGGAATTAGGATTCAAGTTATTTGAGTCATACTTATCTGGAATGGATAAGACATACTCAAAAATCCTTATTAATCCTGTTCTTAGCTCTTGAAGGAACTTATGGCCTTCCTCCTTTGGTGAGGGAAACTCAGAATTAGACTATAGGTCAAGCTGGGGAAGTTGCTTCTTGCCTACCACCTCCTCTCCACTAACGGTTGTGAGGACTGGAATCTCTGCATTGTTGGAAAGGGAACCATATAGGCCTTTGCTCGAATGTTGTTGATTTGGATTGTTAATTTGATTTGATTGTTGGATTGGAACCCTCATTTAACAGATTTGGGTATGCTAAATGAGGTTCCAAATATTGGAGAGATTTTGAATTTAGGAGGGACCTCAATTTGACTTAAGTTTAGAACCCACATTCAACAAATTTGGGTATGTTGAATGGGGTTTAAGCATTTTGGAGAGACTTTTGATGCTTCCACTAGTTTATATTTGAATTTGATTTTTATATTTGGGGACTCATTTAACAAATTTGATGTTAAAACAAATAAATGGATTTTATTCTGGGATGACTCACTTAGCAAATTTGGGTATGCTAAATAAGTTGTTTGAAATAGTTTTCCTCTTTTGTTTGCTTGCTCATGATGTGAATCATGTGTGAATTTGTTTTGATTTTTTGAAAAGAGGATCTTTACTTAGCAAATTTAGGTATGCTAAATAAAGGATCCAAATGTGTTTTGAATTTTATGATTTTGATTTTTTTTTTTTGAAAAGAGGATCCTTACTTAGCAAATTTAGGTATGCTAAATAAAGGATCCAAATGTGAGTTTGATTTTTGTGTGATTTGATTTTTGAAAAGAGGATCTTTACTTAGCAAATTTAGGTATGCTAAATAAAGGATCTAAATGTGAGTTTGATTATTTTATTTTATTTTTGTTTTAAAAGAGAATCTTCACTTAGCAAATTTGGGTATGCTAAATAAAAGATCTAAGTGTATTTTGATTTTGTTTTAATCTTTGAAAAGTAGGGATTTCCAACTTAACACATGTGAGATGTATTGAGTTGAATTTCAAAAGGTGTGGTTTTATTTTGATAGTAAAGCCTTCATTTCAACACATTTGGATATGTTGAATGAAGAGGTTTATCTTCAAATTTGTAATTTCTGAAAAGAAAGAAACTCCAACTTTAACATATGTGAAATATATTGAAATGGAGTTTCAATTTTTATGATATGATTTTATTTGAAAATGAAATCTTCATTCAATAAATTTAGGTATATTGAATGAGGATGTTCATTTTCAAATATGTGCTTTTGAAAATAATTTTGATTTTAATTGGAATGAAACCTTCATTCAACAAATTTGGGTATGTTGAATGAGGATGTGCTTTTTGAAAGATGATTTTGATTTTATTTTGGAAATGAAATCATCATTCAATAAATTTGGGTATATTGAATGAAGATGTTCATTTGTGTTTTTTTTTAAAGATGATGACTCTTAGTTTTATTTGGAAATAAAATCTTCATTCAATAAATTTGGGTATATTGAATGAGGATGTTCATTTGCCTTTGGAAAGATGATTCTAATTTTTTATTTGAAATGAAATCTTCATTCAATAAGTTTGGGTATATTGAATGAAGATGTTCATTTTGCATTTTGAAAGATGATTTTGATTTTATTTGGAAATGAAATCTTCTTTCAACAAATTTGGGTATGTTTAAAAGAAGATGTGCTTTTGAAAGTTGATTTTTATTTTAATTGGAATGAAACCTTCATTCAACAAATTTGGAGATGTTGAATGAAGATGTGCTTTTTGAAAGATGATTTTTATTTTAATTAGAATGAAACCTTCATTCAACAAATTTGGGTATGTTGAATGAAGATGTGCTTTTTGAAAGATGATTTTTATTTTAATTGGAATGAAATCTTCATTTAACAAATTTGGGTATGTTGAATGAAGATGTGCTTTTTGAAAGATTTTATTTTAATTGGAATGAAACCTTCATTCAACAAATTTGGGTATGTTGAATGAAGATGTGTGTTTTAAAAGATGATTTTATTTTATTTGAAATGAAATCTTCATTCAATACATTTGGGTATATTGAATGAGGATATTCATTGTGCTTTTTTTTAAAGATGATATTTAGCTTTGATTTTTTTTTTAAAACAAAATCCTACATGTAATAATCTTGAAGATTGTTTGATGAGGTTTATGTATTTTGTGTAATTATGTGTACTTTTTTTGAAAAGTGCTTTTTGAAAAATTATGGTTTTATAAAGGATTTATTTATTTTTTTTAAATGAACCTTTCCTTACCATAGAAATGGTAAAGAGGTTCAACAAGGTTTTCTTAATAATCTCTTCTTTTTTTATTAAATTTTATTTTCACCTATTGGAGACCCATAGTTCTAAGACCTACATGGAGTGAGGTCATAAAACTTAAAGGATGTTGGCTAGCTTAGCTCAAGAATAAAATGAGCTAAGTGCCAATGAAAAGAAGGATAGTCTTGGACCCATATGAAATATGAATCTCGATACTTGGAGACAATGATCATTTCTGAAGATGGAGAGTAACCCTCCCTAGTGGACTCACCAGAAAAATCTGTAGTGAAAATATTCCTGCCTTCATCTATCCTTTTGAAGAGGATAAATGAAAATAAAAATATTCGCCTTTTGGTCGGGACACCATGTAGATCCACATATTTTTTATTAGGGTGATCGGGTACGAAATTGAGGAGAGGTGTACTATCTCGAAAGATAGAAGTCACCACCCAATAATGAACCTAATCACCTCAATAAGGACTCCCAGGACTGGGTATGCATATGTACATTCTTCCCACTTTACATAGAAAATTAAAGTAGGGCTTATTTTAAATCGGGTTCGTTAAGTTCCCTATGGAGGCAAGCCTCTATAGTTAATTACATCTTAAGGAATGAGGTTCCTCAAGAATACTCTCGATTAAGGTAAATGATTATTGTCTCCAAAAATTTCAATAGGTAGGACTATCAATCAATTAGTTTATTTTTAGAAAATCAAGAAGGATCGATCAAGAGGAGGAAGTTCTTATCAAATCCAAATGGAAGTGAGTAGGCGATGTTTAGGATACTAGAAAGCCTAGTAAACATCCCAAACTATCCTATGGTTGGGCTTTACATTTTTGAAATTGAATTACTTATTTGAGTTGAATTTTTATTAGAAGTTTAGGCTTATAATTCCATGATAAAGGTCATGGAAATGCCTAGAGGTGAGGATTTATGCTTATGGCCATAAAGAGGAGAAGCAATCTCATAACTTAAATCTATGGAGCTTTTGGCGAAGGCCAAAAGCCTAAATCTAAGGCAAAATGGGTATTGTTTGCCTCACAAGAGAGGACAAACCTTTCGGCTTTTTACAACCACGGGGTGGCAACTAACTCTTTTTACATGTAGGCAAGCCTTATGCTTTATGAAAGATAGATGGGCTTTTATTTATTTAGAAAGAGACTAAGTCCTTAAACTCACTCTCTAAAGAGACTAGATCATGTAAGGGGATGCTTCAAATGAACTAAATAATGCAAATCATATTACATGTTATTTTATTTTTGGACAATCATTTGACTTAGGCTTATAGGGTTCATATGCTATAATGCATGAAGTAAGATTATTGGCGAATCAACGAAGGGAGGAGGTGTGTTTCACCATGACTCTCGGTTAAGCCAAGTTTCTCAGCAAGGTGGAAGCCCTCCAATCAAGAGTAAAATAAGATCCTGCAGTTACGTATTATAGAAATACTCATCTAGTTGGGGTTGCTAATTCTTTTATCTTGATTTTTTTTAGCTTAGGCTTTAAATGAGGTTATGAGTTGTTTATTTTTAATTTTGAGTTAATTAATTTGGTAGAAGATTTATTTTTTCCCAAAGAGCCTAATCATCATCTTGGCCATACATCAAAGCAAGGAAGAAACAAGACAAAAACATGTCATTTCTAATGCACAAGCTAAACAAAACATCAAACATTTTATAAAGTTAACGCAAAAGAATAAAAGGCCAAGTGTGGTCACGCACCACTGCACAAACCTGAAAACAAATTAGGTAGCCGAGCTCTACCATTATACAACCCGGATTGCAAATGAATTAATTACAATTAAGCAAGGAATTAATGTTATAGGGGTCTTCAAGCTTCATTTCTTCATTCTTCTTTTCTTCTTTCTTCTTTGGTTCCTTCTTTTGGATGGTTGGAAGGTGGTTGCTCCAAAAGCTTCATATGGTACATAAGATGTAATCTTATGACCAATGCTCATCCTAATCCCCCATAACAATCATTCCAAAATCCTAATTATAAAATTATATGAAAAGGAAAAATAGTAAATCTAGCTAAAACCTGGAGAACAGAGATTAGCTAAACAAACCACACAGTCCCAAGCATGTATATAAACAAATTGGACTTAGCACCCACATGGGTAAAGTCCACCTAGCCTATTTTGGATTATGCTTAAGGGTATAAGCAACATGCACAAAAGCGTTATATTTTTATTACAACACCCCTTAAAGCTTGCCCGCATAAGATAATGATTAGACTAAATCATTCTATCATTCATTCTACGCACATACACCTTAACATCCAGAATAAAACATCACATCACAAAAAAAAATAAACATGAAACCATGCACCGCTCTAACATAGGACTAAAGTGTTGACTTAGCCTAATGTGTGTGCCATGTAAGGTTTGTGTGGTATGCTTAGCTATGATTTAAGGTTAGGATTTTTCAAGTGTGAAAAGGTTCAACTTAGAAGGGTGGTCTCATTTAAGTTGCTTAGTTGATATGGGTTAATTTTATTTTATGATTTGATTTGGTTTGAATGAACCTACTTAATTACTAAAGGTTGTAAAGAGAGGAAAAGAGAAGAGAATTTCTCTTTCCTCCCTACCTTAAGTGATTTCTATAGTAGAATCATTAAGGATTTTTGTTTAGTGAATATTTTATTATGCCTTTTAATTAATCCTAAGTTTATATTTTCTCTAAATATACTTATTAAAAAAGAAAGGCATTTTAAGATTAAGTAAAGTGAATTACTATCACAAAATACACAACATTTTATTTCTTTCCCACATGTGTATAACTTACATATGAATGGATCCTAAGCATATTTATACATATAAATGCCAATGTTTGGAATACTTTATGATGAATGCTAAGTGAGGTTACTTAAAGAAATTTGGAATGTTTCATGTATGCATGATTTTGTTAAGTAGAAGGGAGTGATTCTTTTATGCATTTTTCATATGCACATTTACAAGTATAAAAGACATAAGTGAGTACGACATCATTGTTAACCAAGGGTGTGAGGTACAAGACCTACTTAGGGCTACTTAAAGCCTCGCAACCCCGGGGTTGTCCAGACTAATATACCACTTTTCTTAAATACATGTGCATGTACAAAAAGAAATGCTTGTAAAGAGAATGCTAAGTGAGTTACTTAAGAAAATTTGAATGCTTTATGATGCATGATTTTCATTAAGTAGAAAAGAGGTTTTCTTATCCACATTTCATATGCACACATATATGTATGAAAGGCATAAGTGAGGACGAATCCATTGCTAACCAGGGGTGTAAGGTACAAGACCTATTTAGAGGGTTACTTAAAGCCTCACCATCCCATGGTTGTCCAGACTAATATACCACTTTTCTCAAATACAAGCATATGTACAAAATAAACAAATGGAAAAGAAAGATGCAAAAATTTGTACTTATGTTTGGACTTAGTTATGTAATTTATATGTATAAGTGTAAGGATCGTTCTTAAGTCATAACATGGAAGAGGATAAGAATAGATTTAAGCAAGTGTTATGTTCTTTTAAAAGAACTATACACTTTGCAAACCTTATTCAAATCCATATTAAGAAGAAAGAAAGGAAGCAAACATAAGACACATTTTTATATTCACATGCAAGCTTATAAATAAGCTATAAGTAGCACACTTTCAGTTTTAGGTATTTGATATATACATTTTGAAAATCATTTTGAATTTAATAGTGATAATAGCCACTCATATTTTTTACTTTAGCCAAAACATGCAATTTTACATTAAGAAAACATTTCATTTTGAATTTGATTTTTGAAAAGCATGAATGTATGATTTTCATATGACATACACATTTAGCATGCTAGGAAAGAAATAAAATGATGTAAGCATGTAATTTCATTCACTCTAATTAATTCTTAAAGGCAATCTTATGGAGTAAGATCATTTAAAGAGAATCAAAAGTTGTTTAGAGAGACTTTCATTTTGTTGTGAGTTTGATTTGAATTAGGAAAGTGTGAGAAGGTTTGCTGGTTCTTATCCATTCTCACATGTGTGTATTATTTTGGTTTAATTTTTAGGTGATTAGATTAATTTTATGCTTTGGTTAGGTTAAGGTATAGATTAAGTTCATTAATCACCCCTTACCTATAACACTTTAACATATTTAATCAAACAATTATGAGCCAATGAATGACATAAAACCACAAGGAATTTAAATCAGCAATGCATCTTAGGAGAGAAAGGTACCTAATGCAATTGGCTCATAATTAATGATTAATTAAGCTAAAGGGTTTAATTTAAGTACTTTCATAACCTTTCCCACACATATGGGTTAGGTATAATTTCCTTTAGTTTTCTTAGGTTATTGAACACCTAAGTATCTACCCAAGAAGGATTGATTAAGTTTCTGGATCAATTTTAGTTTTGAGAATTTGATTTGATTAATTAAGTAGATCATTAGTGGATTAACCCTTAATTAGATTTGGATTAAGGAAGAAAGGGGGTTTAGGGAATAGCTTAAGGAAAAATAACCCAAAATCATTCCATAAACCTCTTAATCACTTAAAAAAAGTTTAATTAATTTAATCAAGGAATTAAACTACTGTCCACATGATTAATTAAGCTTAATTACATTAAGAGAGTGGGGTTCATTAATTAATTTCCTTGATTAACTCATTAATAAATTCCAAGAAAATTAGGGGAGGTAAAAGTCTTCCCACTAAATATGCCTGAGAAGTTATGAACTAATTAATGAAGTCATTAGGGAGTAATTAGGGTTATTAAGTTTTCAAATAAATTCTAATTAAGAAAAATCTATAATACAAACTCAATTAGAAATAATTTTATTGGATTCTCCTCTGAATTATCTTTAAAATGAGCCCTCATTCATATTTTTTAATTTTTCTAAATTTAGTTATGTATTTTTGAAGTTTCTAAATTTAGTTATGAATTATCTTTAAAATGAGCCCTCATTCCTTCTTTTTCTTTTTCTTCATTTTCTTTTGCTTTTGAATTTGAGTTTTGTCCAAGATCACGAGAAAGGGTGTTTTGAGGAAGATAGTAGGTCGCATCTTCATATATCTCAACCTCTCTAACTGAAAATGGCTTTTCATCTCCTTTGACACAATACTCAATCCCATTCTTTCTGAACTTCATGCACTGATGGAGGGATGATGGAATTTGTTCTGATGTATCCAAGGCCTACCAAGCAAAGTAGTGAATGAAGTATTCAAATCAATTATGAAAAACTTGGCTTCAATCTTTCAATCACCTATCTCCAAAGGTAACACTATGGAACCTAAAGCCCGCTCACCTTGTTCATTGAATTATCTCAACATCATCCAATCTCCTCGGAGTGTGGAAATGTCGATCCTCAAATAGGCAAGGGTCTTTAGACTCATAATGTTCACCGATGCACCTGGATTGATGAGAACTTTGGCTAGTCTGTTGTAATGTAGAGGGGACGATTGTGCTCTAAGTCCCCCGATATAAGGTCTTCATCTGTGAAAGTGATCTCCTGGGCTTCTTTTGTGTAATGTGCCTCCTCACCAATAGCGGTCAGATGAGCTAAGCATATCTTAGAATCAAGGAGAGCCTTGATTAGTGATTCCCTCATCTCTTTGGATAAGACAAGGGCATTGTATATGCTTAGCTCAGATGGCAACTTTCTTAGGTGAGAGAGGACATTTTTGAAATATGAAATTTTTATTTTGTGTTGATTGTTGCTTTTTTTGAAAGAGAGGAATTCCAACTTAAAAACATATGTGGGATATGTTTAAGTGGGATTTCTAAATGATATTTATTTTATTTAGGAATGAAATCTTCATGTAATAAACTTAAGTATATTAAATGAAGATATTTGCATGTCTTTTTTTTGAAAATTTTTGATTTTGTTTACAAATGAACTTTCCATTCAATAAGTGTGAATATATTGAAATAGAAAGATCCATGTGTGCTTTTTGAAAAGTTTAATTTTTGTTTACAAATGATCTTTCTATTCAATAAGTGTGAATGTATTCAATAGAAAAATTCATGTGTGCTTTTTGAAAAGTTTTATGATTATGATTGTAATTTTTGAAAAAGATGATTGTTTACTCTATTTTGAAAATGAAATCTTCCTCAAAGTGATTTGAAAGAAGATGTTCATTTGTGCTTTTGGAAAATGTTATTAGTTTTGTTTCTTTTTTTTTTTTTAAATCCTTATGTGTAACAATTATATGAATTGCTAAATGAAGGTGAAGAAATTTTGTGGAAAATATTTTATTAACTGTATTTTTGAAAAAGGTGCTTTTGAAAAGCAAAGTTCTTTATGGAAGATTTATTATTTTAGGATGAACCTTTCCTTATCTTGAAAATGATAAGAGGAAGTCTTTAAAAGATGTTTCTTTTTTATATTTTGGATCTTTTCATTTTACCCATTGGAGAAACCAACGGGGGTTTTAATACCAACAAGGAATGCAATCCTAAAACCTAAAGATGTTGGCTAACTCAACTCAAGAATGAAATGAGCTAACTGCTAATAGAAAGAGGGATAGTCTTGGGTTCATACCAAAATATAAACCCACTATCGATACTCAAAGACAACAATCATTTACCAAAGATTGAGAGGAACCATCCCCAGCGGAGTCGCCAGAAACATCTGTGGTGAAAATTTTCTATAAGGTAGTCGCATTTCAAATATATGGGGAGAAAAGAAAGAGGAACCCTTACAAACTTCATCTTTGGTAAGATGCAATGCAGATCCGCAGATATACTTATTCAGGTGATCGGATACTTCATCAAGGTATAGTGTACTATCTCAAAAGATAGAAGTCACTACCCTTTAATGGAACTAATCACCTCCATAAGGACTCTTAAGGATGATGAGTCTACATATATACCAGAGATCCTTTCCTTTCACATAGAAAAGTAAAGCAAGGTTTATTTTAAATCAGTTCGTTAAGTTCTCTACAGGGGCAAGCCCCCATAGTTAATTACATACTAAGGGACGAGATCCCTTAGGAAAACTCTTGATTAAGGTAAATGATTGTTATCTTTGAAGATTTCAATAGGAAAGGACTATCAATCGGTTGGTTTATATTTGAAGATCAAATGAGATTGATCAAAAGAGAGAGTTATTATTGAAGCCAAAATGGAAGATAAGTAGGAGATGCTCATGATGCTAGGAAACCTAGTGAGCATCTCAAACTATCCTATAGTTGGGATTTACATTTTAGAAATTGATTTAGTTTGTTTGAGTAGCATTTTTCATTAGAAATTTAGGACTTAAGATTCCTTAACATAAGATTAAGGAAATGTCTAAGAGGTGAGGAATTATACTTATGGCCCACAAAGGGGAGAAGCAATCTCAAAACCTAAATCTAGGGAGCTTCGACAAGGGCCGGAAGCACAACCTAAATCTAAGGTGAAAATGGGTAATTGGTTTTCCTCCATAAGAGAGGACAAACCACCTGACTGCTTGGACTTACGCACGGGGATGGTCATCAACTAACTCCTCCTATGATTTTAAATACATGTAGGCAAGTCTTTATGCTTATGCAAGATAGCTAGACTGTTATTATTTAGAAAGAGACTAAGTCCTTAAATTCACTCCCTAAAGAGACTAGAGCATGTAAAAGGCATGCTTCAAATGACCTAAATCTAATGTAATTCAAATTTCATTTTATTTTCATTTTTGGACAATCATTTTTTACTCAGGCTAATAGGATTTTTATGAATAATGCATGAGAAATCAGATTATTGGCCAAAATAAGCGAGAAGGTAGGAGGTGAGTTTCCACCACGGCCCTCAAAGGTCAAGCAGATTCTCTGACAAAGGTGGAAGTCATCCAATCAAGAGTGAAATAAGATGCATTTGTGCATGATATTATAAAGAAATGCTCATCCAACTAAAGGGTTGTTAATTCTTTTATCTTGATTTTAATCCTAAGCTTTAGGTGTGATTACGAGTTATTTAATTTTATTTTGAGTTATTAAGTTGGGTAAAAGATTAATTTTTCCCTAAAGAGCCTAATCCACATCTAGGCCATACATAAAGCAAGGATGACACTAGGAAAAACATGCCACTTAATGCAAAAGCTAAATAAATTATCAAACAATTTATAAAGCTAATCGGAAAAAAAAAAATAAATGGTTGTTTGTGGTGGGGCACTACTGCACAAACTCGAAAATATCAAATGTGGGTAGCCGAGCTCTACCCTTAGACAACTCGGATTACAAATGAATTAAATTACAATTTAAGCAAATGAATTCATTGTTATGGGGGGTCTTCAAGCTTTACTCTTCTTCTTTCTTTCTTCTTTTCTTCTTTTCTTCTTTTCTTCTTTGGTTCCTCCTTCAGGTGGTTGGAAGGTGGATGCTCTAAGGCTTCACATAGTGCATAAGATGGGATCTTATAACCAATGCTCATCTTAATCCCCATAACAAATCATTCCAAAATCCTACTTATACAAATTTTTACATGAAAAGCAATCTAACTAAAACACAAAAACAAAAGTTAGTTAAAATCAAACCACACAAATCCCAAGATGTATATTGGACTTATCACCCCACACATGGGTGACTAAGTACATATGGATTATTGCGGTATAAGCACCTGCAAGCAAGAAGCATTTATATTTTTATTTATGATAGCACCTCATTTAGCACAATCCCCTACAGAAAAGAATAGTTAGACTAAGCACGTCCTACCATTCATTCTGTGAGCATACACCCTAACATCCAGTCTAAAATATTCATAACAAAATAAAATATAACATCAAACCATGCACCGACCTAACCTAAGACTAGAAGTGGTGACTTAGGCTAATGTGTGTGCTTTGAAGGTTTGTGTGGTATGCTTAGCATAGGACTTTAGGTTCAAGTTTTATAAGTGTGAAGAGAATGTTCAACTTAGAGAAGGGTTTCATTTAAGTTATTTAAGTGTTTTGGGTTATTTTGATTTCATGTTTTAATTTGGTTTAAGTGAAACCTACAATTAATTACTAAGTTATGAAAAGAGAGAAAGAGAAGAGAACTTCTCTTTCCTTCCCTAATCTTTAAGTAATTTCTAAGGTAAGTTCACATTTTACATTCATTTAGGTGAATGTTTTGATTACAACTTTTAATCAATCCTAAGTTTACAAACTCTAAACAAACCTATTGAAAGCATTTTAAGACTAAATAAAATGAATCAAAATTCACATAACACACATTACTTCATTTCTTTTCCAACATATATAACATGCATATGAATGGATCCTAAGCATATCCATACATGCAAATGAGAATAGTTAACACACTTTATGATGCATGCAAAGTAATCCATTTAAGAAAATTTTAGAAGTTGAATATGCATGATTTTTCTTAAAGAAAAGGTTTTCCTTATCCAAAATTTCACATACATACATGAAAGTAAGAAAGGCATAAGTGAGTACAGTGCCATTGTTAACCAGAGGTGTAAGGTGCAAGACCTACTTTACTTAAAACTAACAACCGGTTGTCCAGACTAATATACCAATTTTCTTAGATACAAACATGCATATAAAAGAAATGAAGTTGAAAAGGAAGCTGCAAAAATTATTTAATAGTTTTATTTTTGTTTATGCAATTTATTCATGTAAGTATAGAAAATTCTTCTTAGATGATGGAATAGGGATGAATATGGTATAGAACTAAGTAAGTGTTGGGTTCTTTTAAAATGAACCCTACATCATACCAACTCCTATTCAAAACTATGCTAACATAAGAAAGGAAGGAAAGGCTACACTAAACATTACTTTATAATCCATCACATGCAAGTTTATAAATAAAGTATAAGAATAGTATACTTTTAGATTTGATATTTTATTTATAAGTTTTGAAAATACTTTGGATTTAGTAGTGATAATAGCCACACATATTTTATTTTAGCCAACACATGCACATTTGACATAAAGTAAACAATTTTCATTTTAAAATTTGAAACATGAAATTATGAATGCATGAACCATATGGCATACAATTTAGCATGTTGGGAAAGATCCAAAGCAATGCAATCATGTAAACAAACTCACTTTACTTAAATCCTAAAGACATTCTTAAGGAATAATAAAATTTAGAATAAATCAAAGTGAATTTCAAAATGATTTATGTTAAGTTTAAGGTTTGATTTAATTTTGAAAATGTGAGATGAGTTTGCTATTCCTAACCCATTCCCACATGTGTTTTGTATTTTTTTTTAATTTTTAGATAATTAAATCCATTTTTAAGTGTTGATTAGGTTAGAGTAAGAATTAAGTAGCTTAATTAACCCTTACCTACATCACCTTAGAAAAATGAACTAAGTAATTATGAGCCAATGAGATGACATAAAACCCACAAGGTACTTAAATTTGCAATGCACTTAATGATGAAAAAGCCTAATGCAATTTGGCTCACATTTAAAAGTTAATTAAGCTAAGGGGTTTAGCTTAAGTACTTTTAAAACACCCTTTCATACTTATGAAAGGGATTTTAATTTCCTTAATTTGACTTAGGCTATTAAACACTTAAGCATCTACCCAAGATAGATTAATTAAGTTCTGAAACTTTTTAGAATTTTTGAAAATTATTTAAAGAGATAATTAATGATTTAACCCTTAATTAAGAGAGGATTTAGGAGAGAAAAATGGGGTTTAGAGAATTGCTTAGGGGAAATTCCCTAAAACTATTCCATAAAATTAACATGAAAGGGGTAATTAGGGAATGAGCTAGCAATTTCTCCAATTAAGACCTCAATAAATCTCAAGAAAAAAATAAGGAGGTAGAGGTCATCCCCTAAAATAAACCCTAGAAATTTGAGATCAATTGGTGACTTAATTAGCGAATAATTAGCTAATTAAAATTCCCAAAGAAACCTAAATTCAGATAAAAGGGGAACTCAAAATCCATCGAAAATATTTTTAAAATATTCTAAATGAAATTATCTATCCATAACATATTTCCTTTTATTTTTGATTTTTCTTGGTTGAGATATGAATTTTAGAAGTTTTTTAAATTAATTAGGTAAATAACTAATCCCCAGTTAATCTCAACTCACGGTGAGACGCATGGCGGCGGCGGTCAGCACGCTTTACACGCATCATGCCATGAGTGTGTGACTTAAATGTCACATCCTAAATAGCGGCAGTGCTGCACGCGCTTATATCCTTGGTCATCCGATCAAAGATTAGACAGCTGAGGATACACCTGTGGTTTAAATCGGATAAAGGGTTTATAAAATGTGCCTAATAATCTCAGCCGCCCATCTAAAATATGTGGATGGATGGCTGAGATGAGCCAAGTTCTTCCTTGAGGATTAATGGAGACTGTCCATGATCCAAGGGGAGATTCGAGCCTGATCTAGTATGGAATCACACAAGACTCAACCCACACCATCTAAGCATGATTACCAACCTATCCAATGGATGATTTCTCATGCAATGAAAATTCCTTTCATAAAGGACCAACACCTATCAAGCTAAGTGGCTAGAAAATCACATACCTCACCGGTGCTCGAGATTGATGAGGTAGCTTCGTCTAGTGGAGATGAAGCCATGTTGAAAGTTTCAAGCATTGGGGTTGAGTGGATCTTCCTATAGACCAACACCACTTGATCTCCTTTACCACCTTGATCCAATTAAGGCTATCCTTGCTGTGGGAACTCAAATGGATGCTTGGGCAGGCTCAACTCGGTCCTTAGATGAAGAGTGTAGACGGAATTTGGATGGGATATAATGTAGAAGAAGTTTGCTAATCACTCCACCTCCCCTATTTTTGTGCAGTGCAAAATCGAGAAGAAGCAATTTGAATCTTCCTTAGAAGGCTTAGGTATGCTTTTGATGATTGCTAACTCTCTCTAGGCCTAAATTAAGTGTGAGTGAAGTGAGATTTCATTCAATGAGGGGGAGTATATCTCCCCCTTAGGTGACCCAATTTGATTGATTGATCATCCCATGATGATTGCTGATCATAATGAGAGGGGTATATGAGTTTGGTTCAATCCAATTTGGTTAGGCTCATAAGGGTACTTTAGGTCACTTTGGGTCAAGTGAGCCTAAGTGGGTCAAATGGCTTTGTCAAAGCTTGATTTGAAGTTGATTGATCTTATATATGGACTTATGATTGAAATATAAGTCCATTTATTAGTCGTTTGAAGTCAAATGGATTTTGATCCATTTGAAAATTTTATATTCAAAGGAAGAATATGATGGGGACTTGGGTTTGATTTTTGATTTGGGTTTTGATTGTTTGATTGAGGTTTGGATTTATATATGAGCTCATGATTGTAGGTTTGATTGAACCATGAGAGAAAATCAAGGGTTTGACTTGATTTGAAAGTGATTTGGCTAAGTTCAAGATTTTGGCTTGAAAGGCTTGATTTGATTTTGAGTGGATTTGAGTTTGATTTTTGCAATTGGTTTTGATTGTTTGAATTTATATCTCATTTATGTATGTGAATATAAATGAGAATATAAACTGATTATGAAAAAATTTCAAGAATTTGAAGTGGTTTAATCATGATTTGGGTTATATCCATTAAGGGGAATTTAAAGGATTTAAGGAAATTCTTTAATTAGAAATTTAATTTTTGAATTGGATTTGATTTATTTATATTTATATATCATTTATATATGAGAATATAAATGAGAATACAAATAAATTTTGAGAAAATCCCATGAATTTGAAATGGTTTGATCAAAGTTTAGGTTAAATCCATTAATGGAAAATTAAGAGATTTAAGGGAATTTTAAGCATTTTAAATTTGGAATTTAATTTTTGAGTTGGATTTGATTGAGTTATATTTATATTTCATTTATATAGGAGAATATAAATGAAAATATAAAGAAGTTTTGAGAAAATCCCAAGGATTTGAATTGATTTGATCAGGGTTTAGAGTTGATTTTAGCTAAGTCCTTTAATGGAAAATTAAAGGGACTTAAGGAAAATTTCAAGAATTGATTTGGAATTTTGAATTTGATTTGATGGGTTTGAATTTATATTTAATTTATATATGGGAATATAAATGAGAATATAAATGGATCATGAGAAAATCTCAAAGATTTGAATAGGTTTAGCTCATAGTTTTGGCTAATTTAAACTTAAGAAACTTTTGATGGATTTTGATTGTGGTTTTCAATCATGGACTTCAATCAAGGATTTCAATCATGAATTGAATCATGGAATTGATTTGACTTTGAGAAAATCAAATAGAATTGATTTGGAGTTTGACTTAAAAGAAGGAAAGTGAGGAATGGTTTAAGCTAAAGGGTAGTAGATTTTCCTAACACCCTTAAGCCATGACCTAGTCTTATGGCTAACTCTTCTAAGTCTTCTAGGGCTAAGTGAGAGTGTCCACCTAATCACTAGATGTGTCTTAAAATTAATGAACTCTTAAGGTCTAAGAGGAATCCTATGCCTAAGATGAAGGTGTTGAGAGCTCATTCTAAAAATGAGGTCAAGAAAGGGCGCCCAATAGGTATGGTGTGATAGAGAAGGAACACCGCACATATTGGTGTTGACCGAAATGATCAACAACATGAGAGATCAATAGCACTAATAGAAACAATCTATCCTTTACCCAAGGAAAAGAAGGAATCTAGAGCTTAGTGCAATGTGGCTCTACTTATGTCCAAGACATAAGAGTGATCGAATAAATCCACTAAGGGATAGAGTGTGAACTTCCACTAAGGAAGGAGGTTCAAGTAATCTACAAGGAGATGAAATATTTGATTTGATTTGAATCTCACTAAGGAGAGATCTCCATTAGGGGAGAGGGTTGAATTTGTTTTAATTTTATTAGGTTTGAATTTTAGATGAACCCTATTGGTTTGTAATGAGTTGTATTGAATAGGAGCCATGGACTAAAACCTAATTCAGATTTACCAATCCAAAGGGGGTAGTCTACTAAGCACATAGGAATACCAAAAGGTGCCTTTTGGTTATCTGAAGTACTAGGAAAGCATAATAGACTTATATCCTCCAAGTGACCGTTCTTTGGGTAATCTATTGGCAAGGTAATAGATTGAACCCAACCTAGGGCTGACTATTGAGTGAATGCCACTGGGGGACTTAGATCAACTCAAAGATAATCAAGATTGATTTCATTTTTCAAATTTTGTTTGTTTGTTTTGATTATGATGGATCTTATAGCTTTGCGATAAACTACATTGAGTGGGGCCAAGGAAGCCTAGACCTAACTCAGATTTGCTAATTCAAAGGGGGTAGTCTACCAACCACAAGGTAGGACTATCCAACCCAAGAGAAATGCCTTTTGGTACATAATTTTCAAGTCTTAAGAAGAAAGCATGGGGACTCATATCTTCTAGAGACAAGGAACCACTGAGGTGATCAGTTGCTTTGGGTAACAAATCCAACTTGACCTAAGGCTGAATATTGAGTGAATGCCACTAGGAGACTTAGATCAGCTCAAGAATAGTTTTCAATTTTAATTTTATTTTCATGGATTCCATCAATTTGTGATGGATCACACTGAGAAGGAGCTTATAGAAGCTTAGACCTATCTCAGATTTACTAAACCAAATGGAGTAGCTTCCCGACCGATGGGAGAACTATCTAACAAAAGGAGTGCCTTTCGATTTGTAATGATCAATTGAAGGGAAGAAAGCTTAGGGACTCACATCTTCCATTAAAAAGAAAGGGTGATCGGTTTGCTTTGGGCAATAAATCAAACTTGACTGGGGCTGCATGATTGATAGTCATGCTAGAAAGAATGCGTCATAGTCTTACATCTTTCAAAGCGGAATGATTGTCGAGGTAACCTATTTGTGGCAAAATAGATTGAACCCAAAGGATAATTACAAAGTGAGTACCAACCTAGAGATTTATCTCAACTCAGGTAGTCAGGCAATTCCTATAGGGAGTTCTGCTGACACTGCCCTAAAGATAGGATGCCTTCTTGGGAGAAGGAGCCCTTTGGGACTTGAATCCTAATCCACAAACAAATTAATTTTGTTTATTTATTTGTGGACCTTGTTAGTTTACAAGGGATCAAACTAAGAAGGAGCTTATATCAGCCTAGACCTATCTCAGATTTATTGAACCAAGGGAGAATTTGTGCATCCGCTGAATAAATTTTCCAACCAAAGGGTTGGTTATTAGGAAAGGGGAACTGTCCAATCAAAAATTAACTCAGGTAGTGTCTAAATGGGGTCGCAAAGGACTTGATCCAAATAGAGTGCCCACAAGGGATGGGGCCGATAAGGGTTTAATCCAACACCTTGGAGAAAATGACATGGCTAGTCATGTATCCCATAGGTATTCGGTGTCCAACTTATGGAGAAAGCATGGGGACTCATATCTGTCAAGAGTGGTGTAACCACCGGGTGAGTGGCTCTCAGCATAGCAAACATCAACCAAACTAAGGTGCCTGTCGGTTTGTAACAATCATCCTAGGAAGAAAGCTCGGGGACTCACATCCTCCATAATGGGCCTCAGGGATAGTCATCGACTCGGGTGTTATCCGACCTAGGAGACTATTGAGTGAATGCCTGGGGACTTAGATCAACTCAAAAGTAGTCAAGGAAAGGAGCCTCTAGGGGACTTATCCTAAGCCTCAAACATACTCGACCTAGTTAGAGCATGATGGCTAGTTCGAGAAGAAAGCACGAGGACTCACATCTTCTTAAATGAAGTCAACATGAGGTAGCTTACTGGCTGGGCAGTGAAGACTATCATACTAATAAGGTGCTCATTAGTTTGCAATGATCAAGTTAGGAAGAAAGCTCGGGGACTCACATCCTCCAAAAAATGACCACTAGGGTGACATACTAACGAGGTAGCATGTAGACCCAACTTAGAAGGTAATGAGTGAGTGCTATAGGGGGCTTGCTCTTACATCAAAATAGCTCGAGATAAAAGATTTGTGTTTGTTATGTGCATGTGCTAAAAGGAATAGGGTGCCTCTGGGGGACTCTTACACCTTACCTTAAAACATGCTAGAGAATGTTGAAATGATGCCACAGATGGCAACAAGAATTCCCACTAAGAAAGGATGCCGCTTGGGTTCTCACACCTAACTTAATTATGCTAATCGAAATAGGATACCTCTCGGGTTCTATTACACCTATTCTAATAGCATTAAGAGATTATATTTGTGTTGTGAAAAAGGGATAGGATGCCACTGGGGGACTCTTACACCTACCCTAGACACATCATGATGGATTCACAAGACAAGCAAATAGCATTTCGAAAGAAGGGAAGATTTGATGAATGGAATCAAAATTTATTCTTTTTATTAATGAATTATTTTCAAGCAAGTTTTATTTCATGGGTAATATTTCTTTAGATAGAGCCCATTAATTGGAAGCATCGGGTGTTCCCTTTACAATTAATAAGCTGATAAGATCCTCCTTGGTAGACCTTCTCTATGACATAGGGCCTTCCCAAATGGGTTCAAACTTGCCTCCCATCTTTTGATGGGAAATAATTGGTCTCTTAGGACTAACACAAGTTCTCCTACTCAAAAGACCTAGGCGGAGACCGACTTGTTGTGAGCTTGAATCAGGCCTTGTACAACTCGAGGTTCATCATAGGCGTTCCTCCAAACCTTGAGCTCTTCTAACCGTAGCTTTGCATTCTGCTCTGTAGTGATTTTGTTACCCAATGCTATCTTAGTGATGTGAGTTGAACTTCTAAGGGAAGAATGGCTCATACATTAAGGAAAATGGGGTAGACTAGGTTGGCGTTCGGTATGTGGTGCGGTAGGCACACAAGGCTTCAACCAACTACTCATTCCACTGTCATTTGTTGTCATCAAGAGTCTTTTTTAGTATCTGGATGAGAGTTTTGTTGAAGGCTTCTACAAAGCCATTAGCTATGGGGTAGTAGATGGTGGAGTATCTCCAATCTATATCGTGTCTTCTGGCAAAGCTGTTGATCTTCTGCTTTTGAATGAAGCACCATTATCATATATAATTCATCGAGACACCTCAAACCTATATACGATATAGTTTCTAAAAAATTGAAGCACATGGTGAGTTGTGACCTCTCTGAGTGGGATGGCTTCTGCCCACTTGGAAAAGTAGTCGGTAACCACTAAGATGAATCAATGCCCCTTGGAAGAAGGAGGATCGATCAGACCCATAATGCCGGTACCCCAACACTCAAATGGCCATGAAGTCAAAGTAGGGTGTAGAATGTTGGGTGGTTGGTGGAGGACCACACTGTGTACCTGACATTGATGGCATCTCCTAGCTACTCCCATGCAATCTGTGATTATAGAAGGCCAGTAGTATCCAAGTCTTTTGATCTTCGATTTCATCTTCAAACTGAACTGATAAGCTCCATATAGACCTAAATGTACCTCAATTATAATGTCATCGACTTCATGTTTGTCTAAACAACATAACCACATTTGGTGGACCGGTGGTATAGGGTGTCATCAATAAGAGCGTAGGAGAGAGCTCTCTGTTTCACCTGATGGGCTTGAGATTTTTATTGAGGTAGTTTGTTAGTTTTCAAGTAAATTATGAATGGTTGCCTCCAATCCAACTCCTTGTCCATTTTGGCAATGGAAACCTCCCCTCAAGAGAAAGTCTCTCGATGATTTAGAATCAATAAGGGATAAGACTTGTCTATTTTGGGCCTTTATTGAAATGGACTCAACTTCCGGACATGCCAACTCTTTGGCAAGTTTGGCCAAGGCATCTGCTACTGTGTGCTCTACTTGGGGAACCTTGTAGATGGTAACTTCAGGAATCTAGACCAACAGCTTCAAGGTATACTCATAGTAATGACGAAGCTTGTGTTTGAGGACCTAGTAGGACCCAACAATCTGGTTGATGACCAACTAAGAATCTCCAAAGATGTTGATTCTCTTAACAGTGATAGTGTTAGCTAACTCCAAACATACAATCAAAGCCTCATACTCGACTTCATTTTGGTGCAGGGATTGGAAAGATAGTATGAGAATCTCATCACATCACGGTTTGGAGCTAGAAGAATTATTCCTACCCTTGCCTTTCCTAGGAGAATAGATCATGGTGCTTCACCCTTAAGAAAAGAAGCAACACCATCAAAATACATCTCCCATTGGTGGTTGCTAGCCTCCCCTAAGTTTATGATTTACTCATCAGTGAGATCATCACTAAGCGAGAATCAGCAGGAAGTAGGTGTGCTGCTAAAAAATCTGCTAGTGCCTGACCTTTTACTGCATGGAGGGGTACAAAAGTAATATCAAACTGTGAGAGTATCATAAACCAATGAGTCAAACATCCAAAAAGTGTTGGTCATGTCATGAGGCATTGTACTAGATTGGTTTGGGAGATCAAGTTCACCTTATGAGAAAGCATGTAGTGTCATAGCTTCTGAGATGTAAAGATCAAAGCTAGGCAATGTTTTTTAATAGGTGGATATTTTGCTTCAGCAGGAATCAGATGATGGATGAGGTAATAGAGTGTGTTTTCCTTCCCCTCATCATTGGCTTGGGCCAACAGAATGTCGAGAGAGTCATCCAATGCAGCAGTGTAAAGGATCAATGGCCTGCCCGGGATAGGGGCTGCTAGAACTGGCAGCTTCACCAAGTACTCTTTGATGTCTTTGAATGCATGCTAACACTTGTCATCCCACTTGAACTTGGCATCCTTTTTGATAAGTGTAGAGAATGGCATGCATCTCCCTGATAAGTTTGAGATAAAGCATCTTAGATATGCCAATGGTCCTTGAAAGGATCTAAGTTGAGTTAAACTCTTAGGAGGTTACATTTCTAAGATAGCTTTAATCTTTTTAGGATCTATTTCTATTCCCTGGTGTCAAACAACAAACCCAAAGAATTTCCCTGAAGCGACTCCAAATGCACACTTTAGGGGATTCATTTTGATGTTATATTATCTTAGCCGTTTGAAAACTACTCTCAAGTCAAAGAGATGGTCTTCTTTTTCTAAACTTTTGACTACTAGATCATCAACATAGCACTCAACCTAATGATGGATGAGTTTGTTGAAGATCTAAGTCATGGCCCGTTGATATGTAGCACCAACATTTTTAAGGTCGAAAGGCATGAACTTATAACAGAAGATTCCAATCGGGGTTCATAAAATAATTTTTCTTTCATCTTCAGGAGACATCTTAATTTGGTTATAGCCAGATAACCCATCCATGAAAGAGAAGACTGTATGAGATGAGGTGATATCCACCATTAATTCTGTATAGGAAGAGAAAACTCATCCTTAGGACATGCCTTATTTAAGTCCCTAAAATTGATGCAAATGCAAATTTGGCCATTCTTCTTCTTAACTAGGATGACACTAGCTAACCAAGTAGGATATTTTTCTTCCTTGATGAAACCAACATCGATCAATTTCTTGACTTCAAAAATGACCTGTTGTTTAATTTCTATTTGCATTCATCTAGGAGCTTACTTAATAGGGGTAACATTAGGGTATATTGCTAGCTTGTGGACTGCAACATTAAGAGATAATCCAGGCATTTATTCATGACTCTATGTGATGCAGTCTTTAAACTCACTCAATAGCATAACTAAGTCATTGGTTTCTTCTTCATTCAGCAACGAACTGATGTATGTCAGGTGAGGATTTTCTTCTGTCCTGAGGTTGATTTCTTTGAGCTTATCGATTATTGAATGAATCTCCTCTTCAAATTTTGGTGATGCCTCTTTGACTTGGAGATCATCTGGATCATCTGAAGTTTCTAAGCACACATTCTCATAAGAGTTAGGGATGTGTGAGAAGAACCTATCAAATTCCAAATGGTTTGTAACAACTAGGCAATAATCTTTATCATCGAGACCACTATACTGAATCCTAGTCCTGCTTTTGATTGTGCTTCCCTGCCTATATTGTTCCATGGCTTTTTGAAGTTTTCCCTGCTTGGACCATGTGTAAGGAACTAAACCTTTATATATAAGATTTTTAACACAAGGCAAGTAAAATTCAAAAGGTTATTCCATTAATTCTTTAAAAGTATCTTTCTCAAGTCCTACATCAAGCTTTGGACTTGAGGATGATGAACCCAAAAAGAACCTCTTCTGCTTCATGTCACTGTAAAACTTAGAAATTTCCTTAACTACTATACCTTCAACTTTCTGGGATGTAAGTGAGGTAAGAGCTATGGTTCCCAACTTATGCAGAATAGTTTAACATAAACTAGATTCGAGTACTTTACTTTGCTTGGAGGCCTGGTCTCCATCTCTAGTTGGATCAAAAGTCACCTCCAATGGAACCTGCTGAGAGGGGTTGGTTGGTATACTAATCACATTGGACTCATCCTCTGAACTGGATTCCAAGTCTATGTGAATAGTAGGTACTATGAACTAGAACACACCTCTATTAGAGGCCAACTAGGGGTCTCCTCCTCTAGAACGCCACTTTTTTCCTCTACTGGAGGTTGAGCCATCCTACCCATATATCCATATGATGGAATGAACTGTGGGTGGAATGTGATATGCGGATCCACTTCTTCTTCAATTCCCCTTTCTTGCTCACTTGTTCATTTTCTTTTTATCTTTTTTTTCTTTTTTTTTTGCTTCATTTTCTTTTGCTTTTGCATTTGCATTTGAATTTTGTCCAAGTTCACAAGAAAGGGTGTTTTGAGGAAGATAGTAGGTCGTATCCTCATAGATCTCAACCTCTCTCACTGAGAATGGCTTTTCATCCCCGTTGACACTGTACTCAATTCCATCTTTTCTGAACTTGATGCACTGATGAAGGGAGGATGGAACGATCTTGCTCTGATGTATCCAAAGCCTACCAAGTAAAGCAGTGAATGAAGTATTCGAATCAATGATGTAGAACTTGGCCTATCACTGATCTCCAATGGTAACACTAAAGAACCTAAAGCCCGCTCACCTTAATCATTGAATCCTCTCAACATCCTATCTCCTTGGAGAGTAGAGATGTCGATCTTCAAATAGGCAAGGGTCTATAGACTCATATTTCATGCACTAATCCATGAGAACCCCATGAGTTTGAACTCCCATGTCGATGTAATGTATAGGGATGGTTGTGCTCCAAGTCGCAAGAAGGTCCTTCATCTGAAGGTGATCCCTTGGGCTTCTTTTGCATAGTGTGCTTCCTCACCTATAGCGGTCAGCTGAGCTAGGCATATTTCAGAATCAAGGAGGGCCTTGATTAGTGTCTCCCTCATCTCTTTGGATAAGACAAGGGCATCATATATGATTAGCTTAGATGGCAACTTTCTTAGATGAGAAAGGATGTTGTAGTCCACCTTTGGCTGATCTTCCACAATCATATCCAAGGGTGGAACATCTTGTGGAAGGGCTTCTCGGTCTTCAATACCAATGACTTATTTACCTCTATCTAGAGGTGCTTCCCTTGGAGGTAGAACCTTGCCACTAAGGAGGTTGACTTCGATAATCTCTAGAGGCAAGGTGGTGGCAAGTTCTACCTACACTTCAAGCTCACCTACAGCTTCTCCTATGGGACTCTTAGAATTAGATGATTCCAAGTTTTTCTCAAGAGGTGAACCCATAGTATTCAGAGTTGGAAAGTCCAACTCTGAATCAAAAAGAGGAAGATCAAAATTATTACAGTTATTTAGACTTGAAGAGTTATCGTTAGGAATAGAAGAAGACAACTCATTAGACGAGACATAGATGTAATTCAAATTAGCTTTATTCTTCAATTTCTTGAAAGTATTTAGAGGTACAAAGTAGAAGTCAAGTAGAGTAAGTGGAGTAATGGAATTGATGCCCTTATCCGCTGATACAATAGTTCTACTAGTAGAAGAAACAGAAGAACTAGCTGAAATGGTAGAAGTCGATGGTGTGGAAGCTTCAATGGAAGGCTAAAGTCTGGACACAGTCGGTGGCTATGCTAAGGGCTATCCCATGACACATGTCATCACTGAGCTTCTACTTTCCTAGAGTTGACACTAGCAACTTGCAAACCTTTCTTGGTGTTGGAGGTTTAAGCTAACTCAAGCACCTACAAGGAAAGCTTCTTGATCTTATAATTATTTTCTAGAGGTTTTAGACAAGAAATGTCCCAACCTTCTTTAGTTTTGGTAGGATCACTTGTATCCCCAAGGATTACCTTGATGGAATTGGAAGGTTGTTCTGCAAGGTATTCCTTTGGGATAACTATAGCACAATCTTCAAACTATGTTCAAGCCAATCCTTAAATGTAAAACAATCCTCTAAAATATGGCCTAACATACGGTGGTAAGGGCAAAAGTTTGGATTATGACTTTTGCCTACTTCCTTTGGTCTCCTAGGCTTAGTAGCTAAAAATTAGGCTTCTTTAAGAGATTCTTAAAGATTTTCCTGATTACCTCCCTCTTAAAAGAATAAGGTTTGTTTAACTTATCTAAAAGAGTAGGTGGATCATAGCTATCTGACAGTGGATATGCATGCCACTGCTTGTGGTGGTATGGCTAGGGTGTTGGCTATACAGGCCGTGGAGGCTAAGGTGGAGGCCGTTATGGCTACCTCGGTGGTGACAAAGGAGGTGGAGGCTACTGAGGTTGTGGTCGCTTGGACTGATCTCTAGCTGGCTGCTTCCCATTGTCAACCGCTGCTACTGCTCCAAGTTTCTTCTCATAAACCTTTTGTGATTTTTGCTTTAGCAACTGATTTGGAAAAGGCAACTGTTTGGCCTCTCCTTGTAGACTAGCCGCCTTGTTGATTAACTTCAAATGTCTATGGTTCACACCTTCATACTGTTGACCACCGGAGAATATAATCATAAGTTACTCACTGAGTGCTACATAAAGAGATGCTACAGAACCCTTTTCGAGCTCCAATGAAATCTCTTGATAAAGAGTTTCTCTAACTCAGAAAATGTCTTAATTGAACCGTTGGGCAGTTCAACATACCAATCAAAAGTGATACCTGCTAGGCTACTAATAAAGAGTCTAAAGAGTAAAGAGTCACTGCCACTGCATTGCAATAACTGGCCCTAAAGTGAGCTATATGCTACCTCAGATTCCCACTGCCATCAAAGCTCTTAAAGGAAGGAGGCATGAAGCCGTTGGGATATTGGATGGCATCAAATTCCTCTAGGTAGAGTTTACCCTTTGGAACTGATGATCCTCCCCGGGCTTGAGCCAAGGCTTCCTTCACCTGTTGCTCAACCATGGATTTCAGATCTTTTTCATGTATGGAGGTACTTTCCACTACCTTCCTATATAGATTAGTGCTACCTTGCTCAACAGGAGGTAAAGTCTTAACTGGATCTATGATAAGCACTAGTTCATGCTGATTGACATCGACTGTACTAGGATGAACTGGAGGGGCTTGCTTCTAAAGCATTGACACTGCTACTAATAAGTCCTGCAGATGATGTTCCATCCTATCAATCTGTTTGTCTTTTTGCCTTAACTGAAGTCAGAGGTGATGGGCTAATTCTGTAGTGTCTCCTTGATCAACCTCAACTCCTTCCATGTCCTGTTGCTCCCTAAGAAGATAACCTCTAGTATCAACCATGCATACGCCAGCTAAATCCCCCATCAAGTCTTCTTCATTGGGATCAAAGCTGATTCTTTCTTCATCAGACCATGTGTACCCTAAGATCTCCTTTTTCTCCATAAAATAGTGTGCAACTATCTCATCTAAGAATTGATCTAACTCAGTAGGTACAAATAGCTTGGGTTGACCAGTGTGATTGTTATCATGAACTGAGAGGCACCGGACCTCACCTATAGCTAGGAAGTCAATCTTATGCGGACTATACTAACTAGAAGAATGATAATCATGATTGATATTGGCTATAATAAGGGTAACAATCCTAGGATGATCATCTACCACTGCTACCACTGAACTATCATCTAGAATATCCATGATAGTCATCACCATCTCCGCATCCGAATGGGTGGAGTTGGTGAAGGAATGACCACGATGCTTCGGGGTTGCCACTTCTTCTGCACCACTACTGGGCAGAAGGTCAAGCAGGAGAGCTCGGCCCTACCACAATGGGTGGTGTAGGAGGAGTAGGATCCCTTGGCCGTAGCCTGATCACCAATGGGGTATATTTTTCCCCGGATGCGGCCTTCATGGCCTTAGATGGAATCGGTGATGCTGGAACCTGCACTAGCGATGGAGGACGTGGAATAGAGTGGTGTGGAGACACCACTGACTCTCTATGTACAGGAGCTAGCCTCTTATGGTGACTGGTCCTCGTGAGGAGAATACTATCAGTATGGTCGACGAGGTATGCGAGTCGAAAGTTAACCAAAGCGAGGCCGACCGACTACCAGCCTCTCGCGGTAATATATGATGTATGGGCCTCACGGGCCCTCTCCTAATATGCCTCTCATGCTACGGGATAACAGATTGATCAATACTGACTGAACATCCATATACTCCCACCGATGTTAACAAAGCAAGGGCGCATTTACCTCCTACTCTGAAACGCTATTTAGATGCACCACTAGAGGAGGCGACAAACAGATCCTCCTAGCATCCTCTCTATTTGACCTTGAGAGAGGATGAAACTGGTTTTTCATAACTAGTGGTGAAGTGATCATTGGAGACTCATCCATGGTTGATCTGGAAACTGCCTTAAGCTCTCTGGCTATCCGAGTATGGAACCGTTTGACCTTCTTGTTCCTACGCTGGGTGCAAGTAGGACGAGAAGAGTGTGAGCTAGACCCATACTCAAATGTGGGAGAGGCAAGCCCTAAAACCAGGGGAGCCTTACCCTTGGAGGGTATAGATGGTAGGGTGCTAGCATGCGCCGGGGCTACATGGGAAACTCGAGGACGAACTGCAACTGGGACTGGAACTGCCGTTACTACCGGTACTGAAACCACTGAAGTTTATGGTACTGCCATAGCTTTCCTCTTCAGTGAGGATAAATCTGAATCAGAGGGTAAATCTACCCTAAGAATGGCTTCTGCCTGGCCACCTTCTTCCTGCTGACTGTTGTGAGGGGAATGTCCTCACAAGTGATCCTGTCCCCCTCAAATCCATGGAAAAAATGGATCAAATGGGTGTGATCCAAATGAGGGAAGTCAGCCTGATCTAAGCCTAGATCAATGCCATGAGGGAAAGTAAAGATGATTTTGAGAGCCTACCACTGCACTGACTGAAGTAAACTGAAATTGAAACTGTACTGACTGAAAAGAATCTGCAATGAGAAATGAACTTGTATTAGTTTTCTATCATAGATTTTGAATTTTGAATTTTGAAAATTTGAACCCACATCCAACAACTTGGAAGTGTTAAGTGGCGTTCAAATGAATTTGGAAAGATTGATTTAAAGAGGAATTTGAGTATGAATCTAAACTTCAACAAATTTAAGTATGTTGAAATATGGATTCAAAATTTTGATAGGATGCTTCCATAGGTTCATTATTTTGTTTTTGAATTTGAATTTTTGGTTTGGAGGACCTTTCCTTTAACAAATTTGGGTATGTTAAAGCAAGGGTCAAATGATTTTGTTTTGTTTTGAAATTCTTACTCAGCAAATTTAGGAGTGCTAAGTGAAGTAAAAGTTAGTGTTTCTTTTTTGTGAATTTTGTTTTGTTTTGATTTTGGAAAATTTTGGAATTCTTACTTAGAAAATTTAGGTATGCTAAGTAAGGAATCTGAGTGTACTTTGTTTGATTTTGAAAAATAGGATTCTTAGCAAATTTAGGTATGCTAAGAATATCCTAACTATTTCATTTATTTGGAAAATTTTGATTTTTGAAAAGGGTAGGATCCTTTAGCAAATTTGGTATGCTAAGGGGATCTTAAGGTGCTTCATTTTGTTTTTAAAATGATTGAAAGTGAAGATTCAACTTTAGCAAATTTGGTATGCTAAAGATGAAGTCCCACTTGGTTTTATGAAATGGAAATTTCACTTAGCAAATTTGATTATGCTAAATGAAATTCCAAATGGTGTGTTTGAAATTTTGATTTCATTTTTGGTTTTGAAAGATGAAAACTTCCCCTTAGCAAATTTGGTATGCTAAGGGAAGAAGTTCCAAAGGTGTTTGAGAAATTTTTGTTTTGAATTTAGAAACTTTACTTAGCAAATTTGAGTATGCTAGGTGAAGTTCCAAAATATATTTTTGAAAATTTTGAATATTTGATTTGGAAACATTACTTAACAAATTTAGGTATGTTAAATGAAGTTCCAAATGTGTTTGAAAATTTTGAATTTTTGGATTTGGAGGCTTCACTTAACAAATTTGTTAAGTGAGGTTCCAAATGTGTTTATAAATTTTTTGAAATATGATTATTGATTTTGATTTTGGATTTGGAAACTTCACTTAGCAAATTTTATTATGCTAAATGAAATTCCAAATGTATGTTTAAAAAAATTTGTTATATTTTGAATTTGGAGACTTCACTTAACACATTTGGGTATGTTAAATGAAATTCTAAATATGTTCAAAAATTTTTGAAATTTTGAATTTTGGATTTGGAAATTTTACTTAACAAATTTTATTATGCTAAATGAAATTCCATACGTGTGTTTGAAATTTTTTTGAAATATGATTGTTGATTCTGATGTTTTGAAAAGAGGACCTCCATTCAACAAATTTAAGCATGTAGAATGGAGTTCTATTTTATTTTTGAAATATGAAATTTTTATTTTGTGTGTGATTGTTGCTTTTTTGAAAGAGAGGAATTCTAACTTAAAAACATATGTGGGATATGTTTAAGTGAGATTTCCTAAATGATATTTTAATTTTAGTTAGGAATGAAATCTTCATTTAATAAACCTAAGTATATTAAATGAAGATATTCACATGTGTTTTTTTTTTGAAAATTTTTGATTTTGTTTACAAATGAACTTTCCATTCAATAAGTGTGAATATATTGAAATAGAAAGATCCATGTGTGCTTTTTGAAAAGTTTAATTTTTGTTTACAAATGATCTTTCTTTTCAAAAAGTGTGAATGCATTGAATAGAAAAATTCATGTGTGCTTTTTGAAAATTTTTATGATTTTGATTGTGATTTTTGAAAAAGATGATTGTTTACTCTATTTTGAAAATGAAATCTTCCTCAAACTGAATTGAAAGAAGATGTTCATTTGTGAGTTTGGAAAATGTTATTAGTTTTTTTTTTTGAAAATCCTACGTGTAACAATTATATGAATTGTTAAATGAAGGTGAAGAAATATTGTGGAAAATATTTTATTAAGTGTATTTTTGAAAAAGGTGCTTTTGAAAAGAAAAGTTCTTTATGGAAGATTTATTATTTTAGGATGAACCTTTCCTTATCATGAAAAAGATAAGGAGGAAGTCTTTAAAAGATGTTTCTTTTTCATATTTTGGATCTTTTCATTTTACCCATTTGAGAAACCAACGGGGGTTTTAAGACCAACAAGGAATGCGGTCCTAAAACCTAAAGATGTTGGCTAACTCAACTCAAGAATGAAATGAACCAACTTCCAACAGAAAGAAAGATAGTCTTGGGTTCATACCAAAATACAAACCCACTATCGATACTTAAAGACAAAGATCATTTACCAAAGATGGAGAGAGGAACCATCCCCAGTGGAGTCACCAAAAAAATCTGTGGTGAAAAATTTCTATAAGGGGGTCACCTTTCAAATCTGTGGGGAGAAAAGAAAGAGGAACCCTTACAAAAATTCATCTTGGTAAGATGCAACGTAGATCTGCAGATATACTTATTCAGGTGATCGGATATGTCATCAAGGTATAGTGTACTATCTCTAAAGATAGAAGTCACTATGCTTTAATGGAACCAATCACCTCAATAAGGACTCCTAAGGATGATGGTCCAAGATATGAGATCCTTCCCTACTTACATGGAAAGTAAGGGTTTATTTTAAACTAGTTTAAGTTTATGAAAACCATAGTTAATTACATCCTAAAGGATGAGATCTCTTAGGAAAACTCTCGATTAGGGTAAATGATTTGTCTTTGAAGATTTCAATAGGAAAGGACTATCAATTGATTGGTTTATATTTGAAGATCAAATGGGATTGATCAAAAGAGGGAGTTATTATCGAAGCCAAAATGGAAGATAAGTAGGAGATGCTCACGATGCTAGAAAACCTAGTGAGCATCTCAAACTATCATATAGTTGGGCTTTACATTTTAGAAATAGATTTAGTTAGTTTGGGTTCCATTTTTCATTAGAAATATAGGACTTAAGATTCCTTAACACAAGATTAAGGAAATGCCTAAGAGGTTAGGAATTATGCTTATGACCCACAAAGGAGAGATGCAACCTCAGAACCTAAATCTAGGGAGCTTCAACAAGGGCCGAAAGCACAACCTAAATCTAAGGTGAAAATGAGTAATTGGTTTGTCCCCACAAGAGAGGACAAACCACCCGACTGCTTGGACTTACAACTACCTAGGGGTGGCCGCCAACTAACTCTTTTTATGATTTTAAATACATGTAGGTAAGTCTTTATGCTTATGCAAGATTAAGTCATATTATTTAGAAAGAGACTAAGTCTTTAAACTCACTCCCTAAAGAGACTAGATCATGTAAAAGTATGCTTCAAATGACCTAAATCTAATGCAATTTAAATTTCATTTTATTTTCATTTTTGGATAATCCTTTTTGACCCAGGCTAATAGGTTTTTTATGGATAATGCATGAGAAATTAGATTATTGGCCAGAATCAGCGAGAAGGTAGGAGGTGAGTTTCCACCACGGCCCTCAAAGGTCAAGCCGAGTTCTCTGACAAAGGTGGAAGCCCTCCAACCAAGAGTGAAATAAGATGCATTTATGCATGATTTTTAATAAATGCTCATCCAACTAAGGGGTTGCTAATTCTTTTATCTTGATTTTAATCCTAAGCTTTAGGTGAGGTTATGAGTTGTTTAATTTTATTATGAGTTGTTAAGTTGGGTAAAATATTTATTTTTTTCTAAAGAGCCTAATCCACATCCAGGCCATACATAAAGTAAGAAAGAAACTAGGAAAAGCATGCTACTTAATGCAAAATAAAATAAATCATCAAACAATTTATAAAGCTAATCAAAAAAAAGAATAAATGGTCATTTAGGGCACCACCACACAAACCCGAAAATATCAAATGTGGGTGGCCAAGATCTACCCTTATACAACCCAGATTATAAATGAATTAAATTATAATTTAAGCAAAGGAATTCATTGTTATGGGGGTCTTTAAACTTTACTCTTCTTACTTCTTTCTTCTTTTCTTCTTTTCTTCTTTTCTTCTTTTCTTCTTTTCTTCTTTTCTTCTATGGTTCCTCTTTTGGGTGGTTGGAAGGTGGATGCTCCAAGGCTTCACATGGTGCATAAGATGGGATCTTATGACCAATGCTCATCTTAATCCCCATAACAAATCATTCCAAAATCCAACTTATACAAATTTTACATCAAAAGGAAAAGTAGAAATCTAACTAACACTTGCAAAACAAAGGTTAGTTAAATCACATCACACAAATCCTAAGCATGTATATTGGACTTGTCACCTCACACATGGGTGACTAAGTCCACTTGGCCTATGGATTATGCAAAGGGGTATAAGCACCTGCAAGCAAGAAGCATTTATATTTTAATTTATGATAGCACCCCTTTAGCACAATCCCCTAGAGAAAAGAATAGTTAGACTATGCACATCCTACCATTCATTCTACGAGCATACACATAAAACATAACATCAAACCATGCACCGACCTAACCTAAGGCTAGAAGTGGTGACTTGGGCTAATGTGTGTGCTTTGAAGGTTTCTGTGGTATGCTTAGTTTAGGACTTTAGGTTCAAGTTTTCTAATTGTGAAGAGCATGTTCAACTTAGATGAGGGTTTCGTTTAAGTTATTTAAGTGTTTTGGGTTATTTTTATTTCATGTTTTAATTTGATTTAAGTGAAATCTATAATTAATTACTAAGTTATGAAGAGAGGGAAAGAGAAGAGAACTTCTCTTTCCTTCCCTAATCCTTAAGTAATTTCTAAGGTAAGTTCACATTTTAATTTCATTTAGGTGAATGTTTTGATTACATCTTTTATTCAATCATAAGTTTATACAAACTCTAAACAAACCTATTCAAAAAGAATGACATTCTAAGACTAAATAAAGTGAATCAAAATTCACATAACACACATTACTTCATTTCTTTCCTAACATATATAACATGCATATGGATGGATCCTAAGCATATCCATACATGCAAATGAGAATAGTTAACACACTTTATGATGCATGCTAAGTAATCCATTTAAGAAAATTTTAGAGGTTGAATATGCATGATTTTTCTTAAGTAGAAATGGTTTTCCTTATCCAAAATTTCACATACATACATGAAAGTAAGAAAGGCATAAGTGAGTACAATGCCATGTTTAACCAGAGGTGTAAGGTACAAGACCTACTTAAGGCTACTTAAAGCCTCGCAACCTCGGGTTGTCTAGACTAATATACCACTTTCCTTAAATACAAACATGCATATAAAAGAAATGAAATGGAAAAGGAAGATGCAAAAATTTTTTAACAGTTTCATTTTTTATGCAATTTATTCATGTAAGTATGGGCAATCCTTCTTAAATGATGGCATAGCGATGAATAGGGTATAGAATTAAGTAGGTGTTGGGTTCTTTTGAAATGAACCCTTCATTTTACCAACTCCTATTCAAAACTATGCTAACATAAGAAAGGAAGGAAAGGCTACACAAAATATTACTTTATAATCCATCACATGCAAGCTTATAATTAAAGTATAAGAATAGCATACTTTCATATTTGATGATTCATTTATAAGTTTTGAAAATACTTTGGATTTAGTAGTGATAATAGCCACTCATATTTTATTTTAGCCAACACATGCACATTTGACATAAAGTAAACAATTTTCATTTTAAAATTTGAAACATGAAATTATGAATGCATGAACCATATGTCATACAATTTAGCATGTTGGGAAAGATCCAAAGCAATGCAATCATGTAAACAAACTCACTTTACTTAAATCCTAAAGACAATCTTAAGGAATAAGAAAATTTAGAATAAATCAAAGTGAATTTCAAAATGATTTTTGTTTAGTTTGAAGTTTGATTTAATTTTGAAAAGGTGAGATGAGTTTGTTGTTCCTAACCCATTCCACATGTGTTTTGTATTTTTGTTTAATTTTTAGATAATTAAATACATTTTTAATTGTTGATTAGGTTAGAGTATGAATTAAGTAGCTTAATTAACCCTTACCCACACCACCTTAGAAAACTAACTAAGTAATTATGAGCCAATGAGATGACATAAAACCCACAAGATATTTAAATTTGCAATGCACCTAATAATGAAAAGGCCTAATGCAATTTGGCTCACAATTAAAAGTTAATTGAGCTAAGGGGTTTAGCTTAAGTACTTTTAAAACACCCTATCATACTTATGAAAGGGGTTTTAATTTCCTTAATTAGGCTTAGGCTATTAAACACCTAAGCATCTACCCAAGGTAGATTAATTGAATTCTAGAACTTTTTAGAATTTTTAAAAATTGTTTAAAGGAATAATTAATGAATTAACCCTTAATTAAGAGAGGATTAAGGAGAAAAAGGGGGTTTAGGGAATAGCTTAGGGGAAATGCCCCAAAATTATTCCATAAAACTCCTACTCACTGGATTTGATCTTAATCAAAGTTAATCATAGGGTAAGTCTACTAATCATACCTTAATTACCTTTAATTACATGAAAGGGGTAACTAGGGAATGAGCTAGCAATTTCCTAATTAAGGCCTCAATAAATCTCAAGAAAATTAGGGGAGGTAGAGGTCATCCTCTAACATGAACTCTAGAAATTTGAGATAAATTGGTGACTTAATTAGAGAATAATTAGCTAATTAAATGTCTAAGTAAACTTAAATTCAAAGAAAAGAGGAACTAAAAATCTATTGAAAATCATTTTAAAATATTCTAGATGGTATCTATCCATAGCATTTTTTTCTTTTATTTTTTTTTCTAGTAGGTTGAGATATAAATTTTAAAAGTTTTCTAAATTAAGTAGGAATTAATTAGGTAAATAACTAATCCCCACTTAATATTAGCTCACGGTGCGACGCATGGTGGCGGCAGTCAGCATGCTTTACATGCATTGTGCCATGAGGTTGTGATTTAAATGTCACATCCTAAATGGCGGTGGCGGCGCATGCACTAATACACTTGGTCGTTCGATCAAAGATTGGACGACTGAGGATACACAGGCGGTTTAAATTGGATAAAAGATTTATAAAACGTGCATAATAATCTCAGTCCATCTAAAATGCATGGATGGATGGCTAAGATGAGCCAAGTTCTTCCCTAAGGATTAATGGAGACCGTCCATGATCCAAGGGGAGATCCGAGCCCGATCTAGCATGGAATCACACAAGACTCAACTCACACCATCTAAGCATGATTACCAACTTATCCAATGGCTAATTTCTCATGCAATAAAAATTCCTTTCACAAAGGATCAACACCTATCAAGCTAGGTGGCCGAAAAAATTCACATACCTCACGAAGGTGATCACCGGCGCTCGAGATCGATGAGGTAGCTTCGTCTAGTGGAGACAAAGCCCTGTTGAAAGTTTCAAGCCTTAGGGTTGAGTGGATCTTCCTATAGACCAACACCACTTGATCTCCCTTGTGGCTTTGATCCAATTGAGGCTCTCCTTGTTGTGGGAACTCAAATGGATGCTTGGACAGGCTCAACTTGGTCCTTAGATGAAGAGTGTAGAAGGAATTTGGATGGGATCTAGTGTAGAAGAAGTTTGCGAATCACTCCACCTCCCTTATTTTTGCATAGTGCAAAACCGAGAAGAAGCAATTCTAATCTTCCTAGCTTAGGGATGCACTCTGATGATTTCTAACTCTCACTAGGCCTCAATCGAGTGTGAGTGAAGTGAGATTTCATACAATTAGGGGGAGTATATCTCCCCCTATGGCTATCGAACGGTCGCCCCATTAGTTGCCATTTTGATCCAATTGACCAAATTAGGAGGGTTGTTTAGGCTATTAGATCATTGCACATGGTCGGTTTGATCCCTTGAGTGGAATGCCAACCACCCATGTGCATCAAATTGAGCTTAGAGGGGAGTTTGAAAATTGAATTTTAGGCTATAAGGTCGGGTTTGGCCTATGGGCCAAATGGACTGACCCAAACCCATTGAGGTTGGGTGCACCACTCATCACTAGGTCCCCTTGAGCTTTTGGAAAGCCTCAAGTGATTGTGAAGAGGGTATGACCAAAATACCCATGGGCTAGGCCAAAATTTGTTCTATGGACTAGGGGTAAAATAGTCATTTTAGTATTTTTTTTCACTTTGTCTATGTTTGGTATGTTGAGAAACTAGGTTTGGCCAAGTTTCATTAGATTTGGAATCTATTTGATAGGGTTTGGCTCATGTTGACCCATTTAGGTCAAAATGGGTCAACTTGGGTCAAGTTGACCAATTGGTCAAATTGCATCAAAAAAAGGGTTGGGTCAAGTTCATATGACCATTTGAAATATTTTGGTGCCTTTGGTTTGGTTCAATTTGGTATATATTTGGTTTTGGCTCATATGACTCATTTAGGTCAAATGGGTCAAGTTGACCTATTTGACCCATTTGACCTATTTGGGTTAGGTCAATGGTAGGTTTAGGTTTGGTTAGTCATATGGAGTGGATTGGTATCTTTATTTCCAATCAATTTGGGTTAGGTTCAATTTTGGCTCAACATGACCCCTTTAGGTCATGTTGGGTCTAATTTCAATTGGGCTAGGTTGGCTCTAGTTGGCCAATTGAGGCTTTAGTCAAGTTACACAAGTGATTTGGGATGGACTTGACCCATTGGTTTCAATCAATTTGGCTTAGATCAAGTTTTGACACATTTTGGCCCTTTAGGTCAAAATGGGTCAACTTGGGTCAAAATGGGTCAACTTGGGTCAAGTGGGCCATTTGGGCTAGGTTAGGCTCAAATGTTGGCTTGGTCAAGTTCAAACATAGGTCATGAGTGAACTTGGATCAAGGGTTTCAATCAATTTGGCCTATGGTGGATTTTGGCTATGTTTGGTTTCCTTTTAGGTTAAGTGTTTACTTAGTCAACCCTTAGGTTTGAGTTGGTTTGATCTAATTTGATTGATTGATCATCCCATGATGATTGTTGATCATGATGAGAGGGGTATATGAGTTTGGTTCAATCCAATTTGGTTAGGATCAAAAAGTTGGCTCATAAGAGTATTTTAGATCACTTTAGGTCAAGTGAGCCTAAGTCAAATGGCTTGGTCAAAGCTTGATTTGAAATTGATTGATCTTGTATATGGACTTATGATTGAAATATAAATCCATTTACAAGTGGTTTGAAGTCAAATGGATTTTGATCCATTTGAAAATTTCATATTCAAAGGAAGAATATGAAGGGTCTTGGATTGATTTTGATTTGGGTTTTGATTGTTTGATTGAGGTTTGGATTTATATATGAGCTCATGATTTTAGGTTTGATTGAACCATGAGAGAATATCATGGGTTTGATTTGAAAGTGATTTGGCTAAGTTCAATATTTTGGCTTGAAAGGCTTAGATTTGATTTTGAGTGGATTTAAGTTTGATTTTTGGAATTAGTTTTGATTGTTTGAATTTATATCACATTTATGTATGTGAATATAAAAGAGAATATAAATTGATTATGAGAAAATTTCAAGAATTTGAAGTGGTTTAATCATGATTTTGGTTAAATCCATTAAAGGATTTAAGGATATTCTTTAATTAAAAATTTAAATTTTGAATTGGATTTGATTGATTTATATTTATATTTTATTTATATATGAGAATATAAATGAGAATACAAATATGTTTCGAGAAAATCCCATGAATTTGAAATGGTTCGTCAAAGTTTAGGTTAAATCCATTAATAGAAAATTAAGGGATTTAAGGGAATTTCAAGCATTTTAAATTTGAAAATTAATTTTTGAGTTGGATTTGATTGAGTTATAATTATATTTCATTTATATATAAGAATATAAATGAGAATATAAAGAAGTTTTGAGAAAATCCCAAGGATTTGAATTGATTTGATCAAGGTTTAGAGTTGATTTTAGCTAAGTCCTTTAATGAAAAATTAAAGGGACTTAAGAAAAATTTCATGAATTGATTTGATGGGTTTGAATTTATATTTCATTTATATATGGGAATATAAATAAGAATATAAATGGATCATGAGAAAATCTCATTGATTTGAATAGGTTTAGCTCATAGTTTTGGCTAAGTCCTTATGAAAGGGTTAAGGACTTAGAAAATTTGAACTCAAGAATTTTTAATGGATTTTGATCATGGTTTTCAATCATTGACTTCAATCAAGGATTTCAATCATGAAATTGAATCATGTAAATGATTTGAGTTTGAGAAAATCAAATAGACTTGATTTGGAGTTTGACTTGAAAGAAGGAAGTGAGGAATGGTTTAAGCTAAAGGGTAGGAGATTTTCCTAACACCCCTAAGGCATGACCTACTCCTATGGCTAACTCTTCTAAGTCTTCTAGGGCTAGGTGAAAGTGTCCACCTAATCATTAGATGTGTCTTAAAACTAAGGAACTCTTAAAGTCTAAGAGGAATCCTATGCCTAAGATGAATGTGTTGAGAGCTCATTCTAGAAATGAGATCAACAAGTCCACCTTGGGTTGATCCTCCACAAGCATATCCAAGGTGGAGAATCCTGTAGAGGGGCTTCTCGATCCTCTATACCAATGACATGCTTCTCTCTATCTTGATGTGCTTCCCTAGGAGGTAGAACCTTGCCACTATAGAGGTTAACTTTGGTGATCTCTTGTGGCAGGGTAATGGAAGGTTCTACCTACATGTCAGGCTTTCCTACAACTTCTCCTATGGGACCCTTAGAATCGGATGATTCCAAGTCTATCTCAAGAGGTGAACCCGTAGTATTTAGAGTAGAAAAGTTTGACTCTAAATCAAAAAGAGGAAGATCAGAATTGTTATAGTTATTTTGACTTGAAGAGTTATCATTAAGAATAGAAGTAGAAAACCCATCATAAGAGACACAAATATAATTCAAGCTAGCTTTATTCTTCAATTTTTTGGATTTGATAGAAGGTACAAAGTAGAAGTCAAGTAAAGTAAGTGGGGTAAGAGATTGATGCCCTTATTCACCGATACAAGAGTTCTACTAGTAGAAGAAGAAGAACTAGGTGAAGCAAAGGAAGTCATGTGGTAGCTGCAATAGTAGGTTGGAGGCTGGACTAGGTCAGTGGTTGCACTACTTGGCTATCCTGGGCTGACACATGCTGCTGCTGCTGCTAAACTCCACCTTCCCCTGAGTTGGTACTGGCAACTTGCAAACCTTCCTTGCTTTTGGAGGTTTGAGCTGACTCAGGAACCTACAAGGAAAGTTTCTTGATCTTCTGAATGATCTTTTTAGAGGTTTTGGATAAAGAGATAACCCAACCTTCTTTGATTTTGGAAGGATCACAGGTATCCCCAAGGATTACCTTAATGGAACTGGATGGTTGTTCCACAAGGTATTCCTTCGAGATGACTACAACACTTGTCTTGAAGCTATGTTCAAGCTAGTCCTTAAATGTGAAGCAATCCTCCAAAACATGACCTTGCATGCGGTGGTAGGGGTAAAAGTTAGGAACATTGATTTTTCCCACTTTCTCCGGCCTTCTAGGTTTGGGTAGCTGAAAGTCAGGTTTCTTTAAGAGATTCTTAAAGATTTTCCTAACTACCCTCTTAAATGAATATGGTTTGTTTAATTTATCCATAAGAGTAGGTGGATGGTAGCTACCTGACGATGAGTATATGTACCGCTGCTATTGATGATGTGGCTGAGGAGGAGGCGCAGAGGAGGCTGTGGTGGGAGGTGCCTGCCATGGAGGTCTGGAGGCGGCTATGGAGCCCAGGTCTCTCAAATTGCTCTCAGCCTACCCTTATCCCGTCATCATTGCCCAGGGCTTCTTCTCATATATCTTCTGCAGCTTTGGCTTTATTGGTAGATCTGGAGAAGGTAACTATTTGGCTTCTCCTTGCAAGCTAGCTGCCTTGTTGATTAATTTCTCAAAAGTTTTGATGGTGAAACCTTTGAGCATGAAGGCGATCGGGCCATGGATATTCTTAAGTAGAATCTCAATGGCATGATGTTTACAGGATTGTGATCATACATTTATGCCTTCGAGAATGTAATCAATGCGACTCACCATGGTTTTGTGGAGCCACAATGAGATCGCCAATAGTGACCCTTTGCTGAGCTCCAGCAAACCTCTTAATGAAGAGTTGCTCCAACTCAGCAAAAGTCTTTACTAAACTATTGGGAAGTTCAGCATACCAATCAAAAGCTATCCTTGTTAAGCTACTGACGAAGAGACAAAATAGTAAAGCATCAATACCACTGGCATTGCAACAATTGGCCCTGAAGTGTGCAATATGCTTCCTCGGGTTTCCACTTCCATCAAAACTCTTGATGGAAGGTGGCACGAAACCCTTAGGATATTGGATTGCATCAAATTCCTCCACCTAGGGTCTACCCTTTGGAACTAATGATCCTCCTCGGGCTTGAGCCAATGCTTCCTTCACCTGCTGCTCAACCATGAACTTGATATCCTTTTCCTGTATGGAGGTACTATCCACTACCTTCCTATACATACTTCTGTTACATTGCTCTACTGGATGTAAAGTCTTGGCTGGGTCCAAGACATGCACCAACTCTAGCTGACTAGTCTCTGTTGACCTCATTTTTAGAATGAGTTCTCAACCCCTTCATCTTAGACATAGGACCCCTCTTAAACTTTAAGAGTTCCTTAGTCTTAAGACACATCTAGTGATTAGGTGGACACTCAACCTAGCCCTAGAGACTTAGAAGAGTTAGCCATAGGAATAGGTCATGCCTTAGGGGTGTTAGGAAAATTTTCTACCCTTAGCTTAAACCATTCTTCACTTTACTTCATTCAAGTCAAAATCCATATCAATTCTATTTGATTTTCTCAAAACTCAAATTAAATCCATATTATCAAAGTCCATGATTAAAATCTGTGATTGAAACCCATGATCAAAATTCATCAAAAATTCTTAAGTCCAAATTTTGCCTAAGTCCTTAATTTTCCCTTAAGAACTTAACCAAAATTATGACAAAAACCAATTCAAATCTTTGATATTTTATCATAATTCATTTATATCTCCATTTATATTCACATATATAAATGAAATATAAATATAAATCAATCAAACTAAATTCAAAATTCCAACTCAATTCATGAACTTTTCTTAAGTCCCTTAATTTTCCATTAATGGACTTAGCAAAATCATGATCAAACCATTTCAAATTCATAGGATTTTCTCAAAACTCATTTATATTCTCATTTATATTCACATATATAATTGAAATATAAATATAAATCAATCAAATCAAATCCTTAAATTAAATTTCCAATTTAAAATTTTTTTAAGTCCTTTAATTTTCCATTAAAGGACTTATCCAAAACCTTAATCAAACTAACTCAAACCCATGGGATTTTCTCAAAACTCATTTATATTCTCATTTATATTCACATATATAAATGAAATATAAATATAAATCAATCAAATCAAACCCTCAAATTAAATTCTCAATTTAAAATTTTCCTAAGTCCTTAATTTTCCATTAATGGAGTTAGCCTAAATCTTGATGAAACCATCTCAAAGTCATGGGATTTTCTCATAATTATTTTATATTATCATTTATATTCTTATATAAAAATGAAATATAAATATAAATCAATCAAACCAAATTCACAAATTCAAACTCCAAACTTTTTTCCTAAGTCCTTTAAATCCTTCTTAATGGACTTAGCCCAAATCCTGATTAAACACTTCAAATCATTGAAATTTTCTCATAATCCATTTATATTCTCATTTATATTCACAATTATAAATGAAATATAAATTCAATCAATCAAAACCTAATCCAAAGATCAAACTCAAATCCATTCAAAATCTAACCTATGCCTTTCAAGCAAAATCTTGAACTTAGCCAAATCATTTTTAAATCAAGCCAAACTCTTGGTTTTCTCTTATGATTCAATCAAACCTACATGAGCCCATATATAATTCGAAACATCAATCAAACAATGAAAACCCAAGTCAAAAATCAAAGCCAAAACCCTTTCATATTCTTCCTTTGAATATGAAATTGCCAAATGGATCAAAACCCATTTGACTTCAAATCACTTGGAAATGGATTTATATTTCAATCATAAGTCCATATACATGATCGATCAAGCTCAAATCAAGCTTTGACCAAGCCATTTGACCCACTTAGGCTCACTTGACCCAAAGTGACCTAAAGTACCCTTATGAGCCAAATTCTAATCCTAACCAAATTGGATTGAACCATACTCATGTATATCTCTCATCATGATCAACAATCATCATGGGATGATCAATCAATCAAATTGGGTTAAACCAAGTCAAACCTAAGAGTTGACCAAGTCAACCCTTAGCTCAAAATGAAACCTAACATAGCCAAATTCCACCATAGCCAAATTGGTTAAATCCATTGATCTAAGTTCACTCATGACCTATGTTTGAACTTGACCAAGCCAACATTTGAGCCTAACCTAGCCCAATTAGCCACTTGACCCATGTTGACCCATTTTGACCTAAAGGGTCAAAATGTGTTAAAACTTGATCTAAGCAAAATTGATTGGAACCAATGGGTCAAGTTCATTCCAAATCACTTGTTGAACTTGACCAAAGCCTTAGCCAACAACCTAACTCCTTTAGCCTAATTGACCCAAAATGACCTAAAGGGGTCATGTTGAGCCAAATTTGAACTTAACCAAAATTGATTGGAAACAAAGATATCAATCTACTCCATATGACCAACCAAACCTAAACCTTCCACTGACCTACCTCAAATAGGTCAAATGCATCAAATAACTCCATTTGACCCAAGTCATATGAAAATCATATGACCAAAACTATACCAAATTAAATCAAACCAAAGCCACCAAAACATTTCAAATGGTCATATGAACTTGACCCTTGGTTTGACACGACCAATTTGACCGACTAGTTGACCCATTTTGACCTAAATGGGTCAACATGAGCCAAACCCTATCAAATGAATTCCAAATCTCATAAAACTTGGCCAAACCTAGTTTCTCCACATACCCAACATATCCAAAGTAAATCAAAAAAATGACCATCCTACCCCTAGGACATAGAACAAATTTTGGCTTAATCTATGAGTAATTTGGTTATACCCTCTTCATATCCACTTAAGGCTTTCCTAAAAGATCAAGGGAACCTAATGTAGAGTGGTGCACCCAACCCAATGGGTGTGGGTCAGCCCAATTGGTCCCTAAACCAAACCTGACCCCATGGGACAAAACTCCAATTTCAAACTCCCTCTCTCACTCAAATTCAAGCACATGGGAGGTTGACAATCCACTTGGCTCAAACCGACCATGTGCACACTCCTAACAAGTCAAATATCCTTTCTAATGTGATCAATTGGATCAAAATGGTGTAATGGCTTGCGACCATCTAATCCTTCAAGAGGGAGATATACTCCCCCTAATCCAATTCAAATTCATCAGCCACACATTGACAGAGAGAGAGTAAGGAGGGAGAGTGATCCCTAGCTTTCTAGAGCTCTAGCCATTTTCCTATTCTCGATTTTGAATGAAAATGGGGAGGAAAATTGAAGAGCTAACTTTTTCCATACTCAATTTCCACCAAATTTCCCTCACACACTCCATCAGAGAGGTAAGTCGAGTGCACCCAAGCTCTCTTTGAAGTTCCAATGGCAAGGGAAGCCTTGTTTGATTAAAGCTGCAAGCTAGCTAAGGAGGAGGTGGTCCATAGAGCAATCCACCCAACCTCAAGTGCTCAAAACTTTAGCAAGGCTTCATCTCAACTAGACGAAGCTCCTCTAAGGGAATTGAGCTGGTGATCACCTCTGGCAAGGTATGGGATTTTTGACCATTAAACTCAACGTGGTGTGGAGCTTTGTGAAAGAAATTTTAATCACATGGAGTTATGACTATTGGATGCGCCGCTCTTTGGCTTCAGATGGTGTGGGTTGAGTTTGGTTTGAATCCAAGCTCAATCGAGCTCGGATCTTCCCCTAGATTATGGATGGTCTCTACTGATCAAGGGGGAAGGACATGGGAGATCTCAGCCATCCATCTGCACATTTTGGATGGACGGTTGAGATAATTCCCCACATTTAGAAATCCCTTATCTGTTTTAAAATTGCGAGGAGATCTCTAGCCATCCGATCGATCTTGATGAGATCAAATCCGCCAGACCATCATTTTGCATTTGATGTTAAGTGAATCCCTCATGGCACATGTAAAGCATCACGCCATCGCCATGATAGGGTTAGTTAAAATGCCTTAATTAATTTAATTAATCTTGGGATCTTCTAAAATTCATAACTCTCTCTACAAAATTCAAAAAATTGTGAAATAAATTTCAATGGAAAGAAAATTCAACCAACAAAATTTTAAAATTAATTTCAATGGATTTTAAAGTATCATTTTGTCTGATTTTGGGTTTTATTGGAAACTTTATTTTGTTAATTACCTTTTAATTAAGCCTCTGATTAATCTCAAACTTCTTGGGTATGTTTTAGGGGATGGCTTATGCCTCCCTTAATTTTATTGGGATTTATTGAAAGCTTAATTAGGAGAATTGCATATGGATTTCTTAATCACCCTCCTTATGTAATTAAGCATAATTATGGTATGATTAGTGGTTTTAATCCATGATTAGGATTGAATAAGGTCAAATCTAGTAGATAGAAGGTTTAGTGAATAATTTTGAGGTATTTCCCTTAAGTTATTCCCTAAACCCCCTTTTCTCTCCTTAATCTTATCTTAATTAAGGGTTAATTCATTAATTATCCCCATGATTAATTTCTAAAAATTCTAAAATGATCCAAAACCTAATTAATCTACTTTGGGTAGATGCTTAGGTGTTTAATAACCTAAGTTTAATTAAGGAAATCAAAACCTAATTCATATGTGTGAAAGGGTGTTTTGAAATTACTTAAGCTAAACCTCTTAGCTTAATTAACTTTTAATTGTGAGCCAAATTGCATTAGGACTATTTCTTATTAGGTGCATTGCAAATTTAAATTCCTTGTGAGTTTTATGTCATCTAATTGGCTCATAATTGGTTAATTATTCTAAGGTGGTGTGTAAGGGTTCAAAGTTACTTAATTGCACCTTAACCTAATTAATGCATAAAATTGGATCTAATTATCCAAAAATTAAACAAAAGTATCAAACACATGTGGGAATGGGTTAGGAATAGAAAACTCATCTAACCTTTTCAAAATTAAATTAAATTCCAAACTAAACAAAAATCACATTGAATTCACTTCGATTTATTTTAAACTTTCTTATTCTATAAGAATGTCTTTAGGATTTAAGTGAAGTGAACTACTTTACATGCTTTCATTGCTTTGAATATTTCCCCAACATATTAAATTGTATGTCATGTGGTTTCATGCATTCAAAATTTTCAAATTCAAGTTTAAAAATGAAATTGTTTACTTTATGTCAAATATTGCATGTGTTGGCTAAAGTAGAAATATGAATGGCTACTATCACTACTAAATCCAAATTATTTTCAAAACATATAAATTAAATATCAAATCTGAAAGTGTGCTACTTATACTTCAATTATAAGCTTACATGTGAAAGGATATAAAGGTATGCTTAGCATAGGTTTCCTTTCTCTCTTATGTTCGTATAATTTTGAATAGGAATTTGGTGAGATATGTGGTTCATTTGAAAAGGACCTACTACTCACCTAATTCTATATCCTATTCATCCCTATGCTATCACCTAAGAGGGGCTACCTATACTTGTAAACATAAATTGCATAAATAAAGTGAATCCATTAATTCAATTTTTGCATTCTTCTTTTCCATTTCATTTCTTTTATACACATGTTTGTATTTAAGGAAAGTGGTATATTAGTCTTGACAACCCCAAGGTTGTGAGGCTTTAAATAGCCCTAAGTAGGTCTTGTACCTTACAGCTGTGGTTAACAATGGCGCTGTACTCACTTATGCCTTTCTTACTTTCATGTGTATATGTGAAAATTTGGATAAGGAAACCCCTTTCTACTTAAGAAAAATCATGCAAATTCAACTTCTAAATTTCCTTAAATGGATTACTTAGCATGCATCATAAAGTGTGTTAAGTACTCTCATTTGTATGCATTGATATGATTAGGGTCCATCTATATGCATGTTATATATGTTGGAAAAGAAATGAAGTAATGTGTGTTATGTGAATTTTGATTCATTTTATTTAATCTTAAAATGCCTTTCTTTTTGAATGGTTTGTTTAGAGTTCATCTAAACTTAAGATTAATTAAATGATTTAATCAAAACATTCACCTAAACAAAACTAAAATGTGAACCTACTTTAAAAATTACTTAAGTTCGGGAAGGAAAGAGAAGTTCTCTTCTCTTTCTCTCTCTTCATAACTTGGTAATTAATTGTAGGATCCGCTTAAATCAAATTAAAACATGAAATAAAATCAACCCAAAATAATTAAACAACTTAAATAAAACCCTCCTCCAAGTTAAACATGTTCTTCACACTTAGGAAACTTGAACCTAAAACCATAGCTAAGCATACCACACAAACCTTCAAAGCACACACATTAGCCTAAGTCACCACTTCTAGCCTTAGGTTAGGTCAGTGCATGATTTGATGTTCTATTTTGTTTTGTGGTATATGTTTAGGTGTATGCTGTAGATAAAATGATATGTTTAGTCTAACTATTCTTTCTATGGGGATTTAAGGGGCTATCAAAAATAAAAATATAAATGCTTTCGCTTGCAGGTGCTTTATACCCCTAAACATAACCCAATAGGCCAGGTGGACTTAGTCACCCATGTGTAGGGTGATAAATCCAATATACATTCTTGGGATTTATGTGGTTTATTTTAGCTAACCTTTTTTTGTAGGTGTTAGTTAGATTTCCATTCTTTTCCTTTTCATGTAAATTTGTGCAATTAGGATTTTGGAATGATTGTTATGGGGATTAGGATGAGCATTGGTCATAAGATCCTATCTTATGCACCATGTGAAGCCTTGGAGCATCTACCTTCCAACCATCTAAAAGAAGGAATCAAAGAAGAAGAAGAAGAAGAAAAGAAGAAAGAAGATTAAAGCTTCAAGACCCCCTGACAATGAATTCCTTGCTTTATAATTTAATTCATTTGTAATCCAGGTTTTATAAGGGTAAAACTTGGCTATCCATATTTGATATTTTTGAGTTTGTGCGGTGGTGCCCGACCACAACGACTTTTATTTATTTTTGCAATTAGCTTTATAAATTGATTGATGATTTGTTTAGCTTGTGCATTAAGTGGCATGCTTTTCCTAGTTTCTTCCTTGCTTTATGTATGACCTGGATGTGGATTAGGCTCTTTAGGGAAAAATAAATCTTTTACCCAACTTGACAACTCAAAATAAAAAAAATTAAACAACTCATAACCTTACCTAAAGCTTAGGTTTAAACTCAAGATAAAAGACAACCCCTTAGCTGTATGAGTATTTCTTTTGCAATATTATGTACAACAACATCTTATTTTGCTCTTGATTGGAGGGCTTCCACCTTTGCCAGAGAAACTTGGCTTCACCTTTGAGAGCCATGGTGGAAACTCACCTCCTCCCTTCTGATTGATTTTGGCCAATAACTTTATTTCTCATGCATTAGTCATATGAATCTTGTTAGCTTCAGTCAAAATAATTGTCCAAAATAAAAATAAAATGAAATTTGAATTGCATTAGATTTAGGTCATTTGAAGCATGTCCCTTTACATGGTCTAGTCTCTTTAGGGAGTGAGTTTAAGGACTTAGTCTCTTTCTAAACAAATAACAACCTATCTATCTTGCATAAGCATAAAGCCTTGCCTACATTTATTTAAAATCATAGGAGGAGTTAGTTGGCGGCCACCCCTTGGAGTTTGTCTGGTGGTTTGTCTATCTTATAGAAAACCAATTACCCATTTTCACCTTAGATTTAGATTGTGCTTTTGACCTTCGCCATAGCTCCCTAGATTTAGGTCCTGAGGTTGCTTCTCCCCTTTGTGGGCCATAAGCACAATTCCCCACCTCTTAGGCATTTCCTTCATCTTGTGTTAAGGAATCATAAGTCCTAAATTTCTAATGAAAAAATGCAACTTAAATAAACTAAATCAATTTCAAAAATGTAAAGCCCAACTATAGAATAGTTTGATATTGCTCGGTAGGTTTCCTAGCTTCATTGGCATCTCCTACTTATCTTCCATTTTGGCTTCGATAATAACTCTCTATTTTGAACAATCCCATTTGATCTTTCAAAAATAAACAAATTGATTGATAGTCCTTCCTATTGAAATCTTCTAAGGAATCCCCATTCCTTAGGATGTAATTAACTATGGGGGGCTTGCCCCTGTAGAAAACTTAACGAACCCAATTTAAAATAAATGTTGCTTTACTTTTTCATATAAAGTAGGGGTTGAATCTCTAGTACATATAGACATCATCCTGGGAGTCCTTGAGGTGATTAGGTCCATTAAAGGGTAGTGACTTCTATCTTTCGAGATAGTACACTATTTCCTTGATGAGGTACTTGATCACCTGAATAACTACATATGTGGATCTGCATTGCATTTTAAAAAGATGAATTTCTATATGCTTGCCTCTTTCATTTCTCCCCAATAGATTTGAAATGTGACACACCGCTCGCTATAGGAATTATTCTCCATAGATTTTTTTGGTGACTCCGGGATGGTTCCTCTCCATCTTTGATAAATGATCATTATCTTTCAATATCGATAGTGGGTTTGTACTTTGGTATGAATCCGAGACTATCCTTCTTTCTATTGGCACTTAGCTCATTTCATTCTTAAGTTGTGTTAGCCAACATCTTTAAGTTTTAGTACCACATTCCTTGTTGTTCTTAAAACCCCATTGGGTTCTCCAATGGGAAAAATGAAAAGATCTAAATAAAAAGAAACATCTTAAAGAGTTCCCCTTTATCATTCTTATGATAAGGAAAGGTTCATTCTAAAATAATAAAGACAAAAATAAATTTTCCATAAGAACTTTACTTTTCAAAAAGCACCTTTTCAAAAATGCACTTAATAAAATATTTTCCACAAAATTTTATCACCCTCATTTAATAATTCCCATAATTGTTACATGTAAGTATTCTCAAAAATAAAACTAACAACATTTTCCAAAAGCACAAATAAACAACTTCTTTCAATTCACTTTGATGAAGATTTCATTCTCAAAATAAAATGAACAACCATCTTTCCAAAAATCAAAATCATAATCATAAAGTTTTCAAAAAGCACACATGAACCTTTCTATTCAATATGTTCATACATATTGAATGGAAGTTTCATTCTCAAATAAAATTAAACATTTCAAAAAGCACATATGAATATCTTCATTTAATATACTCAAATTTATTAAATGAAAATTTCATTCCTAACTAAAAATAAACATTATTTAGGAAATCCCACTTGAACATATCTCACATATGTTTTAAGTTGGAATTCTTCTCTTTCAAAACAATCACACACAAAAAATTTTACATCTCAAAAATAAGATTGATCTCCATTCTACATACTTAAATTTGTTGAATGGAAGTCCTTCTTCTCAAAACATTAAAACTTTGACAATCATATTTCAAAAAAATTTCAAAACACATTTTGGAACTTCATTTAGCACATTCAAATTTGCTAAGTGAAGTTTCCAAATCTAAAATAAAAAATTAACAATAATATTTAAAATTTTAGAACTCATTTAGAATTTCACTTAACATACCCAAATTTGTTAAATGATGTTTCCAAATCCAAAATCACAAAAATCAACAATCATATTTCAAAAATTTTCAAAACACATTTTGGAACTTCATTTAGATATTCAAATTTGCTAAGTGAAGTCTCCAAGTCCAAAATTCAAAATTCTAAACACATTTTGGAATTTCATTTAACATACCCAAATTTGTTAAATGAAGTTTCCAATTCAAAATTAAAAAAAAAATAATTCTAAAACACATTTGGAACTTCATTTAACATACCCAAATTTGTTAAGTGAAGTCACCAAGTCCAAAATCCAAAACTTTTTCAAACAACATTTTGGAATTTCACTTAACATACCCAAATTTGTTAAATGAAGTTTCCAAATCCAAAATTACAAAAATCAACAATCATATTTCAAAATTTTTAAACACATTTTGGAATTTCACTTAACATACCCAAATTTGTTAAATGAAGTTTCCAAATCCAAAATCACAAAAATCAACAATCATATTTCAAAATTTTCAAACACATTTGGAACTTCATTTAACATACCCAAATTTGTTAAGTAAAGTCTCTAAATTCAAAATCCAAAAATTTTCTAAACACATTTGGAACCTCACTTAACATACCCAAATTTGTTAAGTGAAGTCTCCAAGTCCAAAATCCAAAAAATTTTCAAACAACATTTTGGAATTTCACTTAACATACTCAAATTTATTAAATGAAGTTTCCAAATCCAAAATTACAAAAATCAATTATCATATTTCAAAATTTTCAAACACATTTTGGAATTTCACATAACATACCCAAATTTGTTAAATGAAGTTTCCAAATTCAAAATCACAAAAATCAACAATCATATTTCAAACTTTTCAAACACATTTAGAACTTCATTTCAGATACCCAAATTTGTTAAGTAAAGTCTCCAAATTCAAATTCCAAAAAATTTCTAAACACATTTGGAACCTCACTTAACATACCCAAGTTTGTTAAGTGAAGTCTCCAAATTCCAAAATCAAAATTTTCAAACACATTTTTGGAACTTCATTTAGCATACTCAAATTTGCAAAGTGAAGTTTCCAAATCCAAAATCAAAATTTCCAAACACATTTTTGGAACTCCACTTAACATACTCAAATTTGTTAAGTGAAGTCTCCAAACTCAAAATCAAACATTTTCAAATACATTTGGAACCTCATTTAGCATAGCCAAATTTGCTAAGTGAAGTTTCCAAAGTCAAAACAAAAATTTTCAAACACCCTTTAGAACTTCTTTCCTTAGCATACCAAATTTGCTAAGGAGAAGTTTCCATGTTCAAAATCAAAACAAATCAAACAAAATTTTGAACACATCATTTGGGATTTCATTTAGCATACTCAAATTTGCTAAATGAAATTTTCATTTCACAAAATTAAGTGGGACTTCATCTTTAGCATACCAAATTGCTAAAGTAAAGTCTCCACTTTCAAAACAAATCAAAACAAATGAAACACTTAGGATTTTCTTAGCATACTTAAATTTGCTGAGAATCTCATTTTCACCAATCAAACAAAAATAAAATCAATTTGACCCTTACTTTAACCATACCCAAATTTATTAAAGGAAAGGGTCCTCAAAATCAAAAATTCAAGTTAAAACCATGAACCTATAGAAGCATCCTTATCAAAACTTTTGAATCCATATTTCAACATACCTAAATTTGTTGAAGTTTGGATTCATATTCAAATTCTCTTTCAATCAATCTTCTCAAATCCATTTGAACCCCACTTAACACTTCCAAGTTGTTGGATGTGGGTTCAAATTTTTAAATTCAAAATTCAAAAATCTATAAAGACAAAAATCTGATATAAGTTCATTTCTCTTTGTAGATCTTTACGCGAAGAAGGGTCTTTGCTTGTCAAAATGGTTCTAAGAAGTTTGTCTTTACCTTCCCCCATGGCATGGATTTGTCTTTAGATCAAGCGACTTCCCCCGTCTGGACCATACCCATCTGATTCACTTTGGTCAGGGATTTGAGGGTGCCAGGATTACTTGTGAGGGGACTCCCCTCACCATAGTTAGCAGGACCAAGGTGACCGGGCAGAAGCTGGTCATCAGGATTGACTTACTCTCTGACTTTGATGTCTCCTCGCTAAATAGGAAAGTTGTGGTAGTACCACATAATAGTAGTGCTACCGGTAAGTACCGATTGCAGTCCCTAGTTGCTCATGTTGCCCAGTGAGGGCTAGTACCCTACCATCTATACCCTCTAAGGGTAAGGCTCCCCTGGTTTCAAGGCTTGCCTCCCCTACATTTGAGTATGGGTCTAGCTCACACTCCTCCCATCCTACCCGTACATAGCATAGGAATAAGAACCGCATGATCAAGCGGTACCACACCCGGATAACTAAGGATCTAGAGGTAGCGTTCAGCCATGGATGAGTTTCCCATTGTCACTTCACCACTGGTTATAGAAAACCAGTCCCATACTCTCTGGATCACATAGAAGATGCCAGGAGGATCCGTTCATCACCTCCTCCAGTGGTGCATCTCCGCGTTTCCAGGAGCAGGAGGTCGTACATCAGCCTCCAATCTATTTTATGCCAGGTAGGCAGAGCATACAGACGCTTAGAGTTTGGGACATAGTTTGATCTTTGATCTATTATCCCCCGTAGTGTGGGGAAGCAGATTCAACAGGAGAGTGCCCGTGAGGCCCATACAACACATGTTACTAGAGAGATATGAGGTTGGGCCAGCTTTTTGATTGATTTTCCATTTACCCACCACCATACTCAGATTCTTCTCACCGAGACTAGCCACCGGAGGGCGTGCAGAAGAGTCGGTGGTGTCTACCACCGCTCTACCCTCGTCCACCATCGCCAGTATAGGTTACAACATCTCCCATTCCATCTAAGTCCATGAAGGCTGCATCCAAGGAAAAGCATACCCCATTGGTGATCCGGCTATGGCGAAGGGATCCTACCCCTTCTACATCACCCAATGTGGTAAGGCCAAGCTCTCCTCAACCTTCTGCCCTAGTGGTGGTACGGAAGGAGTGGTGACCCCGAAGCATCGTGGTTGTCCCTTCAACCACGTTGCCCATACAACTAGATGTGGAGATGGGGACAGTGATTTCAGATATTCTAGATGACAGTCTAGCTACACCAGTGGTAGTGGAACATCCTAGGATTGTTACCCCTCTTATAGCCAGTAGTCAAGAGTGTCATTCATCCAGTGAGTAAAGTCCACAAAGGATTGACTCTCCAATGACAGGCAAGGTACGGTGCCTCTTAGTGCACGATAGTGATCACACCGGTCAGCCTAGACTATTTGTACCTACTGAGATGGATCATTCTTTAGATGAGATAGTTGCACATTATTTCATGGAGAAGAAGAAAATCTTGGGGTATGATTGGTTGGATGAAGAGAAAGTCAGCTTCGACCCTAATGAAGATGACTTGTTGGGAGACTCGGCTGGAGTCTACATGGTTGACACTAGAGGATCTCTTCTTAGGGAACAACAAGCCATGGAAGGTGATGAGATTGATCAGGGAGACACTGCAGAATTAGCCCAACACCTCCAACATCAGTTAAGGCAGAAGGATGAGCAGATTGATAGGATGGCACGTCAGTTAGAGAACTTGTTAGCAGCAATTTTAGTGCTTCAGAAATAAGCCCCTTTAGTTCATCCTATTACAGTTGACATCAGTCAGCCTGAGTTAGTGCATGTCTTGGACCCAGCTAAGACTATACCTCATGTTGAGCAAGGTAGCACTAGCCTGTATAGGAAGGTAGTGGAAAGTACCTCCATACAATAAAAAGACATAAAATCCATGGTTGAGTAGCAAGTGAAGGAAGCTTTGGCTCAAGCCCAGGGAGGATCATTGGTTCCAAAGGGTAGACCCTACCTGGAGGAATTCGATGCTATCCAATATCCCAAGGGTTTCATGCCTCCTTCCTTCAAAAGCTTTGATGGTGGAAACATGATGCAACACATAGCACATTTTAGGGCCAATAGTTGCAACGGGCGCGATGCTTTACTTTTCCACCTTTTCATTAGTAGCCTAGCGGGTATTGCTTTCGATTGGTATGTTGAATTATAATAGTTCAGCAAAGATATTTGCTGAGTTAGAGCAACTCTTCATCAAGATATTTATTGGAGCTCAGCAAAAGGTTACTATAGGTGATCTCGTTGTACCACAACACACCTCAGTGAGTCCCTTATTGATTATATTCTTCGATGGCATAACCTACGTGTGAAGTGTGAACTACAACTGTCTGAACAGCATGCCATTGAGATTCTCTTAAAGAATATCCATGGCTGGTCACTTTCATGCTTAAGGGCTTCACTATCAAGACATTTGAGAAGCTAATCAACAAGGCAGCTGGTCTATAAAGAGAGGCCAAACAGTTGCCTTTTCAAGATCAATTGCTAATGCTATAGAAGGTCTATGAAAAACCTGAGTAGTAAAGTTAACAAGGGAAGCAGGAGAGATCGGCCAGAGACCATGACCTCAGCAGCCTCCACCTCCTTTGCCACACCAGCCCTATCGGCCTCCACCATAGCCTCCACGGCCAGCACAGCCACCGCCTCAACCATACCACCAGCACTAGCGGCATGCATATCCACCACCAGGTAGCTATGAACCACCTACTCTATTGGATAAGTTAAACAAACCTTATTCTTTTAAGAGGGAGGTAATCAGAAAAATCTTTAAGAACCTCTTAAAGAAGCTAGCCCAGATGGGAGATTGGAGGAAGTAGTAAAAAAGTCATGATCCAAACTTTTGCCCTTACCACATATGCTAGGCCATATTTTGGAGGATTGCATTCATTCAAGGACTAGCTTGAACATAGTTTCAACAATAGTTATCCCAAAGGAATACCTTATGGAACAATCTTCCAGTTCCATTAGGGTAATCCTTAGGGATACATGTTATCCTACCAAAATGAAAGAAGGTTGGGACATTTCTTTGTCTAAAACCTCTAAGAAAATAATTTTGAAGGTTAAGAAGCTTTCCTTGCAGGTGCCTGAGTCAGCTCAAACCTCCAACACCAAGGAAGGTTTGCAAGTTGCCAGTGCTAACTCTAGGAAAGTGGGAGCTCAGCAGCAGCAACAACATGTGTCAGCCCGGGATAGCCACTTAGCATAGCCACCGACCGTGTCCAGCCACCAGCCTTCAGTTGTAGCTTCCACACCGGTGACTTCTTCCATTTTAGCTAGCTCGTTTGTTTTTTCTACTAGTAGACCTCTTGTATAAGGGCATCATTACTCCACTTACTTACTTTGACTTCCACTTTATACCTCCAAATAATTCCAAGAAATTGAAGAATAAAGCTAGTTTGAATTACATCTGTGTCACTTCTGATGGATTGTCTTCTTCTATTCCTAACGATAACTCTTCAAGTCTAAATAACTACAATAATTTTGATCTTTCTCTTTCTGATTCAGAGTTGGAATTTCTAACTCTGAATACTACGGGTTCACCTCTTGAGATAGACTTGGAATCATTTGACTCTGAGAGTCCCATAGGAGAAGTTGTATGTGAGCCTGAAGTGCAGGTAAAACCTTCCACCACCTTGCCTCAAGAGATCACCAAAGCCAACCTCCGTAATGGTAAGGTTCTACCTCCTAGGGCACCACCTCAAGATAAAGGAAAATAACTCATTAGTACTGAAGATCGAAGAAGCCCTTCCATAGGATGCTCCACCCTTGGATATGCTTTTGGAAGACTAGCCGAAGGTGGACTACAACGTCCTTTCTCATCTAAAAAAGTTGCCATCTAAGCTAAGCATATATGATGCCCTTGTCTTATCCAAAGAGATGAGGCAATCACTAATCAAGGCCCTCCTTGATCCTGAAATATGCTTAGCTCAGCTGACTGCTATAGGTAAGGAAGAAAATTATGAAAAAGAAGCCCAAGGGATCACCTTCACAGATGATGACCTTCTTCTGGGAGACTTGGAGCACAACTGTCCCCTCTACATCACATGACAGGTTCAGACTCGCCAAGGTTCTCATGGATTCAAGTGCATCGGTGAACATTATGAGTCTAAAGACTCTTGCCTATTTTAAGATCGACATGGCTACACTCGAAAGAGATCGGATGATGTTGAGAGGATTCAATGATCAAGGTGAGTGGGCTTTAGGTTCTATAGTGTTACCTTGGGAGATAGGTGACTGGAAGACTAAAGCCAAGTTCTACATCATTGATTTGAATACTTCATTCACTACTTTACTTGGTAGGCCTTGGATACCTTAGCATAAGATTATTCCATCCTCCCTTCATTAGTGCATCAAGTTCAGAAAAGACAGAATTTAATATCGTGTCAATGGAGATGAAAAGCCATTTTCAGTTAGAGAGGTTGAGGTTTATGAGGATGTGACCTACTATCTTCCTCAAAACACCCTTTTTAATGAACTTGGACAAAATTTAAATGCAAATACAAAAGCAAAAGAAAATGAAATGAAAGAAAGATAAAAGAAAATGAAAAGAAAAATAAAAGTCCAAGTACATAAGAAAGGGGAATTGAAGAAGAAATAGATCAGCATATTACATTCCACCCACAGTTCATTCCATCATATGGACTTGTGGGTAGAATGGCTCAACCTCCACCAGGCAGAGGTAAAGGCAGAAACAGAGGCAGTTCCAGAGGTGGAAGACCCCTAGTTGGCCTTCAGCCAATATAGGTCGTGTTCCAGTTCAAATGAGTACCCCTACTATTCACATAAACTTGGGATCCAACTTGGAGGATGAGTCTAATCTGATTAGTATACCTACCAACCCCTCTCAGCGGGTTCCATTGGAGGTGACTTTTGATCCAGAACAAAGACCAGGCCTCCAAGCAAAGCAAAGTATTCAAATCTGGTTTATGTGAAACTATTCGGCAGTAGTTGGGAACCTTAGCTCTAACCTCACTTACATCTCAGAAAGTTCAAGGTTTAGTAATTAAGGAAGTCCCTAAGTCTTCCAGTGTCATGAAGCAGAAGTTCTTTTTAGGATAATCCTCCTCAAGCTCTGAAGTTGATGTAGAGCTTGAGAAAGATACTTTTAAAGAATTAATGGAATTACCTTTTGACTTTTACTCGCCTTGTGTTCAAAATCTTATATAGAAAGGTTTAGTCCCTCACACATGATCTAAGCACAAGTTAGAGCACTTTGAGAAGCTGTGGAACAATACATGGGGAAACACAATCAAGAGCAGGACTAGGATTCTGCATAGCGGGTCCACGATGACGAAGATTACTACTTAGTTGTTACCAACCATTTAGAGTCTGATAGTTTCTTATCACGCATCCCCAACTCTTATGAGAATGTGTGTTTAGAAACCTCAGATGATCAGATGATCTCCAAGTCAAAGAGGCACCACCACAATTTGAAGAGGAGATTCATTCAACAATAGACAAGCTTAAAGAAATCAACCTAAGGATAGAGGAAAATCCACACCATAAAACATCAGTTCATTGCTGAATGAATGAAGAAACCAATGACTTAGTTAAGCCATTGATTGAGTTTAAAGACTACTTCACATGAAGTTATGAAGAGATGCCAAGATTATCTTGAAGTAATCCACAAGCTAGCAATAAACCCTAACATTACCCCTATCAAGTAAGCTCCTAGATGCATGCGATTAGAAATTGAACAATAAGTCATTTCTGAAGTCAAGAAATTGATTGATGCTGGTTTCATCAGGAAAGAAAAATATCCCAAGTTAGCTTTCAGCATTAAGAAAAGAATGCAAATTTGCATATCAGATTTTTGACAAGGTGAGCCTTCATATCAATTTTATATAATACATCAATTTAATCTTTGAACCATGTGGGTCATGCCTTTCGACCTTAAAAAAACTGGTGCTACATACCAATACCAATGGGCCATGACTCAGATCTTTAACAAACTCATCCATCATCAGGTTGAGTGCTACGTTGATGACCTAACAATCAAAAGCTTAGAAAAGGAAGACCATCTCTTTGACTTGAGAGTAGTTTTCAAACGGTTAAGATAATATAACCTCAAAATGAATCTCCTGAACTGTGCATTCGGAGTCGCTTCAGGGAAATTCCTTTGGATTTGTTATTCGACACTGGGGAATAGAAATAGATCCTAAAAAGATCAAAGATATCTTAGAAATGCCACCTCCTAAGAGTTTAACTCAACTCAGATCCTTTCAAGGATGATTGACGTATCTAAGATGCTTTATCTCAAACCTATCAGGGAGATGCAAACCATTTTCAGCACTTGTCAAAAAGGATGCCAAGTTCAAGTAGGATGATAAAGTGCCATTATGCTTTTGAAGACATCAAAGAGTATTTGGTGAAGCTGCCAATTCTAGTAGCCCCTATCCTGGGCAGGCCACTCATCCTTTACACTGCTGCATTGGATGACTATCTCAGTGCTCTATTGGCCCAAGCTAATGATGAAGGGAAGGAAAGCACACTCTACTACCTCAACCATCATCTGATTCTGAAGCAAACTATCCACCTATTGAGAAACATTGCCTAGCTTTGATCTTTGCATCTCAGAAGCTACATCATTACATGCTTTCTCATAAGGTGAACTTGATCTCTCGAACTAATCCACTGCAGTATCTCATGACATGGCCAACACATTCTGAATGTTTGGCTCATTAGTCAATGATTCTCTCATAATTCGATATCACATTCATACCCGTTCGTGCAGTAAAAGGATAAGCACTAGCAGATTTCTTAGTAGCACACCCAGTTCCTGCTGATTCTCCACTTAGTGATGATCTTCCTGATGAACAAATCATGAACTTAGGGGAGGCAGAACCACCGATGTCAGATGTATTTTGATGGTGCTACTTCTTTTCTTAAAGGTGAAGCACAACGATCTATTCTCCCAGGAAAGGCAGGGGTAGGAATAGTTTTTCTAACTCTAAATCATGATGTGATGAGATTCTCATACTATCTCTCCAACCCCGCACCAACAATGAAGCTGAGTATGAGGCTTTGATTGCTGGTCTGAAGTTAGGCATCATTATCAATGTCAAGAGCATCAATATCTTTGGGGATTCTCAGTTGGTCATCAACCAGATTGTCGGGTCCTACCAAGCTCTCAAACCCAAGCTTCATCATTACTATGAGTATACCATGAAGTTGTTGGCCCAGATTCCTGAAGTCACCATCTACAAGGTTCCCGTGAGAGAATGCAATAGCAGATGCCTTAGCCAAACTTGCCAAAGAGTTGGCATCTCTAAAAGATGAGTTCATTTCAATAAAGGTCCAAAATAGATAAGTCTTATCCCTTATTGATTCTGAACTCATCGAGAGACTTTCTCTTGAAGGGGAGGTTGTCATTGCCAAAATGGACAAGGAGTTGGACTGGAGGTAACCGTTCATAGATTACTTGAACATTGGCAAACTACCTCAACATGAATCTCAAGCCCATTAGGTGAAACATAGAGCTCTCTCCTACGCTCTTGTTGATGGCACCCTGCATCCGATCCTTTGACCAAATGTGGTTACGTTATTTGGATAAACACAAAGCCCTTGGCATTGTAACTGAGGTACATTCAAGTCTATGCGAAGCACATCAAAGACTAGGATACTACTGGCCTTCTATGATTACAGACTACATGGATGTAGCTAGGAGATTCCATCAGTGTTAGGTGCATGGTATTGTTCTCCACCAACCACCCAACATTCTACATCATACATTGGCTTCATGGCCATTTGAGTGTTGGGGTACCGACATTGTAGGTCCGATTGATCCTCCTTCTTCCAAGGGGCATCGATTCATCTTAACTGCTGCCAACTACTTTTCCAAGTGGGCAGAAGCCATCCCACTCAGAGAGGTCATAGTTCACCATGTGCTTTAGTTTTTCAGGAACCATATCGTATATAGGTTCAGGGTACCTTGATGAATTATATCCGATAATGGTACTACATTCAAAAGCATGAAGATCAACAGCTTTGCTAGAAGACATGGTATAGATTGAAGATACTCCACCATTTACTACCCTAGAGAAAATGGTTTAGCAGAAGCATTCAACAAAACTCTCATCCAAATACTGAAGAAGACTCTTGATGACAACAAATGACAGTAGAATGAACAATTTTTTGAAGCCTTGTGGGCCTACCGCACCACTTACCGAACTCCAACTTAGTCTACCCCATTTTCCTTAGTGTATGGGTCCGAAGCCATTCTTCCCTTAGAAGTTCAACTCCCATCACTAAGGATAGCATTGGGTAACAAAATCACTATAGAGCAGAATGCAAAGCTATGGTTAATAGAGCTCGAAGGTTTGGAGGAAAGTTGCCTACGGGCATGCGAACCTCGAGTTGTACAAGGCCAAAATGATTCAAGCTCATAACAAGCTGGTCCACCCTAGGTCTTTTGAGGAGAACTTGTGTTAGTCCTAAGGAGACCAATTATTGCCCGTCGAAAGATGGGAGGCAAGTTTGAACCCACTTGGGAAATGTCATGAGAAGGTACCAAGGAGGATCTTATCAGCTTATTGATTGTAAAGGGGAACACCCGATGCTTCCAATTAATGGGCTCTATCTAAAGAAATATTACCCATGAAATAAAACTTTTTTGAAAACAATTCATTAATAAAAAGAATAAATTCTAAATCCATTCATCAAATCTTCTCTTCTTTCGAAATGTTGTTTGCTTGTCTTGTAAATCCATCGTGATGTGTCAAGGGTAGGTGTAAGAGTCCCTCAGTGGCATCCCATCCCTCTTTCACAACACAAACACAATCTCCCGACGCTACTAGAATAGGTGTAAGAGAACCCGAGGCATCCTACTTCGATTAGCGCAACTAAGTTAGGTATAAGAGAACCCAAGTGGCATCATTTTTTAGTGGGAATCCTTTTGCCATCCGCGCACCATTTCATCAATCCCTAGTGTGTTTAAGGTAGGTGTAAGAGTCCCAGAGGCATCCTATTTATTTTAACACATGCACAAAATAAACACAAATCTGTCTTGAGCTATTTGATGTGGGAGCAAGACCCCAGTGGCACTCACTCATTAGCTACTCTAGGTTGGGTCTACATGCTACCTCGCTAGTATGTCACCCCAATGGTCATTTGTTGAAGGATGTGAGTCCTTGTGCTTTCTTTCTGACTTGACCATTGCAAACCAATGAGCACCTTGTTAGTATGGTAGTTTTCACTGCCCAACTAGTAAGCTGCCTCATGTTGACTTTTCTTAAGAAGATGTGACTCATGTTTTCTTCTTGAACTAGCCATCATGCACTAACTAGGTCGGGTATATTTGAGGTTTAGGGTAAGTCCCCTAGAGGCTCCTTTCCTCTTGACTACTTTTGAGTTTATATAAGTTCCCTAGTGGCATTCACTCAACAGTCGCCCAAGGTCGGATAGCACCTGTCGAGCTGAAGACAGACTATCACAGTAATCTATAGGAAGATGTGAGTCTCTGAGCTTTCTTCCTAGGCTGATTGTTACAAACTGATGGGCACCTGAGGTTGGTTGATGTTCACTATGCAGACATCGACTCTCCTGGTGAGTACACCACTCTTAGCAAATATGAGTCCTCATGCTTTCTCCTTGAGTTGGACACCGAATACCTATTGGATATATGACTAGCCATGTCATCTTCTCTAGGGTGTTGGATTAAGCCCATACCGACCCCACCCCCTACTGGCACTCTATTTGGATCAAGTCCTTTTACCCTATTTAGACACTACGTTAATTTTGGATTGGATAGTTCCCCTTTCCTAGTAGCCACCCCTATGGTTGGAGAATTTGTTCAACAAATGCGTAGATTCTCCCTTGGTTCAATAAATCTGAGATAGGTCTAGATTGATATAAGATCCTTCTTAATTTGATCCCTCACAAACTAATAGGGTCCACAAAAGAAACAAACAAAAAAATAAACAAAATTAATTTGCTTGTGGACTAGGAATTCAAGCCCCCAAAGGGCCCCTTTTCCCAAGCAGGCATCCTATCTTCAGGGCAATGTCAGCAGAACTCCCTATAGGAATTGTCTGACTACCTGAGTTGAGATAAGTCCCCGGTCGACACTCACTATGTAGTCTCCCTTAGGTCAGGTTCAATCTATTTTTGCCAAAATTAGGTTACCCTGGCAATCATTCTGCTTTGAAAGATGTAAGATGATGACGCATTCTTTCTAACATGATTTTCATAAACTGACAAGCAACCTTAGGTCGGGTTCAATTTGTTGCCCAAAGCAACCGATCACCCCAGTGGTATCTCTTCTAGTGGAGGATGTGAGTCCCCAGCTTTCTTCCCTCAAATTTATCAATGCAAATTGAAAGGCACTCCTTTGGTTGGATAGTTCTCCCATCGGCCAAGAAACTACTCCCTTTGGTTCAGTAAATCTGAGATAGGTCTAGGCTGATATGAGCTCCTTCTAAGTATAATCCAACAACCAAAATTCATCAAAATGAACAAATCTAAAAAATGAAATTAATCTTGATTATCTTTGAGTTGATCTAAGTCCCCCAGATTCACTCAATAGTCATCCCTAGGTTGGGTTCAATCTATTATCTTGCCAATAGATTACCCCAACAACTAGTCTCTACTTTGGAGGATGTGAGTCCCCGCGCTTTCTTGCTAGTATAGCTACATACCGAAAGGCATCCCTTTGGTTAGCTAGTCCTACTATGTGTTTAGTAGACTACCCCTTTGAATTGGTAAATCTGAGTTAGGTCTCAGCCTTTATGGCTCCTACTTAGTGCGATCCATTGCAAACCAATAGGGTTCATCTCAAAATTGAACCCTCTCCCCCAGTGGAGATTTCTCCTCAGTGAGATTCAAATCAAATCAAACCTCTCATCCCCTTGTGGATGACATGAACCTACTTTCGTAGTAGAAGGTTCATACTCTATCCCTTAGTGGATTCTTCCCTCTCTCCTATGTCTTGGACATAAGTAGAGCTACATTGCACTAAGCTCTGGATTCTCTCTATGCCTTGGATTAAAGATAGATTATTTCTGTTAGTGCTTGTGATCTTTCGGTGTTGTTGACCATTTTGGTCAACACCAATACATGTTGTGTTCCTTGTCAGTCAAACCACACCTATTGTGCGCCCTTTGTTGACCTCATTTTTAGAATGAGTTCTAAACACCTTCATCTTAGACATAGGACCCCTCTTAGACTTTAAGAGTTCCTTAGTCTTAAGACACATCTAGTGATTAAGTGGACACTCATCCTAGCCCTAGAGACTTAGAAGAGTTAGCCATAGGAATAGGTCATGCCTTAGGGGTGTCAGGAAAATTTCCTACCCTTAGCTTAAACCATTCCTCACTTTCCTTCATTCAAGTCAATCTCCATATCAATTCTATTTGATTTTCTCCAAATTCAAATCAATTCCATATTATCAAAATCCATGATTGAAATCTGTGATTGAAACCCATGATCAAAATCCATCAAAAATTTAAGTCCAAATTTGGCCTAAGTCCTTAATCTTCCCTTAAGAACTTAACCAAAATTATGATCAAAACCAATTCAAATCTTTGAGATTTCCTCATAATTCATTTATATTTCCATTTATATTCACATATATAAATGAAATATAAATATAAATCAATCAAACTAAATTTAAAATTCCAACTCAATTCATGAAATTTTCCTAAGTCCCTTAATTTTCCATTAATGGACTTAGCCAAAATCTTGATCAAACCATTTCAAATTCATGAGATTTTCTCAAAACCCATTTACATTCTCATTTATATTCATATATATAAATGAAATATAAATATAAATCAATCAAATCAAATCCTCAAATTAAATTTCCAATTTAAAAATTTTCTAAGTCCCTTAATTTTCCATTAAAGGACTTATCCAAAACCTTAATCAAACTAACTCAAACCCATGGGATTTTCTTAAAACTCATTTATATTATCATTTATATTCACATATATACATGAAATATAAATATAAATAAATCAAATCAAACCCTCAAATTAAATTCTCAATTTAAAATTTTCTTAAGTCCTTAATTTTCCATTAATGGACTTAAGCCTAAATCTTGATCAAACCATCTCAAAGTCATGGGATTTTCTCATAATTCTTTTATATTCTCATTTATATTCTCATATATAAATGAAATATAAACATAAATCAATCAAACCAAATTCACAAATTCAAACTCCAAACTCCAAAATTTTTCTAACACCTTTAAATCCTTCTTAATGGATTTAGCCCAAATCATGATTAAACCACTTCAAATCATTGAAATTTTCTCATAATCCATTTATATTCTCATTTATATTCACATATATAAATGGAATATAAATTCAAACAATCAAACCATAATCCAAGGATCAAACTCAAATCCATTCAAAATCTAACCAAATAATTTTTAAATCAAGCCAAACTCTTGATTTTCTCTCATGATTCAATCAAACCTATAATCATGAGCCCATATATAAATCCAAACTTCAATCAAACAATCAAAACCCAAGTCAAAAATCAAAGCCAAAAACCTTTCATATTCTTACTTTGAATACGAAATTGTCAAATGGATCAAAACCCATTTGACTTCAAACCACTTGTAAATGGATTTATATTTCAATCATAAGTCCATATACAAAATCAATCAAGCTCAAATCAAGCTTTGACCAAGCCATTTGACCCACTTAGGCTCACTTGACCCAAAGTGACCTAAAGTACCCTTATGAGCCAAATTTTATTCCTAACCAAATTGGATTGAACCAAACTCATGTATCCCTCTCATCATGATCAACAATCATCATGGGATGATCAATCAATCAAATTGGGTTAAACCAAGTCAAACCAAAGGGTTGACCAAGTCAACACTTAGCACAAAATGAAACCTAACATAGCCAAATTCCACCATAGGCCAAATTGTTTGAAATTGATCTAAGTTCACTCATGACCTATGTTTGAACTTGACCAAGCCAACATTTGAGCTTAACCTAGCCCAATTGGCCACTTGACCCAAGTTGACACATTTTGACCCTTTCATTTTGACCTAAAGGGTCAAAATGTGTCAAAACTTGATCTAAGCCAAATTGATTGGAACCAATGGGTCAAGTTCATTCCAAATCACTTGTTGAACTTGACCAAAGCCTTAATTGGCCAACTAGACCTAACCTACCCCAATTGATCTTAGACCCAACATGACCTAAAGGGGTCATGTTGAGCCAAATTTGAACTTAACCAAAATTGATTGGAAACAAAGATACCAATCCACTCCATATGACTAACCAAACCTAAACCTACCCTTGACCTACCCCAAATAGGTCAAATGGGTCAAATAGGTCAACTTGATCCATTTGACCTAAATGAAGTCATATGAGCCAAATTCAAAACTATACCAAATTAAATCAAACCAAAGCCACCAAAACATTTCAAATGGTCATATGAACTTGACCCAACCCTTGGTTTGACCCAATTTGACCAATTGGTCAACTTGACCCAAGTTGACCCATTTTGACCTAAATGGGTCAACCTGAGCCAAACCCAATCAAATGAATTCCAAATCTCATGAAACTTGGCCAAACCTAGTTTCTCTACATACCCAACATATCCAAAGTAAAAAAAATCAGCAAAATTACAATCCTACCCTAGGTCATAGAACAAATTTTGGCTTAATCTATGGGTAATTTGGTCATACCTTCATATCCACTTGAGGCTTTCCTAAAAGCTCAAGTGGACCTAATGTAGCATGGTGCACTCAACCCAATGGGTTTGGGTCAGCCCAATTGGTCCCTAGACCAAAATCGGCCCCATGGGTCAAAAGTCCAATTTCAAACTCCCTCTCTCACTCAAATTCAAGCACATGGGAGGTTGGCAATCCACTCCTTAGCTCAAACTGACCATGTGCACACTCCTAACAGCTCAAACAGCCTTCCCATTGTGATCAATTTGGATCAAAATGGCACAATGACTTGCGATCGTCGATCCTTCAAGAGGGAGATATACTCCCCCTAATCCAATTCAAATTCATCAGCCACACATTTGATTGAGAACTAGAGAGAGTAAGGAGCCATCAGAGAGTGATCCCTAGCTTCCTAGAGCTCTAGCCATTTTTCTATTCTTTATTTTTGAATAATGAAAATAGGGGAGGAAAATCGAAGAGCCAACTTTCTCCATACTCAATTTCCACCAAATTCCCCTCACACACTCCATCAAAGAGGCAAGTCGAGTGCACCCAAGCTCTCTTTGAAGTTCCAAAGGCAAGGGGAGACCTAGCTTGATCAAAGTCGCAAGCTAGCTAAGAGGAGGTGGTCCATAGAGCAATCCACTCAACCTCAATGCTCAAAACTTCAGTAAGGCTTCGTCTCAACTAGACAAAGCTCCTCCAAGGGAATTGAGTGTGATCACCTCCGGTGAGGTATGGGATTTTCTGACCATTAAACTCAATGTGGTGTGGAGCTATGTGAAATAAATTTTAATCCCATGGAGTTTTGACCGTTGGATGTGCCGCTCTTTGGCTTTAGATGGTGTGGGTTGAGTTTGGTTTGAATCCGAGCTCAATCAAGCTCGGATCTTCCCTTAGATCATGGACAGTCTCTATTGAATAAGGGGGAAGAACTTGGGAGATATCAGTCATCCATCTGCACTTTTTGGATGGACGGTCGAGATAATTCCCCACGTTTAGAAATCCCTTATCCATTTTAAAACCACAGAGAAATCTCTGGTCGTCCGATCTTTGAGAGGACAACAAAGATCAAATCGCATCCGCTGTCAGCCACCATTTTAGATTTGACATTTAAGTGAATCCCTCACGGTGCAACGCATGTAAAGTGCGTTGACCACCGCCACGCGTCGTGAGCAGGGTTAGTTAAAATGACTTAATTAATTTTAATTAACCTAGAGATCTTCTAAAATTCATAAATCTCTATGAAATTCAAAAAAATATAAAATAAATTTCTATGGAAAGATAATTCAACCTAGAAAATTTTAAAATTAATTTCAATGGTTATAATTTTCTCGATTTTGGGTTTTATTAGAAACTTCATTTTGCTAATTACCTTTTAATTAAGCCTCTGATTAATCCCAAACTTCTTGGGTATGTTTTAGGGGATGACTTCTATCTCCCTAATTTTATTGGGATTTATTGAAAGCTTAATTAGTAGAATTGCATATGGATTTCTTAATTACCCTCCTTATGTAATTAAGCATAATTAATGTATGATTAGTGGTTTTAATCTATGATTAGGGTTTATTAAGGTCGATTCAGTAGATAGGAGGTTTAGGGAATAATTTTGGGGCATTTCCCTTAAGTTATTCCCTAAACCCCCTTTTCTCTCCTTAATCTCCTCTTAATTAAGGGTTAATTCAATAATTATCCCCTTAATTAATTTCTAAAATTCTAAAAAGTTCCAGAACCTAATTTATCTTCTTTGGGTAGATGCTTAGGTGTTTAATAACCTATGTTCAATTAAGGAAATCAAAACCCAATTCATATGTGTGAAAGGGTGTTTTGAAATTACTTAAGCTAAACCCCTTAGCTTAATTAACTTTTAATTGTGAGCCAAATTGCATTAGGCCTCTTTCTTATTAGGTGCATTGCAAATTTAAATTCCTTGTGAGTTTTATGTCATCTAATTGGCTCATAATTGTTAGGTTAATTATTCTAAGGTGGTATAGGTAAGGGTTAATTATGTTACTTAATTCATACCTTAACCTAATTAATGCATAAAAATGGATCTAATTATCTAAAAATTTTAAAAAAAATATCAAACACATGTGGGAATGGGTTAGGAATAACAAACTCATCTCACCTTTTCAAAATTAAATCAAACTCCAAACTAAACAAAAATCACATTGAATTCACTTTGATTTATTTTAAACTTTCTTATCCTATTAGAATGTCTTTATGATTTAAGTGAAGTGAACTTGTTTACATACTTTCATTACTTTGAATCTTTCCCCAACATGTTAAATTTGTATGTCATGTGGTTTCATGCATTCATATTTTTCAAATTCAAGCTTAAAAATGAAATTGTTTACTTTATGTCAAATATTGCATGTGTTGGCTAAAGTAGAAACTTGAATGGCTATTATCACTACTAAATCTAAATTATTTTCAAAACATATAAATCAAATACCAAATCTGAAAGTGTGCTACTTATACTTTAATTATAAGCTTGCATGTAAAAGAATATAAAGGTATGCTTAGCATAGGTTTCCTTTCTCTCTTATGTTGGTATAGTTTTGAATAGAAATTTGGTGAGATATGTGGTTCATTTGAAAAGGACCTACTACTCACCTAATTCTATATCCTATTCATCCCTATGCTATCACCTAAGAGGGGCAACCTATACTTGCATACATAAATTGCATAAACAAAGCAAATCCATTAATTTAATTTTTGCATTCTTCTTTTCCATTTCATTTCTTTTATACACATGTTTGTATTTAAGGAAAGCGATATATTAGTCTAGACAACCCCGAGGTTGTAAGGTTTTAAGTAGCTCTAAGTAGGTCTTGTACCTTACACCTTTGTTAACAATGGCACTGCACTCACTTATGCCTTTCTTACTTTCATGTGTATATGTGAAAATTTGGATAAGGAAACTCCTTTCTACTTTAGAAAAATCATGCATATTCAACTTCTAAATTTCTTTAAATGGATTACTTAGCATGCATCATAAAGTGTGTTAAATACTCTCATTTGTATGCATATATATGCTTAGGGTCCATCCATATGCATGTTATATATGTTGGGAAAGAAATGAAGTAATGTATGTTATGTGAATTTTGATTCATTTTATTTAATCTTAAAATGCCTTTCTTTTTTAATAGGTTTGTTTAGAGTTCATCTAAACTTAGGATTAATTGAAAGATTTAATCAAAATATTCACTTGAATAAAACTAAAATGTGAACCTACTTTAGAAATTACTTAGGTTAGGGAAGGAAAGAGAAGTTCTCTTCTCTTTCCCTCTCTTCATAACTTAGTAATTAATTGTAGGATCCACTTAAATCAAATTAAAACATGAAATAAAATCAACCCAAAATAATTAAACAACTTAAATGAAACCCTCCTCCATGTTAAACATGTTCTTTACACTTAGGAAACTTGAACCTAAAACCATAGCTAAGCATACCACACAAACCTTCAAAGCACACACATTAGCCTAAGTCATCACTTCTAGCCTTAGGTTAGGTCGGTGCATGGTTTGTTGTTCTATTTTATTTTGTGATATATATTTTAGACTGGATGTTAGGGTGTATACTCGTAGAATGAATGGTAGGATGCTCTTAGTCTAACTATTCTTTTCTACAGGGGATTGTGCTTAAGGGGAGGTATCATAAATAAAAATATAAATATTTTTGCTTGTAGGTGCTTTAGACCCCTAATCATAATCCAATAGGTCAGGTGGACTTAGTCACCAATGTGTGGGGTGATAAGTCCAATATACATACTTGGGATTTGTGTGGTTTATTTTAGCTAACCTTTATTTTGTAGGTGTAAGTTAGATTTCCATTCTTTTCCCTTTCATGTAAATTTGTGCAATTAGGATTTTAGAAAGATTATTATGGGGATTAGGATGAGCATTGGTCATAAGATCCTATCCTATGCACCATGTGAATCTTTGGAGCATCTACCTTCCAACCATCTCAAAGAAGGAACCAAAAAGAAAGAAGAGAAAGAAGAAGAAAGAAGAAAAGAAGAAAGAAGAATAAAGTTGGAAGACCCCCATAACAATGAATTCCTTGCTTAATTGTAATTTAATTCATTTATAAATCGGGTTGTATAAGGGTAGAGCTCGGCTACCCACATTTGATATTTTCAAGTTTGTGCGGTGGTGCTCAACCACAATGGCCTTTTATTCTTTTTATGATTAGCTTTATAAATTGATTGATGATTTGTTTAGCTTGTGCATTAAGTGGCATGCTTTTCGTAGTTTCTTCCTTGCTTTATGTATGGCCTAGATATGGATTAGGCTCTTTAGGGAAAAATAAATCTTTTACCCAACTTAACAACTCAAAATAAAAAAATTAAACAACTCATAACCTCATATAAAGCTTAGGTTTAAAATCAAGATAAAAGAATTAGCAACCCCTTAGCTGGATGAGTATTTCTTTTGCAATATCATGTACAACAACATCTTATTTCACTCTTGATTGGAGGGCTTCCACTTTTGCCAGAGAAACTTGGCTTGACCTTTGAGAGCCATGATGAAAACTCACCTCCTCCCTTCTCATTGATTTTGGCCAATACTTTATTTCTCATGCATTAGTCATATGAATCCTATTAGCCTGAGTCAAAATAATTGTCCAAAATAAAAATAAAATGAAATTTGAATTGCATTAAATTTAGGTCATTTGAAGTAGGTCCCTTTACATGGTCTAGTCTCTTTAGGGAGTGAGTTTAAGGACTTAGTCTCTTTCTAAATAAAATAGCTATCTTACATAAGCATAAAGACTTGCCTACATGTATTTAAAATTGTAGGAGTTAGTTGGCGGTCACCCACAAGCTTGTAAGTCCAAGCTGTCGGGTGATTTATCCTCTCTTGTGGAGGCAAACTAATTACCTATTTTGCCTTAGATTTAGGTTGTGCTTTCAAACTTCACCAAAGATCCCTAGATTTAGGTTCTAAGGTTGCTTCTCCCTTTTGTGGGCCATAAGCATAATTCCTCACCTTTTAGGCATTTCCTTAATCTTGTGTTAAGGAATCATATGTCCTAAATTTCTAATGAAAAAAATATAACTTAAACAAACTAAATAAATTTCAAAAATGTAAATTCCAACTATAGAATAGTTTGAGATTACTCGCTAGGTTTTCTAGCATCGTGGGCATCTCCTACTTTTCTTCCATTTTGGCTTCGATAATAACTCCCTCTTTTGATTAATCACATTTGATCTTTCAAAAATAAACCAATCGGTTGACAGTCCTTCCTATTGAAATCTTCAAATATAACGATCATTTACCTTAATCGAGAGTTTTCCTAAGGAATCTCCATTTCTTAGGATGTAATTAACTATGGGGGCTTGCCTCGGGAACTTAACAAACCGATTTAAAATAATTCTTGCTTTACTTTTTCATGTAAAGTAGATGAAGAATCTCTGGTACATATGCAGACCCATCATCCTTAGGAGTCCTTATTGAGGTGATTATGTCCATTAAAGGGAAATGACTTCTATCTTTTGAGATAGTACATTATTTCCTTGATGATGTACTCAATCACTTGAATAAGTACATCTGTGGATCTGCATGGCATCTTAAAAAGATGAATTTCTATATGCTTGCCTCTTTCTTTCTCCCCAACAGATTTGAAAGGTGACACCCTCGCTATAGGAATTATTCTCCACAGTCTCAGATGTGGTAAGATGAATTGCTGGGGCTTGGTTCTGTAATGCTAAGACTGCTAATAGATCCTCGAGCCTTTTCTCCTTCCTTTCTATCTTTTCATCCTTCTGTTTGATCTGTGCTATGAGGTATTGGCTCGAGTGGGCTGTGTCTTCCTGCTCGGGCTCAACACCTTCCATAGTCTAATGCTCTCTAAGGAGGGATCTCTGGTATCCACCATGCAAACCCCGGTTGAGTCTCCCAATAAATCATCTTCATTGGGATCAAAGCTGATCTTCTCCTCATCAGACCAGTCATACCCTAGAATTTCCTTCATCTCTACAAGATAATGTGCTACTATCTCCTCGAGAGAATTATCAATTTGAATGGGAACAAATGATTTTGACTGACCGGTGTGATCACTTTCATGTACTGAGAGGCACTAGACCTCGCCTACTGCTGGGGAGTCAATCCTATGAGGACTGTACTCACTAGATGAGAGACACTCGGCTCACCATGAGAGGGTGACATTTCTAGAGGTTCCACTATCATTGTAGGCTATCATCGCTATGTCTAAAATAATCCATCATCTCCACATCCGCCAATGGAGTTGATGAAGGGATGACCACTATGATTCGGGGTCTCCACTCCTTCCGCACCACCATTACGGTAGAAGGTCGAGCAAGAGAGCTTGACCTCACCATAGTAGGTGGTGTAGATGAAGTAGGATCCCTCGACCATAGATGAATCATCAACATGGTATGCTTCTCCCGGATATGGCCTTCATGGCCTTTGATGGAACTAGAGATACTGTGACATGGATGATGGCGATGAGAGTAGTGTGGAGACACCGACTCTCTATGAATAGGAGCTATCCTCTTATGATGACTAGTCCCAGTAAGTAAGATGTTGTATATATGGTCACAGTAGTGCAGAAATAAAATCAACAAGTACGGAAGTACCGCAATCAACTCCACCTCTCCCTACTGGTAATATGAGCAGATGTATGGGCCTCTCTAGACCTCCCCTAACAAATATGTTTCCCCACACTATGGGGGATGATGGATCTCAGATCAAATTGAGCTCTAGACTCTAAATGTCCATAAGTTCCAACCTTGCAAGAGATCGAGGCCATACACGACCTCTCCCAAGTAAGATGGTGATGCTGACCACTAGTGGAGTCGATGTGTGAATCCTCCTAGCATCCTCTATCAAACCCAAAGAGGATGAAACTGGTTTGTTGTTGAAGTTAAAATAGGAAACTCCTCAACAACTGAACGGGTGGCTGCCTCCATCTCTTTGGCAATCCTGGTGTGAAACTGCTTGATCATGTAGTTTTTGTTCCTTCACTGTGTTCTGGTAGGATGAGAGGAGTGAGAGCTAGACCCATACTCAAATGTAAGGGAGTCAATCCCTGAGATCAGGAGAGCCTTACCCTTAGAGGGTGCTAGCCCTCATTGGGGCATCATGAGATACCACAAGGTGCAAATGGCGGTGCATGCCATCAGCCGGTGGGACTACCACTACTTTCCTCTTCAATGAGGAGACATCAAAATCTAAAGGTAGATCGATCTAGATGACTGGCTTCTACCCGGCCACCGTGATACTAGTGACAGTCGTGGGGGGAGTGCCCTCACATATAATCCTCACTCCCTCAAATCCCCTACCGAAATGGATAAGGTGTGTATGATTCAATTGGGGGAAGTTGGCCTGGTCCAAAGCCAAATCCATGCCATGAGGGAAAGTGAAAACAAATTTCTATCAGCCTGTCATTTTAGATCAACTACAAAGATTGAAAAAATTGAACTATAGTTATACTAATGCTGAGAATCTGCAATATAAGAAATGAGCTTGGATCATATTTTTGTATTTGTTGATTTTTAAATTTGAATTGAAAATTTGAACCCACATCCAATAGGTTGGTAGTGTTAAGTGGGGTTCAAATATATTTGAGAAGATTTAAAAATTTGATTGGAAAAAGGAATTTTTGAATATGAATCCAACTTCAACAAATTTGGGTATGTTGAAAAATGGGTTCAAATTTTTTTAGAAGGATGCTTCCATAGATTCATGTTTGTTTGAATTTAGATTTTGATTTGGGGACCCTTTCCTTTAACAAATTTTGGTATGTTAAAGTAAGGGTCAATTGATTTTGTTTTGATTTGGTGTTTTTACTTAGAAAATTTGGGTATGCTAAGTGAAGTGTTTGAAAATAATTGCTTCTTTTTGTGAATTGTTGTTTGATTTTGAAATTTGGAATTCCCACTTAGCAAATTTAGGTATGCTAAGTGCAGAACCCAAGTGTGTTTGTGAAAGATTTTTGAAAATAGGATTCTTAGCAAATTTGAGTATGTTAAGAAAATCCTAAAGTGTTTCATTTATTTTGGATATTTTGATTTTTGTAAAAGTAGGATCCTTAGCAAATTTGGGTATGCTAAGAAAAACCTAATGTGTTTCATTTTTGTTTTTATTTGATTGAAAGCGGAGACTTTACTTTAGCAAATATGGTATGCTAAAGATAAAGTTCCACTCAATTTTGTGAAATGGAAATTTCACTTAGTAAATTTGAGTATGCTAAATGAAATTCCAAAAGATGTGTTTTAAAAAAATTTGTGTTTTGATTTTAGAGACTTCACTTAGCAAATTTGAGTATGCTAAATGAAGTTCCAATTGTGTTTGAAAAATTTTGATTTTGAATTTGGAGACTTCACTTAGCAAATTTGAGTATGCTAAATGAAGTTTCAAATGTGTTTGAATAATTTTTGGTTTTGACTTTGGAGACTTCACTTAGCAAATTTGAGTATGCTAAATGAAGTTTCAAATGTGTTTGAAAATTTTTGGTTTTGAATTTGGAGACTTCACTTAGCAAATTTGAGTATGTTAAATGAAGTTCCAAATGTGTTTGAAAATTTAAAAGTATGATTGTTAAGTTTTGATTTTTGAAAAGAAGACTTCCATTCAACAAATTTGGGTATGTAGAAATGGAAGTCAATCTTATTTTTGCAAATGTGAAAATTTTATTTTGCATGTGATTATTGCTTTTTGAAAGAGGGAATTCCAACTTAATCCTATATGGGATATGTTTAAGTGGGATTTCCAAATGATATTATTTTTATTTGGGAATGAAATCTTCATCTAATAAATTTAGGTATATTGAATGGAGATGTTCAAATGTGCTTTTGAAAATTTTAGTTTTGTTTGAATATGAAACTCCCATTCAATAGGTGTGAGTACATTGAATGGAGAGGTTCATATGTGCTTTTTAAAAATTTTATTTTTGATTTTGATTTTAACTTTTGGAAAGATGATTGTTAATTTTATTTTGAAAATGAAATCTTCATCAAAATGAATTGAAAGAAGATGTTCATTTGTGCTTTTGAAAAATTAAGTTTTGTTTGAATATGAAACTCCCATTCAATAGGTTTGAGAATATTGTGTGCTTTTTGAAAGTCTTATCTTTGATTTTGATTTTAACTTTTGGAAAGATGATTGTTCACTTTATTTTGAAAATAAAATCTTCTTCAAAATGAATTGAAAGAAGATATTCATTTGTGCTTTTGAAAAATTTAGTTTTGTTTGAAAATGAAACTTCCACTCAGATATGAAGTGTATATGTGTGCTTTTTGAAAGTCTTATCTTTGATTTTTATTTTAACTTTTTGAGAGATGATTGTTCTCTTTATTTTGAAAATGGAATCTTCATCAAAATGATTTGAGGGAAGATGATCATTTGTGCTTTTGGAAAATATTGTTAATTTTATTTTTGAAAATTCTACATGTAACATTTATGAGAATTGTTAGATGAGGGTTATTTAAAAAAATTTGTGGAAAATATTTTAGTATGTGCATTTTTGAAAGGGTGCTTTTGAAAAAGCAAGATTTTTATGAAAATTTATTTTGTTTTTATTATTTTAGAATGAAACTTTCCTTATCATAAAAATGATAAGGAGGAAGTCTTTAAATGTTTTCTTTTTTATTTAGATCTTTTTATTTTTACCCACTGGAGAACCCAATGGGGGTTTTAAGACCAACACGGAGTGAGATCCTAAAACCTAAAGATGTTGGCTAACTCAACTTAAGAATGAAATAAGCTAAGTGCCAATGGAAAGAAAGATAGTCTCAGATTCATACCAAAGTAAAAACCCACTATCGATACTTGAAGACAACGATCATTTACCAAAGATGGAGAGAGGAACCATCCTCAGCGGAGTCGCTAGAAAAATATGTGGTGAAATATTCCCGTTTTCATCTATCCTCTTGAAGAGGATAAATGAAAACATAAATATACGCCTTTCAGTTGGGACACCATGTAGATCCGCAGATGTTCTTATTAGGGTGATCGAATATGATATTGAGGAGAGGTGTGCTATCTCGAGAGAAGTCACCGCCCTACAATGGACCTAATCACCTCAATAAGAACTCATAAGGACAATGGGTCTACATATGTACCAGAGATTCTTCCCCTACTTTACATGGAAAAGTAAAGTAGGGTTTATTTTAAATGTTCGTTCTCTCTGTGGGTAAGCCCCATAGTTAATTACATCCTAAGGAAGGGGATACCTTAGAATACTCTTGATTAAGGTAAATGATCATTATTTCCAAATATTTCAATAGGTAAGACTATCAATCGATTAGTTTATTTTTGGCAAAACAAGTGGGATCAATCAAGAGGATGGAGTTCTTATCAAAGCCAAATGGAGGTGATTAGGGGATGTTTAGTATACTAGGAAGCCTAGTGAACATCCCAAACTATCCTATGGTTGGGCTTTACATTTTTGAAATTGAGGAGAATTATTTATTTGAGTTGAATTTTTATTAGAAGTTTAGGGCTTATAATTCCACAATACAAGGTTATGGAAATACCATAGAGGTGAGGATTTATGCTTATGGCCCATAGAAAGGAGAAGCAACCTCAGAACTTAAATTTAGGGAGCTATGGTGAGGGTCAAAGCACGACCTAAATCTAAGGAGAAAATGGGTATATGGTTTACCTCCACAAGAGAGGATAAACCACCCGACTATTGGACTTACAACCGCCTGAGGGTGGCCGCCAACTAACTCCTCCTACGATTTTAAATTCATGGAGGCAAGTCTTATGCTTTATGCAAGATAGCTAGGTTGTTACTTATTTAGAAAGAGACTAAGTCCTTAAACACACTCCCTAAAAAGACTAAATCATGTAAGGACATGCTTTCAAATGACTTAAATCTAATGCAACACATATTACATTTTACTTTTATTTTCGGACAATCATTTGACTCAGGCTTATAGGATTCATATGCCTAATGCATGAGAAATAAGATTATGGGCCAAAATCAACAAGAAGGGGGAGGTGTGTTTCCACCATGGCTCACAAAGGTCAAGCCAAGTTCTCTGGCAAAGGTAGAAGCCCTCCAATCAAGAGTGAATCAATATGATTTTTATGCATGATGTTATAAAAGAAATACTCATCCAGCTAAGGGGTTGCTAATTCTTTTATCTTGATTTATAGCCTAAGCTTTATGTGAGGTTATGAGTTGTTTATTTTAAATTTTGAGTTGTTTAATTTGGTAGAAGATTTATTTTTCCCTAAGAGCCTAATCGTCATCCAGGCCATACATCAAAGCAAGGAAGAAACTAGGAAAACATGCCATCTTAATGCACAAGCTAAAAAAACATCACACATTTTATAAAGCTAATGCAAAAAAATAAAAGGCCATTTGTAGTCGGGCATCACCACACAAATTTGAAAACAAATTGGGGAGCCGAGCTCTACCCTTATACAACCTGGATTACAAATGAATTAAGTATAATTAAGCAAGGAATTCATTGTTATGGGGGTCTTCAAGCTTCATTTCTTCATTCTTCTTTCTTCTTTCTTCTTCTTTTCTTCTCTCTTCTTTTGGTTCCTTCTTTTGGGTGGTTGGAAGGTGGATGCTCCAAAGGCTTCACATGGTACATAAGGCATGGCCTTATAACCAATATTCATCCTAATCCCCATAGCAATCATTCCAAAATCCTAATTATCAAAAATACATGAAAAAGAAAAGTAAATCTAACTAACACCTGTAAAATAGAGATTAGCTAAGCAAACCACACATTCCCAAGCATGTATATAAACAAATTAGAATTAGCATCCCACACATGGGTAACCAAGTCCACCTAGCCTATTTTGGATTATGCTTAAGGATATAAGCAACCTGCACAGCAAAAGTAGATACATTTTTATTACAACACCCCTTAAGCACAATCCACTACAGCAGACAGTGATTAGACTAAACCATCCTACCATTCATTCTATGCACATACACCCTAACATCTAGACTAAAATATCACATCACAAAATAAAACCAAACATTAAACCATGCACCGCCCTAACATAGGACTAGAAGTGGTGACTTAGCCTAATGTGTGCCATGTAAAGTTTGTGTGGTATGCTTAGCTAGGCTTTAAGGTTAGGATTTTCTAAGTATAAAAAGGTCCAACTTAGAAGGGTGGTCTCATTTTAGCTATTTAGTTTATTTGGGTTGATTTTATTTGATGATTTAATTTGGTTTGAATGAACCTACTAAATTACTAAAGGTTGTAAAGAGAGGAAAAGAGAAGAGAAATTCTCTTTCCTCCCTACCTTAAGCGATTTCTAAGGTAGATTCATTAAGGATCTTTGTTTAATGAATATTTTATTATGTATTTTAATTAATCCTAAGTTTAGATTTTCTCTAAGCAAACATATTAAAAAAGAATGGCATTTTGAGATTAAGTAAAGTGAATTACTATCACAAAACATAACATTTTATTTCTTTCGCACATGTGTATCATGCACATGAATAAATCCTAAGCATATATATAAATGCAATACAAGTATTTAGCACACCTTAATAATGAATGCTAATAGAGGTTGCTTAAGGAAGCTTAGAATGTTTCATGTATGCATGATTTTGTTAAGTAGAAGAGAGTGATCCTTTTATCCATTTTTCATATGCATATTTACAAGTATAAAAGATATAAATTAGTACGACACCATTGTTAACTAAGGGTGTAAGGTACATGATCTACTTAGGGCTACTTAAAGCCTCGTAACCCTGGGGTTGTCCAGACTAATATACCACTTTTTTTAAATACATGTGCATGTACAAAAAGAAATGCATGGAAAGAGAATGCTAAGTGAGTTACTTAAGAAAATTTGAATGCTTTATGATGCTTGATTTTCATTAGGTAGAAAAGAGGTTTTCTTATCCAGTTTTCACATGCACACATGTATGTATGAAAGGCATAAGTGAGTACAATGCCATTGTTAATGAGGGGTGTAAGGTACAAGACCTACTTAGGAATACTTAAAGCCTCACAACCCTAGGGTTGTCCAGACTACTATACCACTTTCCTTAAATACAAGCATGTGTACAAAAAGAAATGAATGGAAAAGAAAGATACAAAAAGTTTGTGTTGGTTCATTTATTTTGTTTATGCAATTTATATGTGAAAATGTAGATGTCCTTCCTAAGTAATAGTATAGGAATGAATAGGAAGGGAATTAGGCAAGTGTTATGTTCTTTTCAAATGAACTATAGACTTTGCCAAATCCTATTCAAAGCCATACTAAAAGAAAAGAGAAAGAATGTTACACTATGCACATCTTCATATTTATATCCACATGGAAGCTTATAAATAATTATATGTAGCACACTTTCAGGTTTAGGTATTTGATTTATAGATTTTGAAAATAGTTTTGAATTTAATAGTGATAATAACAACTCATATTTTTACTTTAACCAAAACATGCAATTTCACATAAAGAAGACATTTCATTTTGAATTTATTTTTTGAAAAGCATGAATGTATGATTTTCATATGACATACACATTTAGCATGCTAGGAAAGAAATAAAATGATGTAAGCATGTAATTTCATTCACTCTAATTAATTCTTAAAGATAATCATATGAAGTAAGATCATTTAAAGAGAATCAAAAGTTGTTTAAAGAGACTTTCATTTTGCTTTGAGTTTGATTTGAATTAGAAAAGTATGAGAAGGTTTGCTGGTCCTTGCCCATTCCCACATGTATGTATTATTTTAGTTTAATTTTTAGGTGATTAGATCAATTTTATGCTTTGATTAGGCTAAGGTGTAGATTACGTTCATTAATTACCCCTTACCTATACCACTTTTAACATATTTAATCAAATAATTATAAGCCAATGTATGACATAAAACCACAAGAAATTTAAATCAGTAATGCATCCTAGGAAAGAAAGGTACCTAATGCAACTGGCTCACAATTAATGATTAATTAAGCTAAATGGTTTAATTTAAGTACTTTCATAACCTTTCCCACACATATGGGTTAGGTATGATTTCCTTAAGTTACTTAGGTTGTTGAACACCTAAGCATATACCCAAGAAGGATTGATTAAGTTTCTGGATTAATTTTGATTTTGAGAATTTGATTTGATTAATTAAGTAGATCATTAGTGAATTAACCCTTAATTAGATTTAGATTTAAGGAAGAAAGGGGGTTTAGGGAATAGCTTAAGGAAAATATCCCAAAATCATTCCATAAACCTCCTAATCACTTAAACAAAGTTTAATTAACTTAATCAAGAAATTAAACCACTATTCACATGCTTATTTAAGGTTAATTACATTAAGAGAGTGATTAAGGGTTCATTAATTAATTTCCTAGATTAACTCATTAATAAATTCCAAGAAAATTAGGGAGGCAGAAGTCATCCCACAAAGCATGCCTGAGAAGTTTGGAATTAATTATGTCATTAGGGAGTAATTAGAGTTATTAAGTTTTTAAATAAATCCTAATTAAGGAAAATCTATGATTCAAATTTAACTAGAAACACTTTTGTTGGATTCTCCTCCAAATTATCTTTAAAATGAACCCAAATTTGTATATTTTTTTTGAATTTTTTAATAATTAGTTATGAATTTAGGAAGTTTCAATTGATTTAAGTGATTTTTATGAATTATGCTAATTTATTTTATTAAAATAAATCATTTGACACTCAAAATTCAATATATTTTAATCCAAAGGTCATTTTCACTAAAAAATTTTATGGTAGGTGTATTTTAACATCAGTTCTAATCTTTGAAAATTTCAACTTGATCTGACATATATTTTTGGTTTAATTAAAGAAATTTGATTTTTACTAAAACTCAAATTAAGCTCAAACTATTTAGTAAAATTTAAGGATTTTGAGGTTGTTGGATTCTTCTTAGAAAGACAAATCCAACGAGCCCTTGTTTGCAATTTTTGGTTAAGTATTTTATTTTCAATCAATTTTTGAAGTTTCAAGTGATTTAAATTAATTTTTTAAATTGGAAAATCAGCTAACGTGGCAATGCGGCACCACGTTGCGCCACCCAATTAGACACGGTATGTCGATTGACAGTAGGAAATGGGTCAACGGTCAGAGCGACTGGTTCACTGGACCGTCTGACATGATGAATTGTCCAGATCAATGCGATCGAGGCCGTGATCATGATCGAGCTTATCGTGAACCATGCAATTGGATAGTGTGATCATCATGTAATCAAGGACCGGATAGTGATCCACGCGATCCGAGCTATCCGATCGCGGAACGGATCGACGGTAGTTGTCCACTAGCGATGAATAGTAAAAATAGGATTTTTTTTATAAGAAAATTAGGATTTTTATGTGAAAACTTGTCCAAATGGACTCATTTTCACATCGATTTGCATCAAAAAAAATTTTATTTTCTAATTGGGATGATTTAAAGTAAAAATGCAGGATTATCTAGGGTAGATTCCTAAAAAATCATGCAAAAACCATCACAAAATGAGGGATCCTAAGGCCAGCTACGGTTTTTGAAGGTTACCTCATTGGGATGATTTTAGTGGTGGTGGTGACTCGAGTGTGTTGTTAAGTGAGGGAAGAAGCCTTAGACTGAGCTTAGATCCTCGCCTTCATGTTGAAATGATGTTTCCTCCAATGATCAGTCATTTCCTCGCCGAAATCCACTTAATTTTGAAGTATTTCTCTCCAAAATAAAGTGGGGGTGATTGCTTATGGCTTTGGGAGCTCTAGGAGGAGGAGAATGAGAGGAATGGGAGTTTCTTTCAGCCACCAAAGCCTTAGAATAAAAAGTGAACGAAAATGAACTCAAATCCACCTTTTGTTTAAAATTTTGGCTCCAAACTCATGTCATTTGGCCTAGGGTGGTTGGGAATGCAAGAGAATCATCCTCGGTGGCTCCCTATGGTTGGCTAAGGCATGGAAAGTGGCTGTCATGAAGGACAAGTGGGTGTCCAAGCCAAGGGAAGGTAAGTGTCCTTCATGCCAAGTGCTCCAATGGGAGAGGTGAGGTGATTTCACCTCCCCATGAGTCATGGCTGCCCTAACCACTCCTTGGGTAGAAAATCAGTGTCCTTGGTGCCTATGTGGACCAATGGATGAGTGTCAAGTGACCAAGAAAGAGAAATGACCACTTGGGAAAGTGTCTTTTCTCATGGGATGCCCTTGACCCAAGGGCAAAGTGGTCATTTGGCATTGAATTTTATTTGGGCAGATTTGAAATGAGTCAAAAGTAAGTTGGACCAAATTTCATGTCATTTGAAGTTCATTTGATTTAATTTGGGTTAATTTGACCCATTTGGGTCAAATCGGGTCAAAATGGGTTAGGTTGACAAATTGGTCAAATTGGGTCAAACCAAGAGTTGGGTCAAGTTCAAATGACTATTTGGAGTATATTGGTTCAATTAGTTTCAGTTAATTTGGTTTAATTTAGATTTAATTTAGATTTTCTCCTATTTGATCCTTTAGGTCAATTTGGGCTAAGTTGACCGATTTGACCCAATTGACCAAATTGGCTTGAGTCATTGCTTGGTTTGGGTTTGGTTCATCATTTGGAATATATTGTAGGCTTTGGTTTCAATTAATTTTGATTTAGTTTAATTTTGGCTTGATTTGACCTTTTAGGTCAAGTTGGGTTCATGGTCAATTGGGCTAGGTTGGGTCTAGTTAGCCAATTGATCAAATTGACTTTAATTAAGGCTTTAGTCAAGTTCAATAATCAATTTGGAGTGAACTTAAGCCATTTGTTGCAATCAATTTGGTTTAGGTTGCAATTTGGCTAGTTTAGGTTCATCTCGGTTAAAGAGTTGACTTGGTCAATGGGCTAGGTTGACTTGGTTTGACCCAATTCATGACAATTGATTAACCTATGATGATCAAAAAATATGACATGAAATTTGGATTGACTTAACTCACTTTGATTTGAATTGAATTGGATTTTGATTCATGTAGGTCAAATTGGCCACTTTGGGTCAAGTGATCCAATTAGGTTTAGTTGGCTTGATCAAGGCTTGATTCAAGTTTGGTTGAACTCATATATGGATTTATGATTGAAAGATAAATCCATTTGCAAGATATTTGAAGTCAAATGGGTTTTGATTCATTTGATAATTTCAAGTTCAAAGGATGAACATGAATTTGACTTGGGTTTGATTTTTGAATTTAGTTTTGGTTTGAGGATTAAAGTTTATATTTGGATTCATGATTGAAGGATTGATTAAATCATGAAGAAAAATCAAGAGTTTGGCATGATTTGAGCTTGATTTGGCTAAGTTCAAGATTTTGACTTTAAGGCTTATATTGTATTTTTGATCGAATTTGGATTTGAGCTTCATCTCCCATCCAAACTAAAAGTTCAATAGTCTTTCATGAAAGCATGCTAAAATCATATCATGAAGATGTGAAAGACACATCAAAGGGGAGTTTCTAAGAGGGTACCAACAACAATAATCAATTCCTTTGATAAAAAAATAAAATGAAATACTAGTTGATAGAGTAAACTATCAATGCAAGGTGCCAAATTATATATAGTACTTCATCAAATGAAAGGGGCTACTTGACACTGAGGATAGATGGGAGTCTAAGGATGAACTATGAAAATTTAAAGACAAAATTCATAGTACTGTAAATAATGTGTGATAAGAGCATCATGAGCTTAGGTGGGGTTGGGAGAATAGTTACATATCCAGGGTCATTTCAAGACAAGCATGAACCAAGGAAGCTACATGAAGAACCTAGAAAGGTCCACAACTATTTATAGGGAACCAAAAGATTTTGTTAGCTTCAAAAGAAAGATGATTTAAGAATAGTCTAGGATACTTTAGAAGTTTCTAGAATCTTTGTACACTTAAGACTAGAATGTGGAATTCTCTAGAACTCTCCACACATAAGCATAATTTATTTTAATCTAGAAACATTTATAAGGGAGGTGGAGGAACCACCATCTTATGTGTGATCCATTCAAGTAAATTCAATTGTCAGTAATCTTACAAAGTTAATCTAGTTAAGAAGAGCTTCTTCTTATGCTCCTAAAATTTTATTACTTCTTCTAGTCCTAGTATTAATGAAGTATTAGAAGTGAGTGCTAAGGATTCACACATAGCTTTCTAAAAGTTTAGTCTGTGATATTAAGCTTCATATTAGAACATATAAACAAACTTAAATATGATTTTAAATTTTTAAGACATTTAAGACCAATTCTTTTCTTGGATCATAGATCATATAAACCATAGTGAAAGGAGAGAAATTCTAGGGGTGCACAAAAAAGAAAATTAGTATATAATATTTTATTTCCACCTCTACTTAGCTTCATTTATCTTTGAGTTTTTTTTAATCTTACTACTAATGATTTCAGCAAAATCTACCACTTAAAGAGGGTAGCAAAACACAACAACATATTATGACAAACACTCAATAATTGTTCATGAGAAGAAAAAAACCTTTCATTCTTCGAGGGGTATCATATTAAGAAAATATAAAAATAGCACATGCAATGTAATGTTTGTAAACATTATTTTTAAGAATTTAGAAAAATAACATGTTAAGAAAACATAGCTTCTACCTGGGTTATTTAGTTGGATTGTGATATCCCTAGTTAAATTTAGCTCAAGATATAATATATTTATTGTTGAACTGCAAAATATTTTTTCCAAATTTCACTAGAAGATATTTTGTCTTGTAAAAATTCACTATCATCATTTTCATCTTATAAAATAGAAAGAAATATCATGCAATTTTATTAAAATATCTTGGACTACCAATATGATTCTCATATTTTACATTAAGTTAATTAAGGATATCATCAACCAATTTTTTTCTATAAAACTCAATCCTAAATAAGTGACCGACAAAAAAGTTTATAAAAAAATGGTCAAAAGCTTAGCTAAAGAAGTAAAATTTACAAAAGAAACTTACCATGATTTGAAATAGTAGATTTTGCAGGCTGGTTGTCCTCTAAAGAGATAGATTCAATAACTCTTAACAGAAAGATTGCTGCTGCTACTTGTTGTGAAGTTGGATCTTCTGATTCTTTTACCGACACTTGAGGATACACTTCAAACAAGATGGAGATGTTAATTCACGTGTCATAAAAGCAAAATAAGGCAATAGGAGATCACCTAGAAGAGTGACTATGATTGCAATCTAGAAATAAGAGCATACAAGTTCCTTTTGTCAATTTTCTTGCTTATTTACTTGAGGCCAATTACATAAAATATAGAAAAATCTACAACAAGCACCAATTCACATAAATGTGTTTTAGCATCTAGTTCAGACCATCTACTAGTTATTGTTTCTCATAATGTTGCTCTTCTTCTTCACTTGATGCAACAAAAAATTTAATGATCAATTTACTCTTAATCAAACAAAATAGATATAATAGCATGTCAATCGTGATAGATATGCTTCCTGGGGACTAGGGCTAAAAACTACAAGTTCTACACAAGGGTTAATCTGCGCAGTCTTATTTAAAAAGAGAATCATTGTAGTATTTTTATAGGCCATTGGAGTAATTTATGTACTTGGCTTATGTTTCAAAAATGATAGAGGATATGTTGGTCATTATGTGATTAACCTTAAATTTTGTCATTAAATAGAGGCACCATTAGGTTATGATATAAGTCTCAAAGTTTATACTCTTCTGAAGCGTAAGGTGTGCATGTTAAGACAAGCAAAGTGACATTTTACATTTTAAAATTTTCACTTTCATTGATTTTATTTTGAAAGCTTTCTACTTTTTTATTTTAATTTTAGTTTTGTTATGTCTACGATGATGCCCTAAGAGAACTGGTTGTGTCTCTAATGTCTTAAAATCATTTGTATCAAAGTCTTTTATGTTATTGGTCGCTTACAATTTCTTTAGTTGAAAATTAGAGTATATTATAACTTATATGCTTGACTACTCCTAAGGGCTTTTGATCCCATGAGATCTAATGTAATTCTGCCTTGTGGGATTTTCTTTTGTGATATTTTCTCTTATAGTTGTTTAGCAGGGCTGTATAGAGAATTTCAGTAGTGAACTTTAAATTTTATCTTTACTTTTTGTTATTTGAGAGAAAGTTTTATAATCATAAATAAGATTACTTAGGTATATAAAAGAGAATTCTAATAATATTTTCTTTCCTTCTTAGGCTTAAATGTGAGTTGAATGTAATTATTTATAATTATTTCAAGCCTAATGCAATTAGAGATTTGAAGGTTTAGGGGAAGTTATTTCCTTAAATTGGGTTGAGTCTAGATTATTTGTTTTTTATTGTATTTTAGTTTTTCTTCTAAAGTAATGAATATTTTCTCAATTCTTGGGCTATGATTTGCTAATTTGAATTTGTATTTGTTATTTAGTGCATTACATTATATAACTACATCAAGAAGCCTAGGCCCTAAGATGTCCTACATCAGATTTAATATCAGAGCTTAAGTTTATGTCAAATGCAAACTAGGAGTGAATGTCAAGTTAATTTTGTAAGATTAAAATTAACTTGATAAGCTAAAATATATTAGATAAGTATAAAAAAATAATGGGAAAGATTTGGCTATAACTATTTGGATTGAAATAAGGAATCAAGAAAATATTGTAATTATCACATCATGACTGACTGCATGATGAATTTAATGCTCTAAAGAAGGAGCAAAGTGTCACTTAATACATGAATAAATTTGAGGAATTATCACTAGTTGAAATAATTAAAGATCCTAAAATGATACTTTCTAGATTTAAATTTGTGCTAAGACCTAACAACAAAAAAGAGATGACACCTTAATGACTCATCATTTGATCATGCTTCCCAACATCCCTTAGATTTTGAATAGGTGTTGAAATTTCCTACTAATAAGAGAGTTATTTTATACAAAAGAAATGAATCTCATGATGCACCTATTGCATCTAAGAGAAAAAATGCCATGTTTAACAAAATCAATATAAATAAATTTATTGCTATGATGTTTGCTCTAAATTTTTTTGCAAAAATCTTATTTTAAATGTCATTAGATAGTTACTAGATGGGTTACTTTGTAAACAAATATCCTAAAAATATCATATTTATGTGGATGAAGAGGATAATGAAATTATTGAAGGGGATGATGTTCACAAATTTGATGAAAGGATAAGTGATTTTGAAGAAGTTTTAATAAAAAAACTCCTTGTATTTTATGTGATATATCATTGTCTCACCTAAAATTAATTTTCATTAAAAAATGGCTAGTATATTTGAAACTTATTTCAAACATGATGATAAGCTGTCAAAATTATCATTGATAGTGTGAGTGGTATGAATGTCATGGATGAAGAGGATAATGAAATTAATGAAGGGGATGGTGTTCACAAATTTGATGAAAGGTTAAGGGATTTTGAAGAAGTTTTAATAAAAAAAACTCCTTGTATTTTATGTGATATATCATTATCTCACCTAAAATTAATTTTCATTAAAAAATGGCTAGTATATTTGAAACTTATTTCAAACATGATGATAAGATTTCAAAATTATCATAGATAGTGTGAGTGGTATGAATATCGTGGCTAAATTAATTGTTGATGGTATGAATTTAAGATCTGAACCACACCAATAATCATATAAGGTAGCATGGGTAATAAAATAGTGAATTCTATAAAATAAAATTGTTTATTGCACATAGATTGTTATATATAATAATAAAATTTGGTTTGTTGTTTTGTTATAAATGTAGATCATCTCAATTGGGGTTGATTGTGGTGGCATTATTAAGATGCAACTTACTTTTAGGAATTCAAATACCTATGTATCAAGAATAGTCCAGGATCTAGTACTAATGAACTAAGCAATACCACATATTTGTTCCAACATGTTTTGAAAATGGGAGTCTTGAAGAAGGGTTGATTTATGCTTAAGTGAGTATAGCATTGAAATATATTATATTTGACCATGTGACTTTATGTAAGAATATTAATGTAGTATTGTCCAATTTAAAAGATCTTTATCCTAATGATATTTCTAATAAATTATAATCACATATAAGCAGAAAATGCATTATTGATTTGATTCCTAGATCATTATTATTTAATATTTCACATTATTGAAAATATATAACACATGTTAAACTTAAAAGATAAGTAGATGATTTCTTTAAGAAAAGACATATTAGAGAAAGTATGAATCTTTATTTGGTTCTTACATTGCTTATGAACTTAAGAAAGATGGTTGCTGGTGAATGTGATTAAATAATATAAAAATTAATAAGATTGTCATCAAATATCTATTTCATATGCCTGAATTGGATGATATTTTAGATATGGTGGTCATAATCATTAACTATTTGGAACTTACTATGAGAAATGGTTATCATCAAGTAAGAATGTAAAAAGAAGATAAATAACAAAGGTATCAAGTACTTTTATGAGAATCATGAATCACATTCTTCAACATTTCTTTAGAATTGTTTTGGTGTTAGTACATTAGGTATTGCAATATGATATTGTATATTTGAATCTAATGAAGTATTATTTATAGTGGATGCTAAAATTATCTATGCAAAGCATAATAGATTTGCTTGTGATGATTCATGAATTGTTTTAAAACGGCGCAATAATTATGCTTAACATTATTTAATGAATATCAAATGCTCAATCTCTTAAACTCGAATTATTCTAGAACAAACAAATTTGATGCAAATCTCAAAGTTTATACTCATTGAAAATGTAATATATGCTAAACAAGCTAATTGATATTATGATCATTTTTTCACTTTAGTTAATTTTATTTTAGTAATTTTGTTTTTTTGTATTTTAATTTTAATTTTATCATGCCTAAAAGAATAAGTCGTATGCTTTAATTCAAATCTTTCTCCCCAACCTTAATACAATTGATTCACTATTTTTATTGGCTCATTTGATTACTTATTTAGCAATGTTAGTTTGCCTCTCTATATTGGTCAACCTGCTAATTGAACACCTCTATTTTTGGTCTTACTTCTTAGGTTTATTAGACTTAGGACTTGCTCCTTGCTCCTCTCCATTACTTGTATTTTATTATTGAGCTTAACAAATAATAATCTAGCAATTCCTTAAAGTTATTGTTCAGGTCTTTGATTTTAAGACTTATGTTGTCAGGTTGTAAAATGTGATTATTCTAGCTAAAAAGTTTAGTATTGTTGTTAGCTTATCTAATCACATGAGATAATAAATTCATTTATAATAAATGTACATATTAAGGATAGTTTGATAATATTCACTTCAAGTTATATCATTTTTTCCATATGGCTTAAGTGATAGTTGAATATACTTCTTTCTTGTCTGATCAATTGGAGATTAGAATTTTTGGGGGAAAATTATCTCCTTATGGATGTGAAGCCTAGATTTTGTTTTGATGTCATTCTCATTATGCTATTTTTAAATCTATAATTTTAGTTAGGTATGTCTACGTGAGTAAATTTATCAAAACAAGATGATATAAGTTTCAATCAATATGCAATTTTGCATGATCTTGAATTTCTACATAATTTTTCTATTAGATGATAGTTAATTACCTTTTGTGTTGATTTTTTTTGCATTTTTTTATCAAAGAGATGATATTTTTAATCAACAATATATGATCAAGAAATTTGAATTTGTGTACATGATTTTATGCATTATTTTATATAACCATATTAAGAAATTAAGGTGTCCTGCATTAGGATATATGAAGGATTATGAATATTTGACGAATGAAGCCTCAACTCATGCAAGCTTCTCTCCTTTCATTACCTACTCAAAATTCTTTCATCTCTTCCCCTCTGTTTATCACTTCTTATCTCTACTCTCCTTCAATCTCATATCATTCCCCACTTTCACCTTCCACTTAAACTCTCTACTAGCTCACTTTCTTGTTCTTCAAAGCCTGACAAGGTTCCTTCCACTGGCTTGAACCTCATTCAACCATGAAAGGATAGACTGGCTACTTAGAAGATTGTGGGTAGTCAAATTAACTCAATAACATAATTTGGTATCAAAGCGGATATCTTGCATGGATTGAAATTTGATTTTCTCTACACTCCATTTTGTCAAAACATTTTTTCTAAAGTTTTTTATATTAGATGTTTATAAAGATTTTTTTAACAAAATTTTATATCTTATTTCTCTACCAACAACAACAAGCCTTTATCCCACTAAGTGGGTTGGCTACATGAATCCTTCATCTCTATTGTGTCCTATTATGTCAAATACTTATTTAATTCAAGCATACTAAAGTCATTTTTTATACATCTTAACCAAGTCTTTTTAGGTCTACCTCTACCTTTCTTAACATAAGGCAAAATCTAATGTATATACTCTTTTTAGATTTTAGGTCTAATTTCTCTACCCTTTTAAGATAATCCCATTGTTGTGCAAATTGATGAAAGCCTTATGCCCATCATGTGCATGTCTATGTTCTTTGTGTGACTAACATGAGCATATATAATCCCTTGATAACCTTGGCCACCAACTTATTGTTTTAGCTCATTGGATTGCACCACAACACACCCTTCTATTCATAAGTTGACATTTTTTTTACATTCAAGCTCATCTCCCCAATCAATTCCATCAAAACAATAATTTTTAATCAACCTTAGCGACACTAACACATATTGTGGTTATGGCTTACCATCTAACTCATCATCTAAATGTCTATGTATTTTGTGTGCTCTATTAATCATTATTTGTGTGACCAACATGAGCACATACATGCCCTCATGAGCATGGCCATTAACATATTGTTGTAGCTAATTGGATTGCACCATAATACACCCTTCTATTCACAAGTTGACATTTTTTACATTCAAGCTCATCTCCCTATCAATTCCATCAAATCAATAATTGTCAATCAACCTTAGTGGCACAAACATATAGTGTGGTTATGGCTTATCATCTAACTCACTTGAGGTTTGTTGGTTCAATCATGATCTTCTACAACAACAAGCCTTTATCCCACTACGTGGGATTGTTTACATGAATCTTTTTTCTCCATTGTGTCCTACTAAGTATCATGTTCTCATTTAATCCTAATAAATCAAGGTCATTTTTATACTTCATAACCAAGTCTTTTTAGTTCTAACTCTATCTTTCATAATATAGGATGAATCTAATACATCTACTCTCCTAATTGGGTCATCGGACGATTGCCATTTTATGGGACCTAACCATCTATGGTGACTCTTTCAAATCTAATCTGCCATGGGAGCTACTCAAACCATATTATGTATATATTCATTTATCATTGTCTCTAAGTGTAAATCCACCCATCCACTTGAGCATCCTCATCTCAGCAACACTTAACTTAATTTTATGCCAACATTCTACGTCATAAAGCATTGTAGGTCTCACCACCCCAACAATAACAACAAGTCTTTATCCCATGGTTACACTAATCCTTCTACTCCATTATGTCCTATTATGTGTCAAATTCTCATTTAATTCTAATAAACTTTGGTAATTTTTTATACATCTTAACCATGTCTTTTTAGGTCTACCTCTACCTTTCTTAACATAAAGCAAATCTAATACATCTACTCTCCTAATCGGATCATCGATGACCTACTCTTTATGTGGTCAAACCATCTAAAGCGTCTCTCTCTAATCTTATCTGCCACTGGAGCTACTCCAACTTTTTTCGGAACATATTTATTTTGCATTTTATCTTTAAGAGTAAAACCACTCATCCACCTGAACATACTCAACTCTGCAACACTTAATTTAGTCTTATGCTTCTCTTTTACTGGCCAACATTCTGCACCATAAATCATTGCAGGTCTTACCATCATCTTATAAAATTTTTCCTTAAGTCTAAGTGATACTTTTTTATCACACAACAGGCCAAATCAGTTCCTCCACTTCAACCATCCAACTTAAACTCTACTGATAACATCTCCATCTATTTCCCATCAGTTTGAACAATAGAGCCAAGATATCTGAAATGCTTACTCTTTTTAATGACTTGATCACCCAATGTCACAACACCACCACTAGAACTTCTACAACTAAAATTACACTTCATATATTCAATTTTAGATATACTCAAATGAAAACCTTTAGACTCTAAGGTTGACCTATATATTTCAAGTTTCTCTTGGACTCCCTCTCAGTCTTATCAACAAGAAGAATGGCATTAGCAAAAAGTAGACACCAAGGTACATTCTCTTGTAAATGTCTAGTGAGAACATCCATAACTAAAGCAAAAAAAGATATGAGCTTAAAGCTAATTCTTGATGTAATCCAACTGAAATAGAAAAATATTTTGTTAATTCTTTTTGTGTTTGGACACAAGTAACAACATTAGTATACATATACTTAATAGCTTAAATATAACAACTATTAACTCCTTTCATTTCGGAGCTCTCCAAAAAACTTCTCTTGGAATTTTATCATAAGCTTTCTCTAAATCAACAAATATCATATGTAGATCCTCCTTACTTTCTCTATACTTCTCCATCAAACCTCTCAACAAATGTATGCCAACCATAGTAAATCTAGTCATCATGAAACCAAATAGATTTTGAGAAATTTTTATATCACATCGTAACCTATGCTCAATTACTTTCCCCCATAATTTTAATGTATGACACATTAACTTAATTCCTCTATAATTTGCACACTTTGTGCATCGCCTTTATTCTTAAATATAGGAACCAACAAACTCTCCCTCCACTCATCTGACATCTTTTTAGTCTTTGAAATAACATTAAAAAAATTTGTAAGCTAAGAAATTCCTTGATCTCCTAAGTATTTCCACACTTCTATTGGAATATAATCAGGTCATACTATTTTTTCCACACTTCATTTTCTTTAAAGCTTCTCCAACTTCAAATATATAGAAATAATGATAAAAATATAATTTTTTGTTTTTATTTAGGGTGCTAAGGTTGCTAAAATCAATTATATTCTCATATCCTTCATTGAATAGTTAATTAAAATAACTCATCTACCTATTTTCATTATCTTTTTCTAAGAAAAGTAATTTATGATTTTCATCCTAATACACCTTACTTGAATTAGATCTTTATTTCTCCTATCTTTTACTTCAACTTATACATAATATTTCACCTTCATTGGTATCCAATTTATAAATCACTAAAAGAATTTTTTTTGCATCATATTGCTTCTTAGAATCTCTACAGACACTTTATATATTTCTCAATTCTCCGAGTTTTTACATCTAAACTAAGTTTTTTAATAATGATTTTTATTTATTATCTTTTCTTGCAAATTATGACTCCACCACCAACTATTTTTATTAAAGGAAGCTTTTTCTTTTAATTCTCCAAACACATTTTTTGCAACTTGCTTAATTTTACTTGCTACTTTTTCCCACATAATATTAGCCTCCTTATAAACATCCCAAATTCTAAGTTCTTGTAGCTTGCTCTTAAAAATATTTTTATTAGTATTCATTAAGTGACTCCATCTAATTTTAGGACAATAATTTCATTTATTTTTTTATCTTTTAATCCTTCATCTTAAAATCTAAACCTAACAGCCGATGTTGGGTACTTAAACTTTCATTTGGAATGACCTTACAATCTTTACAATCTAAATGATCTAATTTTTTACAAGAAAATAATCAATCTATGTTTTATTAGATCCATTCTTATAAGTAATAATATATGCATCTCTTTTCTTAAATAAAGCATTAACAACTATAAAATCATAAGCTAAAGCAAAATTTAATATAGCCCTATATTTTTCATTAGTCACTTCAAATCCATAACCACCATGAATATTTTTCAAATCTTCTAACACTCTACTAACATGTGTAATTAATTCTCCTTCAATAAATACATTTTCTTCAAGAGGTATCTTTTGTATTAATCTTTCTAAGTCATTCCAACATTTTTCTTTAAACCTACATCCAAATCTACTTGAGGAATATAAACACTTATAACATTTATAATCTTAGTATCAACAATAATCTTTAAAGTTATAATTCTATCTTTAATCTTATTAATATTTATAACATTATCTTTCAAACTTTTATTTATAATCACACCTACATCATTTCTAAGTTAACTCGTACCTGAATACCAAAGTTTAAAACCTAAACTATCAATCTCATTGGTCTTCTCCCCATCCTATTTATTTTCTTGAATACATAAAATATTTATCTTTCTATGAACCATAATATATATTAATTCCATTAATTTACCTATAAGAGTACTTATATTCCAAGTTCCTAATCCAATTTTAGTTTCATGAACTAACTTCTTTGTCCACATCCATTCATAATATGGGAATCCTTGCTTATTTAACACTGCACCCAGGCGCCAAAGTAGCAACCCTTGCACACTTTTCATCATATTCAGGCCATACAACGTCACTTACAGGGGATAACCTAGCATTAACACAATATTTTAAATGATTATGTGGTGTTTATTTTTGAGATGTGGGACACGATGCAAATCTTAGGGGGTACTTATTGAAGTAATCGGGTATGACATTAAGGAATGATGTACTATCTCGAAAGATAGAAATCACCACACTATAATGGACCTAATCACCTAATAAAGACTCTAAGGCATGATGGGTCTTTGAATGTACCAGAGATTTTTCCCTTACTTTACATGAAAAAGTAAAGTTGGGTTTATTTAAAGTCAGGTTTGTTAAGTTTCCTATGGAGGCAAGCCCCATAGTTAATTACATCTTAAAGGAAGTGAATCTCTTAAGAATACTCTCGATTAAAGTAGGAATTAAAGTCTCCAAAGATTTCAAGGCTAAGACTATCAAAGGCTTGGCTATTTTAGAGAATCCAATGGGATAGATCAAGTTGAAGACTTATTTTTTAGAATCCAAAGGAAGAAAGTAGGAAATGCTTATGATACTAGGAATCCGAGTGAGCATTCCAATCTATCCTATAATTGGGATTTATATTTTTGAAATTGAAGAGAGTTAATTATTTGAGTTGACATTTTATTATAATACTAAGACTTATAATCCCACAACATAAGATTATGGAAATGCCTTAAGAGGTAAGGATTTATGTGCCCCAAAGGGAAATATCAACCTTGGATCCTAAATCTAGGGGACTTTGGCGAGGCCCAAAGCGCAACCTAAAACTAAGGCAAAAGTGGGTATATAGTTTACCTCACAAGAGAGAGTAAATCACCCGACTGTTGGACTTATTACGCCCAGGAGTAGAAAGCTAACTCCTCCTATGCTTTAAATCCATGTAGGCAAGTCATATATTTTTGTAAGATGGCTAGGCTATTATTTATTTAGAAAAGAGACTAAGTCCCTAAACTCACTCCCTAATAGACTAGAGCATGACTGGTATGAATTCATGACTTAATCTAATGCAAATTTTATCAAATTTATTTGGTTCTTTTGGACTCTTTATTTTGACATAGGCTATGGGATTTTGTATGCCTAAATGTATAAGAACTTGATTATAGGCCAAATCAAGAGAGAAAAGGATGTTCTTCCATCAAAGGCTCTCATAGGTTAAGCCTTTATTCTCTGGCACAGATGGAAGCCCCTCTTAACAAGAGCAGAAAAATATGATATGCATGATATTATACATTTATTCATCCAGCTAAGGAGTTGCTAAAAATTTATTATCTTAATTTAATTATTAGGATTTATAATGAGGTTATGAGTTATTTTAAATTTTGATTGTGAGTTATTAATTGGGATAGAAAAATTAATTTTATCCTAAGAGCCTACTGCATCCAGGCCACACATTCAAACATTAAACATGAAGAAACTAAAAAAAATATGTAATTCTAGTGTGCAATCTAAACACAACATCAAATAATTTTATAGACTACCATAATAGAATAAAAGGCCAGTGCGGTCTAGTTCTACCATACACCCCGAAAAGAGAAAAAAAGATGAGTAGCCGAGCTATACCCTTATACTACCCAGATTACAAAAATAATACATGCTATGAGGGTCTTCTTTTCTTCATTTCTTCATTCTCTTTCTTTTGATTTGATTTGCTCCAAAGGCATCACAGGACACCCTAGGGACTAAGCTTTCTGGCCACTGCTCATCTTAATCCCCCATAACACTAATCCTAATTTCTAATGCAAAATTACATTAAAAATAGGAAAAGTAAATCTAACTACACATGCAAAATAAATGTTAGCTAAACACATCATACAACCCAAGCAGTTATATGAATAATTTGGACTTAGCACCCCACACATGGGTAACCAAGCCCACCTATCCTAACATGGATTATGCTTAGGGGCTAAGCAACCTGCACAGCAAAAGCATTTATATTTTTATTACAGCCCCTTAAGCATAACCCCTGTAGAAAATATGATTAGGCTAATAATGGCCTAACATCCTGTCTATGAGGCATACACCCCTAACATCCAGTCTAAAATATTACATCACAAAATAAAACATCCATCACACATACAATCAATACATCGACCTAGCCTAATTCTAGGGTCGGTGACCTAGTATTCTAGTGTGTGAAAAGAAGGCTTGTGTAGCAAGACTTTACTAGGCTTCTTTAGTTTAAGTTTCAATTTGGAGTTTGAATTTGTTTAAATTTTACCTTTGGGTGGTTTCAATTTAAATGATTAATGATTTATTTTTTTAATTTTATTTCACTTTTATTTGGTTAAAATGATGTATAAGTTTTCAAGAATGAAGACTAGAATGAATTCCATTTGTAGACAGAACTCACCCTATTCTACATCCTAACTCTAAAGAGTCTAACTAAAGTCCTTAAGTATCTCAATTAGCCTATTTGAATTTGTGCAATTCATTTGATTTGATTTATTTAATTTGATTTAGCATTTAGAATTTGAGTTTGTTTAAGTATTTGATTGATTGATTTTGGATTAGATGTTTTGGTTTAATTAAAGCTTGATAATTCAATATTCTTAATATCTAATGAAGCTTAAGTTTATTTAAATCCATGTGTTTTTGATTGATTAATTTTGATTAGATGTTTTAGTTTAATTAAATCTGGATTTCAATATTCTTTTAAATTAATATCTAATTCTTTTCTTTGATTATGGTTATGTGACTTAATTTTATGTTTATTTGATTTGATTATGTTTCATTTATTTCTAGTTTGATTGGATTAGATTAATTGAGATTTTATTTTGATTTTAATTGAGTTTGATTCTTTGTAATTAGGATTTTATTTTAATCTCATCCATTTGTCATGTTTATCAAAGTTTAATTTGTATTTTGATTTCATACATGGGATAGTTAATTAGTTTATCTTATTTAAGTAGGTTGAATGAGATTTGATTTGATTACATATTAAATTGATGAGAGTCTTTCTTAATTTAATTTAACATTTAATTTAATTTGATTAGCTTTATTAGTTTATGGGTTTGCTTAGGTTCAATGTGATTATGTAATTAGTTTAATTAAGAAGTGTATTTATGTTAATTATAAAGATTTGTTTAATTTTCAATTTGATTTCATATTTATTTAGATTAATTATGTAATTAATGACTTAATAATTTAGGTTTAATTTAGGTTTAGATTAGTATTTAATTGCATTTATGTTTGATTAAGTTTAAGTTTAATATGATTAATTTGATTGACTTAATTAGGCTATTTAAGATGTGATCAAATTAATTAGTAGACTAATTAAGTGTTTGATTTAAATTTGATTTAAAAAGTTAATTTGGTTCATTAAGATGATGGATTAATTCATTAAGCTTGCATTAATTAGGTGTTTATTCAATTGGATTAGCTTAAGAGTAATTAGTTTAATTAAGATGTGTGGTTTATGTTAATTATTAAATTAATTAAGGATCTGCTTAATTTTTAATTTGGTTTTATATTTATTTATATTAATGATGTAATTAATGACTTAATGATTTATGTTTAATTTAGGATTTGATTTGTATTTAATTGCATTTATGTTTGATTAAGCTTAGGTTTAATATGATTAATTTGATTAACTTAATTAGTTTACTTGAGAGGTGTGATTAATTTTTAAATTTAATTAGGGGTTTGATTTAAGCTTAATTTAAGAGTTAGCTTTAATGTAATTTATTTAAATAAATTTCATTCATTAAGATGATGGATTAATTCATGAATTTTGCATTAATTAGATGTTTGATTAATTTGGTTTGATTAAAAATAATTAAATTTTGAATTATTGGTTTAATCAAAGATTTATTTAATTAATGACTTAATTTCTCACATGTGAGTGATTTGATTTAGTTAACTATTTTACTTAAGTTTGATTTGATTAAAGGATTATTATTATTACAATCATTGTTATTAAGTGAATTAATTGTTTATTTTATTTCAATTAAGTTTGATTATTTATGATTAGAGTTTTATTTGATTTGATTCATTTATTATGTTTGCTTAATTTCATTAACATGTTGGATTTAGTTATTAGGTTGAAATATTTAATGGTTGAGTAACTCTCTTATTCAAAATGGATTAATTTAGATATTAAATTAATTAAGTTCACTTTAGCTTCATTTGGTTTGGTTTGGTTTGATTAATATTAAGCGATTATGATGTATTGGATTTATACTTAATTTAATTTTTTAATTTACTTAATGGTTAATTAGTTTCAATTTATTTATGTTCATTAAGAAGTTTCAAATGATTAAGATTCCATGCTTAGTGTAGGTTTAGTTATACTAGTTTGACCCATGTTAAAGTTTCCTAAATTTGTTTAATTTTAAGTTTGATTTAAGATTTAATCATTTAATTGAGTTTTATTAACTTGAATAGGTTTAATCATATTTAATTTAATTTTCTCTGAGGATTATACAATATTTTTGTTATTTGAGGTTTGATTAATGATTGCTTAAGTGTTTTTCATTTCTGATTTTAATTTATTATTTAGATTATTATGAATTTCATTAATTAATTCCTTAATTTGTTAAATTTTAACCCTAAATATTTATTACAGGTTCATTAAGCTTCAAAAGATCATCTTATTATTATTATTTTTAGTATCTTAGATGTTAACTGAAGTGATTTAAGCCATTTTGAATATTTTTGTAAATTTCTTGATTTTTATTTGATTTATTTTATTAAAATAGACAATCTAAACTTCAAAATTTAATTTCTCCCAATCTAGAAGTCTTTTTTACTTAAAATTTTGGTCCTAGGTGTGCCTTAACTTTTGTTTCAATCCTAAAAATTTTAACTCAATTCAACTTATATTTTTAGAGTAATTAATGAAACTTTATTTTCACTAAAACCTAAATTCAGCAAAAACCATTCACTGGAATTTAGAAAATTTTGGTTCTTTGGATTCCTCTCGGAAAGACGGATCCATCTAGACCTTATTTGTAATTTTTGGCCAATAATTTTATTTTTTATGAATTTTCAAAGTTTTGGGACACTTAAATAATTTTTAAAATCATAAAATATGTGATTTTCCCACTTAACCCACTCGCGCAGGCACTGACGGGGCAACACGGTGCCACATGGCACCACGCGATTGGGCACCACTATCCTGCGTGGCATGCGGTGCCACACGGCGCGCCATGATTGGCCCGCACGGTGCTGCATCATCCGAAGAGCAGGAAAAAGTGGATTTAGGAAAATGATGCACGGTTTGAACCGTCCAATCACAGATCAGATGGTCTAGATACAATCGGCAGGATCAGAGAGCTGATTGCATGTTCTGGGTGTCGAAAAGATGTGAGTCTGACATGATCTGAGCCGTCCGATCTACTGAATGTGGTATCAAATTGCTGATGCTCACCGACAGGCAAAATCGATGGAAAAATATTAAAAAATGTGAAATGAGGTCCGATTGAGCTCATTTTCACATCAATTTTCTCCAAAAAAATTCTACTTCATATTGGGATCAAATAAAATGAAAATTTTAGGGTTTATCTAAAGGAAATTTATAAAATTGCAAGAAAATCATCACAAAAAGTAAGAAATCCTTTGACAAACTACAAGTTTTTGAAGATTACCTCATCGTGGATGGTTTCGGTGACGGTGAAGATCCGAGTGAGCTCCTAGGTGCGAGAGGAAGCTTTGGAATGAGTGTAGCCTTCACCTTCACTTCAGAATGATTTATCTTCCGATGCTTACCATTTTCTCTAAAATCAACCCGATTTTGGTGTTTCTAACCTAAGAGAGATAGGGAAGTGGTTGTTGGTTATTTTGGGGAGTTCTTAGGGGCTGAATAGTGGTAAGAGGAATAAGAATGAAGCATCATTTCTCCCTCCTTTAATAGTGGCCAAAAATTATCTTTTTTTTTAATTTTTGGCTCCAAAGTATTGTCATTTTTCTTGGGGTGGTTGGGATGGATGATAGATTGATTGAGGACTTTGAATTTTTGCTCCAAAGTCCTCTCTTGCTTCCATATGATCTGCTCCATTGAATGTCATGGATAGGGGGGAGTTTTTTTTGGAAAAGGAGAGGGTATAAACCCAATTTCATTCCAAAAGAGTATTACACAAGAAAAAACTTACAGTAATCCAGAAAGGATTGAAGAACTCAAAAGGTGAACTATGACAAACAACAAAGGGTCAAAAACCAAAAGAAAAGAGGAAAAAAATGAAAGATAAAGAGGATGGACTCAGATCACAAAACTCATCCAGACTTAGGATGAAGGGCAGCCCCAATCATTCACCGGTTGCTGAAATTGCCATCCATGGGAATCCACCGTTAGCATTAATCAATTTCTGAGAAGACAATAAAAGACACCTTAGGATCCAGGTTGCAACACAGCCATCCATAAGTGAATGCTCATCGATAACTTCCAATAATCCACAAAACACCACATTGCCCGAGGGATCATCATCATCCAAGAAAGGAGAAGAAACATAGAAGAGCAGTTTAAAAGAAAACCACATCAGCATAAAGAACCGAAATCAAGCACTGTCATGAAGCTTCCAATTTAGAAGAGTTCGAAGGACATCCTCAGGCCAATGATCTTTAAAGATCCACCTTCTCAACTTATGCCACAATAGTTCTAATTTGATTTCCCATCCAGATGAAAGATTTTTCAGCCTGCTTATGGAAACGGGAATTCCTTTCCCTCCAAATCACATACACAAAAACTAATAAGATAGCATAATCTAGCCATAACTATATTATCCATATTGCTCAATTCACTCAACAACTGTGGAAGAGTGGTTTGCATGAGGAGGGAGTTGCCAACAGGTAGGAGTTTCCTTATAAGGCTCATAGACACAGGGCATTCAAAGAAGAGATGAGAATGAGATTCCAGTGTAACTCTACAGAAGTAGCAAATATGGGTAGGACCCAATCCTCTATCATGGAATAAATCTGAAGTTTTGAGCCCTTTAAGAAGAGCCATCTAGCAAAATATCACATAATTAAGAGCATGCCCTTTAAACCAAATTTCTTTAAACCAGTTTACCTTAGGAGTATGCTCAAATAGGTCTTGAATTATAAGCTTGGAAGAAAGCTTAGAAGAGCTCTCCCATAGAGCAACACAAGAAGGATGGCTAGTAGAGAATCCATTTAACACTTTAAAAATAGTTGGTAACCGAGGTTGCAACCCAATCGGTATAGATACAGACCCATTACAGAAAATAGAGTTAAGTCTAGCATTAAGAGGTTTATCAAAAAAAAGAGAAACAGTCACTTCCCATAATCTCAAATAAGGATGACCCATTACACCAAGGGTCAAAGAAAAGAGAAAGTGTCGACTTATTCTCACCCATAATGGAGATATTTTTGACAGAATTGAGAAGCACAAAGTTTTAGTTCTCTCCAAAAAGCTAAAATGTGAGTTTCATTCTTAAGTTTAATGCATGTGAGGGGAGAATTAAATGAAGTTGGGAGAAATCCTATGTGAGGGAGGACCCATGAGGAATTTAATTGGGTTTTGTTGATTTTGGGCTGATCCCAAATGAGTTTAGGTTGGGTTTGATCAGCCCCCAATGGGTCATGACTTGGTTTCAAGGGATTTGGCTCAATTTGGGTCATATGGGTCACATTGGGTCATATCAGGTTAGGTTGACCAATTGGTCAAATTAGGTCAAACCAAGGCTTAGGTTAAGTTCAAATTATAATTTGAAGAGTTTTGGTGTGATCAATTTAATTTAATTTGGCTTAGAATTGATTTTGGCTCATTTGGAATCAAATGGGTCAAATAGGTCAAGTTGACCAATTTGACCAAAATTGGCCAAATTGGCTTGGGTTATGGCTGATTCATGTTCAATTGGCTCATTGAAGATGAATGTGGTCTTTTATTTGAATTAATTTAGATTTAATTTGAATTTAGGCCAAATTGACCCTTTAGGCCAATTTGGGCTAAATGGTTCAATTAGGCTCGATTGATCAAATTGGGTTTAATTATGCCTTTGGTCAAGTTCAATAATCAATTTGGAATGAACTTGAGCCATTGGTTGCAATCAATTTGGGTTAGATCATGATTTGACCCAATTTGGTCCTTTAGACCAATTTGGGTCAACTTGGATCGAATGGCCAATTGGGCTTGGTTTGGCTCAATTGGTGGTCATATCATATTTAAATATTAATTTTGGGTTGATTCAAATCATTAGTTTCAATCAATTTGATGTATGATGAGTTTTGGCTAATTTTGGTTCATTTGGGCTAAGGGTTGACTTGGTCAAATGACTAAGTTGACTTGGTTTGACCCAATTGATTGTAATTGATCATTCTATGGTGATCAACAATCATGGTGGAAGGTTTTGGTGGGCTTAGTTCAATTCAATTTGGGTTAGATTGGAAGTTGGCTCAAATGGGTCCTTTAGGTTACTTTGGGTCAAGTGGACCTAAGTGGGTCAATTGGTTTGGTTTTGGTTTGATTCAAGTTTAGTTGAACTTATATATGAGCCCTGGATTGAAATATAAATTCAACAGTAATCAATTTGGAGTCAAAGGAATTTTGGCTCATTTGAAATTTTCAAGTCAAAAGGGATAGGTTGGGTTTGACTTGGTTTGGCTTCAATTTGATTTGATGATTGTAAGTTTCATTTATGTTTAGGTAGATAATTGAATGAATGATTAATTTAAGAGAAAATCCATTGGTTTTGATTTGATATGGATCAAATTTATCTAAGTCCAAAGAATTGGCTTAATGGGTATAAATTGGATTTTGGTTTAATGTTGGATTTGGTCTTAGGGTTTGAATTTGATTTTGGATTTCAATCATTTGGAGTCAAATTTGGGATATAGATTTGGAATTTGGATTTGAATTTGAGGTTTAGTTTGAGATTTGAATCTGGGTTTGATTTGAGAAAGTGTATCTAGATTGGGTTTAGGTAATAGGATAGGTAATTTCCTTAAGCCCTAAAGCATAGCCTAATCTTATGATTAATCCTTCTAAGTCTCTAGGCTTAGGTTAAGTGTTCACTTAATCACTAGATGTGTCTTATGACTAAGGAGTTTTAGTGTCTAGAAGAGTCCTAAGTCTAAGAAGAGGGGGTTAAGAGCTCACTCCAAAAGTGAGGTCAACAAAAGGACCCCCAATAGGTGTGGTGTAACTAACAAGGCACACCGCACGTATTATCGTTGACCGAAATGATCAACAACATCAAGAAGATTGCAAACACTAAAGGAGATGATCTATACCTATACCCGAGAGGTAGATAGAATCATGAGCTTAGTGCAATGCAGCTCTCTTTATGCCAAGGGCATAAGAAAACAAGAAGGAATCTGCTGGGGATTGAGTACATAAACCTTATACTAGGGAAGCAGGTTCAAGTTATCCACTGGGGGGGACAAGAATTTGAGTTTGATTATGAATATGATTAGTTTGGGTGTGTATCCACTGGGAATAAGAATCTATAATCTGATGGGGATCAAGAATGAAATGATTTTAATTTATTTTATTTTAATTGATGTGGAGGCATATCCGTTAGAGATATGTGCTCGAATCCACTAGGGATTGGGTATGTGAACATTCCACTAGGGAAGCAAGTTTGGGCTATCCAGGGGATAATAATTTGATTAGATTTCTTTAATTTATTTGATTATACTCCACTCAGGGTTTTGTTTAATTTATTATGGCTCCATTGGGGAGAAGGGTTCGAGATTGAGGGCATATCCATCGAGGATGTACACTCAGTTAGATTTGTTTTATTTAGATCTAAGCTCCACTAGGGAGGCTAATTTGATTTGCACCTCACTGGGGAGAAATTTGGTTTGTCTAATATGTTTAATTTGACTCCATTGGAGAGATTACTTTTAAATTTATTTTTTATGGACCTGTGGATGTGTGATGGACCACACTAAGAAGGAGCCATGGGCCTTGGCTGTCTTAGATTTATAAGTCCAAAGAGGTAGTCCTCCTTCCATAAGGTAGGACTATCCGACCCAACGGGTTTCCTTTCGGTGTGCAATGACTGTGCTAAAAAGAAAGTGTAGCAGACTTACATCTTCTAAAGCAGGGAACAGCCACTAGGGTGATCTATTGGATGAGCAATACATCGAACCCTACCTTAGGTGAGTGAGCATCACTAGGGATCTTACCTCAACTCAAGAGTAGTCCTGATGATTAATTTGATTTATATTTCATTTGATTTGATTTGATTTAATTTGGTGTGTTATGTTATGGACCACCGTGCGATGGACCCACTGAGAAGGGGCTATGTCGGCCTTGACCTATCTTAGAATTACAAATCCAAAAGGGTAGACTACCAGCCACAAGGTAGGACTATCCAGCCTAAGGGTTTCCTTTCAGTGTGCAACAGTTATACTAGGAAGAAAGCATAACAGACTTACATCTTCTAAAGTAGGGATCGTTGGGTGATCTTCGATGGTGCAACAAATCAAACCGACCTACGGCTATTATTTGAGTGAATGCCTGGACTCATATCGACTCAAGAATAGTCAAAATTAATTTAATTTTAGATGGACCCTGTCGGTGTGCGATGGATCTACTAAGAATGAGCTAATATCAACCTAGACCTATCTTAGATTTACAAATCCAAAGTGATAGCCTACCGGCCATGAGGTAGAGCTAACTAACCAAAGGGGTACCTTTGATTTGCAATGGTCAAGTTAGGAAGAAAGTACGAGGACTCACATCTTCCTAAATAAGGAACCACTGGATGATGCAACAAATCAAGCCTAACCTAGGGTTGCCCTTTGGTTTGCAATGATCATACTGGAAAGAATGTGTAATAGACTTATATCTTTCAAAGCAAAGATGACCGATAGGGTAACTCGTTGGTGGCATAACAAGTTGAACCCGACCTAAGGGCAACTACTAAGAGAGTACCGACCCGGGGACTTATCTCAACTCAAAGTAGTCAGGCAATTCCTATACAGAGTTTTGCTAACACTGCCCTAAAGATAGGATGCATGCTTGGGAAAGGGGCCACTGGGAGCTTGAATTCCTAATCCACAAGCAAATATATAATTTGTTTGTTTTAAGTTTGGACCCTGTTGGTTTGCTAGGAACCACATTGAGAAGGAGCTCATATCAGCCTAATCGTATCTCAGACTTACTGGACCAAGGGAGAATGTACGCATCCGCTGAACAAATTCTCCAATCATGGGGTGGCTACTAGGAAAGGGGGACTGTCCAATCCAAAAGTAACCCATGTAGTGTCTAAATGGGGTCACTAAGGACGTGATCCAAATAAAGTGCCCACAGGGGAGGTGTCATTAGGGGCTTTATCCAAAACCTTGTAAAAGAAAGCCTGTAGGTATTCGGTGGCCAACTCAAGGAGAAAGCATGGGCACTCAGATCTGCCAAGAGTGGTGTATCCACTGGGTGGGTCACCATCAGCATGGCGATAACCAACCAACCTAAGGTGCCCATCGATTTGTGATCAGTTTAGAAAAAAGGCGTGTAGGCTTACATCACCCTAAAGTAGAACTGATTGTCTGGATAGTCTGTCTTCGTCTCGATAGGGGCTATCCTACCTAGGGCAACTACTAAATGAGGAGTCTGGTGTAAGGACTAGACCCAAGCTTAAAGTAGTCAGGAGGAAAGGAGCCGCTGGGGGACTTATCCTAAACCTCAAATATACTCAACCTAGTTAATGCATATTGGCTAATTCAAGAAGAAAGCATTAAATCCTCTAAAATAAAGTCAACATAGGGTAGCTTATCGGTGAAGGCCTACCAAACTGATAAGGTATTTGGTTTTGCAATGGTCAAGTCAGAACAAAGCACGGGGACTCACATCCGCCAGACAAATGACCACTGGGGTGACACACTAGTAAGGTAGCATGTCAGCCCGACCTAGAGCAGCTAATGAGTGAGTGTCATGGGGGACTTGCTCCCACATCAAAATAGCCCGAGATAAAAGATAGGTGTTTTTTGTGTTGTGAAAGAGGGAATAGGATGCCGCTTGGGTTCTCTTACACCTATCTTAAACACATCGAAGATTGGATGAAATGGTGCCATAAGGGCAATGTGACTCTACCAAGAAAGGATGTCACTCTGGTTCTCTTACACCAAACTTAGTTGTGCTAGTCGAAATAGGATGCCTCTTGGGTTCTCTTACACCTTTCCTAATAGCACTCGAGATAAATATTGAGTTTTTGATGTAAGTTTGAAGGAATGTTTAGATTTATGAGGAATTTTGAAGGGTGATTGTAGATTAATTTTTTTAATTATTAATTAATATTATTATTTTTATTTGGACTTGACCAATGTAGACCTGAACACATAACTTTACTAAGGAATTGATTTTAATTTTTTTTTTTGAAATTTCTTCAGGTGTGTGCAAATGGAACAAGAACAACTAAGAGTAGTGTTCTTTCTCCAAAATCCTTGGAACCTAGTCAAAGTAATTGATCATCCTTAGTGGAAGAAATTCACCAAGGCTTCTCAAATATTATGCTCTAATTTGTATTTGAATGAAAAAAATTTCTCATTCCAATTACTTGAATTATTCTCCAAATTTGAATTTTGATTTTGACTGTAATGAATTTTGAAGTAGTGTTTGTTGACATAGAAATACAAGACACTCTCCTATCATAGTGGTTTAAACTACTTTCCATCCTTCGAAACACCAAAGTAGATTTTTTAATTATTAGAAGCAAGATCTTGATTTAGGGAGTTTTGAGATATACTAAATTTGAAAGAGTTTAAACCATCTATGTTCAAAGTTAATTGAGGCCTCTCTTTTTTTCTTTTTTTTTTTTTTTTTGTAAGACCTTTAAGCTTTTCAATCGATGCATAGAGTTTTGTAATTTGATTATTGATGATAAATTTTAACAAGAAGAGTTGTACCCTAAATGGAAATAGCCTTGAACTAGTGGCCTAGGGCGAATGGAGGGGCCAATATTAGAGGTGTCATGAAATATTACCTTATGCTTTTGAATGAGTATTGAAACTTATCATCCTTTAGAACTTGATCTACTTTCTTTGTCAAAGTAGTGAATGATTGACACTACCAAAAAATAAGAGATTAAATATCTTAGACACGATAACCTTCCTTGAAATGATTTTAATTGTGTTGAGCCCCTCCTTTTTTTTCTCTCTTTTTTTCTTCTTTTTTTTCCTTTTATTTCTTTTATTTTTTCATTTTTTTCATTTTTTATTTTTTATTATTTTTTCTTTTCTTTTTTTTTTTTTTTTGAGGTTGCATCTCTAATATCCCTTTAATCTCTTTTAGATCAATTTTTGTTATCCCATGATGCTTTACTACAAGCCCTAGAAACTTCTCTAAAGCCATCCTAATTGTATATTGTGGTGTTTATTTTTGAGGATGTGGGACACCACGCAGATCTTAGGTGGTACTTATTGAAGTGATCGGGTATGACATTGAGGAATGATGTACTATCTCGAAAGATAGAAATCACCACCCTATAATGGACCTAATCACCTAATAAGGACTCCTAAGGCATGATGGGTCTTCGAATATACCAGAGATCTTTCCTCTACTTTACATGGAAAAGTAAAATAGGGTTTATTTTAAGTTGGGTTTGTTAAGTTCCTATGGAGGCAAGCCTCCATAGTTAATTACATCCTAAGGAATGGGAATTCCTTAAGAATACTCTCGATTAAAGTAGATAATTAAGGTCTCCAAAGATTTTAAGGTTAAGACTATCAAAGGATTGGCTATTTTAGAAAATCAAATGGGATAGATCAAGGAGAAGACTTATTTTTGGAATCCAAAGGGAGAAAGTAGGAAATGCTCATGATACTAGAAAGCCTAGTGAGCATTCCAATCTACCCTATAAATGGGCTTTCTATTTTTTTGAAATTTGAAAAGAGTTAATTATTTGAGTTGATATTTTATTAGATTGCTAGGGCTTATAATTCCACAACATAAGATTGTGGAAATGCCTAAGAGATGAGGATTTATACTTGTAGCCCGAAGAAAACAGCTACCTCAAATTCCTAAACTAAGGAGCCTTGGTACAAAAAAAGGCACGACCTAAATCTAAGGTGAAAATGGGTATATAGTTTACCTCCTCAAGAGAGAATAAACCACCTGACTATTGGACTTATTACGCCTGGAGTGGTAGCCAGCTAACTCCTCCTACGCTTTAAATCCATGTAGGAAAGTCTTATGCTTTGCAAGATGGCTAGGCTGTTATTCATTTAGAAAGGAGACTAAATCTTTAAACCCACTCCCTAAGAGACTAGAGCATGAGTGGTATGAATCCATGACTTAATCTAATGCAAATTTTATCAAATTTATTTGATTCTTTTAGACTTTTTATTTTGACATGGGCTATGGGATTTTGTATGCCTAAATGCATGAGAATCTGATTATGGGTCAAATCAAAAGAGAAAGGGATGTTCTTCCACCAAAGGCTCTCACAGGTTAAGCCTTGATTCTCTGGCAAAGATGGAAGTCCCCTCTTAGCAAGAGTGAAATAATATGATATGCATGATATTATACATTCATCCATCCAGCTAAGGGGTTGCTAAAAATTTTATTATCTTGATTTAATTCCTAGGCTTTTATGTGAGGTTATGAGTTGTTATAAAATTTTAGTTATGAGTTGTTAATTGGGGTAGAAAAATTAATTTTTATCCTAAGAGTCCTATCACCACATTCAAGCATTCAAATCATAAAGAAATTATGAAAAGCATGATGTTCTAATCTAAACACAACATCAAATAATTTTATAGACTACAGTAAAAGAATAAAAGGCCAATGCGGTCAGGTTCTGCCGTACACCCCAAAAAAAGAAAAAAAAGATGGGTAGCCAAGCTCTACCCTTATACAACCGAATTATAAAAATAATATATATACTATGGGGTCTTCTTTTCTTCATTTCTTCATTCTCTTTCTTTTGATTTGATTTGCTCCAAAGGCATCACAGGGCACCCCAGGGACTAAGCCTTCTAGCCACTGCTCATCCTAATCCCCATAGCACTAATCCTAATTCCTAATGCAAAATTACATCAAAAATAGGAAAAGTAAATCTAGCTACACTTGAAAAATAAATATTAGCTAAACACGCCATAAAACCCATAGCAAGCGTTATATGAATAATTTGGACTTAGCACCCCACACATGGGTAACCAAGCCCACTTGTCTTAACATGGGTTATGCTTAGGGATAAGCAACTTGCACAGCGAAAGCATTTATATTTTTTTATTACAGCAGCCCCTTAAGCACAACCCCTTGCAGAAAATATGATTAGGCTAATAACGGCCTAACATCCAGTCTATGGAACATACACCCTAACCTCCAGTCTAAAATATTACATCACAAAACAAACACAACATCATACATACAATGCCTAACTTAGCACTAGAAGTGGTGACTTAGTATTCTAATGTTTGTAAGGCTTAAAGAGACTTTACTAGGCTTCTTTAGTTTAAGTTTCAATTTGGAGATTAAATTTGATTAAATTTTACCTTTGGGTGATTTTAATTTAAATGATTTAATGATTTATTTTTCATTTTTATTTCACTTTTATTTGGTTAAGATGATGTTTAGGTTTTCAAGAATGAAGAGTAGAATGAGTTCCACTTGTAGATGGAACTCACCCTATTCTACATCCTAATTCCTAAAGGATCTAACTAAGGTCCTTAAGTATCTTAATTAGCCCATTTGAATTTGTGTAATTTATTCGATTTTATTCATTTGACTTGATTTAGAATTTGAGTTTGTTTAAGTATTTGATTGATTGATTTTGGATTAGATGTTTTAGTTTAATTGCATCTTGATAATTCAATATCCTTAATATCTAATGAAGTTTAAGTTTGTTTAGGTTCATGTGTTTTTGGTTGATTAATTTTAGATTAGATGTTTTGATTTAATTAAATCTTGATAATTCAATATCCTTAGTATCTAATGAAATTTAAGTTTGTTTACGTTCATATGTTTTTTTTTGGTTGATTAATTTTAGATTAGATGTTTTGATTTAATTAAATTTTGATAATTCAATATCCTTATTATTTAATGAAATTTAAGTTTGTTTAAATTCATGTGTTTTTTTGGTTGATTAATTTTAGATTAGATTTTTTTTATTTAATTAAGTCTTGATAATTCAATATCCTTTTAAATTAATATTTAACTCTTTTCTTTGATTATAGTTATGTGATTTAACTTTATGTTTATTTAATTCGATTGTGGTTCATTTGTTTGTAGTTCGATCGGATTAGATTAATTGAGATTTTATTTTGATTTTAATTGGGTTTGATTCTTTGTAATTAGGATTTTATTTTAATCACACCCATTTGTCATGTTCTTCAATGTTTGGTTTGTATTTTGATTTCATACATTGGAGAGTTGATTAGTTTATCTTATTTAAGTAGGTTGAATGAGATTTGATTTGATTACATATTAAATTGATGAGAGTCTTTCTTAATTTAATTTAATTTGATTTAATTTGATTTGATTAGCTTTATTAGTCTATGGGTTTGCTTAAGTTCAATGGGATTATGTGATTAGTTTAATTAAGAAGTGTATTTATGTTAATTATAAAGGTTTATTTAATTTTTAATTTGGCTTCATATTTGTTTAGACTAATGATGTAATTTATGACTTAATAATTTAGGTTTAATTTAGGTTTTGATTAGTATTTAATTGCATTTATGTTTGATTAAGCTTAGGTTTAATATGATTAATTTGATTAACTTAATTAGTTTATTTAAGAGGTATGATTAATTATTAAATTAAATAAAGATTTGTTTAATTTTTAATTTGATTTTATATCTATTTGGGTTAATGATGTAATTAATGAGTTAATGATTTAAGTTTAAATTAGGATTTGATTAGCATTTAATTGCATTTTATGTTTGAATAAGCTTAAGTTTAATATAATTAATTTAATTGACTTAATTAGTTTATTTAATAGGTGTGATTAAATTAATTAGTAGATTAATTAAGTGTTTGATTTGAATTAATTTTAATTTGATTTATATAGTTAATTTGGTTTATTAAGATGATGGATTAATTTATTAAGTTTGCATTAATCAGATGTTTGATTAATTAAGTTTGATTAAGGGTCAATTAAAATTATTAGATTAATTAAAGGTTTGTTTAATTAGAGATTAATGACTTAATGATTTAGGTTTAATTTAGGTTTTGATTAGTGTTTAATTGGATCTTAATATGTTTGATTAAGTTTAGGTTTAATATGATTAATTTGATTAACTTAATTAGTTTATTTGAGGGGTGTGATTATTAAATTTAATTAGGGGTTTAATTTAAGCTTAATTTTAGAGTTAGCTTTAATGTAACTTATCTAATTTAATCTGATTAATTAAGATGATGGATTAATTTATTGAATTTGCATTAATTAGATATTTGACTAATTAAGTTTGATTATTCATGATTAGGGTTTTACTTGATTTGATTCATTTATTATGTTTGTTTGATTTCATTAACATGTTCGATTTAGATATTAGGTTGAAATATTTAATGGATAATTAATTATCTCATTCCAAATGGATGTGATTTAATCATATGTTAATTAAGTTTACTTTAATTTTATTTGGTTTGATTCGATTAGTATCAAATGATTAAAGTTTCCTAAATTTGTTAGGTTTTGAGTTTGATTTAAGATTTAATCATTTAATTGAGTTTTATTGACTTAAATAGGTTTAATCATATTTAATTTAATTTTCTCTAAGAATGATATTTTTTTTATTTGAGATTTGATTAACGATTGCTTAAGTGTTATTTCATTTCTAATTTTGATTTAATATTTAAATTATTTTTAGATTATATTTTAATTAACTCCTTAATTAATTAAACCATAATCTTAAGTGTTTGTTTGGGGTTCAATAAGATTCAGGAGATCACATTATTTTCTTGAGAGTTCTAGATGTCAATTGAAGTGATTTAAGCCATTTTGAAGATTTTTTGTAAATTTTTGAATTTTTATTTAGTTTATTTTATTAAATTGGATAATCTGAATTTCAAAATTTAATTTCTCCCAATCCAGAAGTCCTTTTCACTTGAAATTTTTATGGTAGGTGTGTTTTAACTTTAATTTCAATCTTAGAAAATTTCAGCTTAATATGACTTATATTTTGATTTAATTAATGAAATATGATTCTCACTAAAACTCAAATTAAAGCTCACAATACTTAGTGAAATTTGGGGATTTTGGATTTGTTGGATTTCACTCGGAAAGAAAAATCCAACCCTTATTTGTAATTTTTAGTTAGGTATTTTATTTTTTATGATTTTTGAATTTCCACATGATTTAAATAAATTGATTTTTTTTATAAAAAAAGGAAATACGTGCGACGCTAACGTCAGCCAATGGGCGGGAAGAGAAAGTGACCCGAGGCTTGTTCTGGACCTTCTGATCCAAATCAGATCACATAAACCAGAGACAAGGATCGAAGCGATCGGTGAGCGATCGGAGCCGTCCGATCATGCGAACCACACACAATGGGCAGATTCAGATCCGCGGGTGATCTAGCTTGATCGCGTGAAATCGCAATCAAATGGTCGGGTCGCATCAAGCGTCGAAGGCCCGATCATGATCCACGCAGTCGTAGCCATCAATCCTGCGGATCGGTGATGTGTGGGTCGGTGATGAACAGTATTTTCAAAGGTTTTGGGAAAAAATGAGGGTTTCTAAGCCAAAACTTGTCCAAATAGACCATTTTCATGCTGATTCGCACTGAAAAAATTATATTTCCTAATTGGGATGATTTAAAGTAAAAATGTTGGATTATCTAAGGGAAATTCCTAAAATCATGAGAAAATTAATACATAATGTGTGAAATCCATGGTCGGCTACAGTTTGGCAAAATTTACCTTGTGGGGATGATTTCTAGTGGCGGTGAAGATTCGAACAAACTCCTAGGTATGTGACTAAGCTTTGGAGTGATATTTAGCCCTTGCCTCCCTTCGAAACATCACCTTCTCTGATGTCTACCGTCGCCTCGTCGGAAGAGCAATTATTTGTATTTTTGAGCTCAAAATGGCTCAAAGAAGTGGGGGATGGGTTCCTTTTTGCTTTGGAAAGTTTTTGGGGGCTGAATGGTGGTGGGAGGAAGAGATCTAAAGCCTCATCTCCCCCTCCTTTTATAATGGCCGAAAATACAATCTTTTTTGAATTTTTTGGCTCCAAATTGATTGACATCTTGCTTGGGGTGGTTGGGATGGATGATAGATTGATGTGGACTTTGGATTTTTGCTCCAAAGTCCTCTCTTGCTGACATATGATTGATTTATTCAATGTAAATATTGGGGAGGAGTTAAGTGCATGTGATTGAGGAAATTAAATGAGGTTGGGTGGAATCCTATGTGGGGGAGGATCTATGAGAGATTTAAATGGTTTGGGTTGGTTTTGGGCTGATCCCAAATGGGTTTGGGTCAGGTTTGATCAGCCCCAATGGGTCTTGGCTTGGTTTCAAAGATTTGGCCCAATTTGGGTCATATGGGTCAATTGGGTCAAATTGACCCATTTGACCAAAATTGGCCAAATTAGCTTGGGTTGTGGGTTGATTCATGTTCAAATGGCTAATTTAAGATGGATGTGGTCTTTATTTTGAATTAATTTGGATTTAATTTGGATTTAGGCCAAATTGACCCTTTAGGCCAATTTGGGCTAGGTTGGGTCAAGTTGACCAATTGGGCTCGATTGATCAAATTGGGTTTAATTATGGCTTTGGTCAAGTTCAATAATCAATTTGGAATGAACTTGAGCCATTGATTACAATCAATTTGGGTTAGATCATGATTTGACCGATTTGATCCTTTAGGCCAATTTGGGTCAATTTGGATGAAATGACCAATTAGGCTTGGTTTGACCCAATTGATTGCAATTGATCATCCTAGGGTGATCAACAATCATGGTGGAAGATTTTGGTGAGCTTGGTTCAATCCAATTTGGGTTGGATTAGAAGTTGGCTCAAATGAGTCCTTTAGGTCACTTTGGGTCAAGTGGACCTAAATGGGTCAATTGGTTTGGTTTTGGTTTGATTTGAGTTTAGTTGAACTTATATATGAGCCCTAGGTTGGAATATAAATTCAATGACAATCAATTTGGAGTCTAAGGGATTTTGGCTCATTTGAAATTTTCAGGTCAAAAGGGCTACGTTGGGTTTGACATGGGTTGGTTTCGATTTGATTTGATGATTGTAGGCTTCATTTATATTTGGGTAGATAATTGGATGACTAATTGATTCAAGAGAAAATTCATTGGTTTTGACTTGATCTGGATAGAATTTGGCTAAGTCCAAAGAATTGGCTTAAAGGGTTTTGATTGAGTTTGGATTTGATTTTCGATATAGTTTTGATCATTTGAGTTTGGATTTCATTTATATTTGTGAATATAAATGAAGGAATAATTGATTTATAAAGATATCAATTGAGTTTGATTTGATTTAAGGGGAGTTTTGGCTAAGCTTATGAATGTGGTTCATATGGCTTAGGAGGGGGTTTTAGGATTTGAATTTGATTTTGGGTTTCAATCATTTTGAGTCAAATTTTGAAATTAAATTTGAATTTGAATTTGAGATTTGGTTTGAGAATTGAGTCTAGGTTTGATTTGAGAAAGTGTATCTAGATTTGGTTTAGGCTATGGGATAGGTAATTTCCTTAAACCCTAAGGCATAGCCTAATCTTATGATTAACACTTCTAAGTCTCTAGGCTTAGGTTAGGTGTTCACCTAATCACTAGAAGTGTCTTATGACTAAGGAGTTCTTAGTGTCTAGAGGAGCCCTAAGTCCAAGAAGAGGAGGTTAAGAGCTCACTCCAAAAGTGAGGTCAACATATACTTTAGGGGATTCATCTTTAGGTTGTAGTATCATAATTAATCGAAGATAACTACTCATATCGTAAAGATGGTCTTCCTTTTCTTTTATTTTAACCACAAGATCATCAATATAGCATCTGACTTGGTGATGAATGAGTTCATCGAAGATTCGAGTCATGGCTCACTGGTATGTGGTGCCAACATTTTTAAGGCTGAAAGACATGACCTTATAGTAGTAAATTCTGATGAAAATTATAAAGGCAAATGACTATCATCCTCTAGCACCATTTGACCCATCTTTGAATGAGGAGACTGTATGCAAAGAGGCTATGTCCGCTATTAAATTTTATATAGGTAATGTGAATTCATCTTCAAGACATGCCTATCTTAGATCTTCAAAATTGACATATGTGTGGATTTGAATGTTCTTCCGTTTGGCTGGGAATAATGTTGGGAAATCATGGTAATATCTTTCTTCTTCAATAAGGTTAACTTCAAACTTTGATCCTCTTCTTCGCATCAAAAATTTCTAAAATAGAAATACCAATAGGTTCAATTTTGAGTTTATAAACTGCTACCTTTGGAGATGTATTGGGCACTTTATAATGGTCTTAGATAAAGCAGTCTTTAAACTACAAAAGTAACCTAACCAAGTCATTGGAATTTTCCTTCTAACTTATCATATATGGATGTTGGGAGGGTGGGACTCTCTTTATGTTCTGAGGTTAATTTTTTGAAACTTATTGTTTAATGATCCTGACTGAATTTCTTGGGAGGGTGGGTGGACTCTCTCATAGCAATAGGTTCTTTTTTTTTTTTTTTGCAATTTCAAGGAGTGCATTCTCTGCTTGAAAATCTTTAAAATTGTTTGAGCAAAGTAGGTAGACTAGGCAAAAGATCATTTTATTACTTCATTTGAAGGTCTATCTACAAGCGTTGAATCCTCTTTCGAGCTTGGAGAAAGAGATATGAAGTGGAAATTTGAAATCTCATAAAGTATTTTTTTTTGCTAGAGGTTAGGAGCAACTCTTAACTTCTAATCCTATAATAATATCATGAGATAGTAGAATTGGAGTCAATGAGCTCACATACCTACTAAGCTTCTAGTAATATCATACACGAATCAAGCTTTTAGAACCCTTTTTTTATTATCATCTAACTCGAGAGACTTGTCAAATTTTGACTCAAAATTTATTTCATATATTCTTTTCTCTCTTTTTTTTGAATTTACACCTCGTATACATGATTTTTTTTGGATTCTAAATCAATGTGTATTATTGGTGCTTTACTTTTTCTCTTTTTCTTCTTATCGTTCTCCCCTTTTTTTAATTTCCTTTTTTTCTTATCTCTCTGTCTTTTTTTGAGTCTTTGTTTATATTGTGTTCTCTAGAGGAGATTGCTTGTCTTTCTTTCCATAGAATATTCTATGTTGAATATGACTTGAGGAGGTTGCCACTAACTGAGCAAGGAAGAATCAAATACTTTTCTATCTCTTTAGAGAATGTGAAAGTGCACTTATTACTTAGCTTAGTGGGCAACCTTCCAAGATAGTTTAGGACCTTAAGATTAACCTTTAGAACAGTTTGAAGCCCTTATTTTGGATTGTGAGGTGTATCTTAATAAGGATTTAGAATTTGATTATTTCTAACGACTGGTTTGCATCTTCTTATGATGTTGATCAAAGTGGTAAGACCCTGCCACTACAATAATTCACTTCTGTGATATCTTTTGCAAGAGAGGTAGAATTGATGTCTACCTACTCTTTTTTTGTGCACAAAGTTTATCCCATTAGACCTTTAAAATCTAATGATTCTAACTCTTTATCGATAGTGACATCATGAAAGCTTAGAATGAGAGCATCTCTACACGAGTTCAAATCATTAAGACATCACGTCCATCAGTACTGCTATTTTATGGATTACGATCATTATTTTAAGAGCTATCTTCTTTTGAGAATTTGGATTCGAGTCATTTGAGTCATACTTATCTGGAATAAATAACACATATGTCAATTTCATTCTTGGCCCTTGAAGGAATCTCTATGGCCTTTCTCCTTTAGGGTGAAAATTCACATCTTGGTTTTATGTTGAATTCCATCATAAAAGTTTTTATTAACCATAACTTTATGACTAATAATAATGAATATTGCATTATCACAAGTCATCTTAAGGTTTTCAAGCTCTATGTCAAATTTGATTCAGACATTCTTGATAGATTTAAAGAATTTGGACCCACACTCATCAAATTTAAATATGATAAGGGGTTCAAATAATTAGATTTTGATTTGGAGAGATTTTGAAAAAATATATATTTTTTGGAACCTCACTAGTCAAATATTAATATGACTGTAGGTTTAGAGCTCTTTAACTGGGACTTAAAAAATTTTGGAAACTTACTTCTCAAATTATGGTAGGTTCAAATATTTAAGATTTTTTTTGGTTATTGTTATTTGATTTTGATTTTGAAAGAGAACCATCATTTAACAAATTTGAGTATGTTAAATGAAATTGGTTAATTTTTGTTTAAAAAAATATATTTTGATATTTATTTTTGAAGAAAAGGTTTTATTTTATTTAATTTTGATTTTTTCTTAAAAGGGAACCTTCACTTAATAAATTTAGGTATAATAAGTGGAGTTCAATTAATTTTATTTTGAAAGAGGTTTGAAAATTTTGGAGAAATGATCTTTTTTTGTCTTTGTTTAATTTTGATTTTAAAAAGAGAAAATCCATTTAACAAATTGGATTATGTTAAATGGGGTTCATATGATTTTTATTCTGAAAACACTTTTGAATTTTTTTTATGTAAAAGAAGTTTTTATTTTACTTTGGATTTTATTGAAATTTTGTTAAGCATGTGTTGGTTAAGAAAAATTTCTATGGTCGCCTTCAATCTGTGGATGAAAGGCAAGAATATAAAAATTCATCTTTTTGGGATGCCACACAGATCTGCAAATGTGCTTATTCAGGTGATCACGTACATCATCAAAGAATAGTATACTATCTCAAGAGATAGAAGTCACTACCCTTTAATAGACCTAATCACCTCAATAAGGACTCCTAAGGACAATGGATCTACATATGTACCAGAGATTCTTCCCCTACTTTACATGGAAAACTAAAGCAGAATTTATTTTAAATCGAGTTCGTTAAGTTCCCTACAGGGGTAAGTCTCAATAGTTAATTACATCTTAAAGGATGAGATCCCTTAGGAATACTCTCGATTAAGGTAAATGATCATTGTTCTCAAAGATTTCAATAGGAAAGGACTATCAATCAATTGGTTCATTTTTGAAGATCAAATGGGATTGATCAAAGAGAGGGAGTTATTATCAAAGCCAAAAGAAAGATAAGTAGGAGATACCCAAGATGCTAGGAAACCTAGCGAGCATCTCAAACTATCTTATGATTGGGCTTTGCATTTTTGAAATTGATTTAATTTGTTTGAGTTCAATTTTTCATTAGAAATTTAGGACATATGATTCCATAACACAAGATTATGGAAATACCTAAGAGGTGAGAAATTATGCTTATGTCTTTCAAAGGGGAGAAGCAACCTCATAACCTAAATCTAGGGAGCTTTGGCGAAGGCCAAAAGCACAACCTAAATCTAAGGTAAAAATGGGTATTTGGTTTGCCTCCATAAGAGAGGACAAACCACCCGACTGCTTGGACTTACAAACATCTAGGGGTGGCTATCAACTAACTCCTCATATGATTTTAAATATATGTAGGCAAGTCATATGATTATGCAAGATAGTTGGGTTGTTTATTTAGAAAGAGACTAAGTCCTTAAACTCACTCCCTAAAGAGACTAGATCATGTAAGGACATGCTTCAAATGACCTAAATCTAATTTAATTCAAATTTGATTTTATTTTCATTTTTGGATAATTATTTTGACTCAGGCTTAATAGGATTCATATACTAATGCATGAGAACTAAAGTTATTGGCCAAAATCAGCGAGAAGGGAGGAGGTGTGTTTCCACCATGGCTCTCAAAAACCTAGTCAAATTTCTCTGGCAAAGGTGGAAGCCCTCCAATCAAGAGTGAAATAAGATGCATTTGTGCATGATATTGTAAAAGAAATACTCATCTAGCTAAGGGGTTGCTAATTCTTTTATCTTGATTTTAAACCTAAGCTTTAGGTGAGGTTATGTTTTCTTTATTTTTAGTTTTTAATTGTTAAGTTTGGTAAAAGATTTATTTTTTCCTAAGAGCCTAGTCTGCATCCAGGCCATACATAAAGCGAGGAAGAAACTAAAAAAAGATTCCACTTAATGCCCAAGCTAAACAAATCATCAATCAATTTATAAAGTTAATTGCAAAAAGAACAAGAGGCCATTGTGGTCGAGTACCAATGCACAAACCCAAAAATAAATTGGGTAGATGAGCTCACCCTTATACAACCCAAAAATCTTCAAGTTTCATTTCTTCATTCTTCTTTTCTTTTTCCTTCTTCTTTGGTTCCTTCTTTTGGATGGTTGGAAGGTGGATGCTCCAAAGGCTTCACATGGTGCATAAGATGAGATCTTATGACCAATGTTCATCCTAATCCCCACATCAATCATTCCAAAATCCTAATTACAAAATTTACATGAAAAAAAGTAAATCTAGCTAACACCTGCAAAACAAAGGTTAGTTAAAGAAACCACCAAATCCCAAGAATGTATATTGGACTTAACACCCCACATTTGGGTGACTAAGTTCACCTGGCCTATTGGATTATGCTTAGGGGTATAAGCACCTGCATAGAAAAGCATTTATATTTTTATTTATTACAGCGCCCCTTAAGCACAATCCCCTGCAAAAGATAATAGTTAGACTAAGATGGCCCTACCATTCATTCTACACAAATACATCCAAACATCTAGTCTAAAACATATATCACAAAACAAAAAGCAAGCATCTAACCATGCAATGCCTAACCTAAAGCTAGAAGTGGTGACTTAGCCTAATGTGTGTGCTTTGGTGGTTTGTGTGGTATGCTTAGCTATGGCTTTAATTTAGAAATTTCTAAGTGTGAAGGATGTTCAACTTAGAGGCTTTCATTTAAGTGATTTAATTATTTTGGGTTAATTTTATTTTATGTTTTGATTAGGTTCAAGTGAATCCTATAATTAATTAATAAGTTATTAAGAGAGAGAAAGAGAAGAGAACTTCTCTTTCCTTCCCTAACCTAAGTAATTTCTAAAGTAGATTCATATTTTTAGTTTTATTTGGTGAAAGTTTTGATTAAATGTTTTAATTAATCCTAAGTTTAGATGGACTCTAAACAAACTCATTCAAAACAAAAGGCATTTTAAGATTAAATAAAATGAACCAAATTCACAAAACATACATCACTTCATTTCTTTCCTAACATGTATAACATGCATATGAATAAATTGTAAACATATCTATACATACAAATGAGAATGTTTAACACACTTTATGATGCATGCTAAGTAATTCATTCAAGGAAATTTGGAAGTTTATGATGATTTTCATTAAGTAGAAAAGGGTTTCTTATCCAATTTTCACATGCACACATGAAAGTAAGAAAGGCATATGTGAGTATAGCACCATTGTTAACCAGAGGTGTAAGGTACAAAACCTACTTAGGGCTACTTAAACCCTCACAATCTTGGGGTTGTCCAGACTAATATACCACTTCCTTAAATACAAATATGTGTACAAAAGAAATGAAATGGAGAAAGAAAGAATGCAAAATTTGTATTAGTTGATTCATTTTGTTTATGCAATTTATATGTGCAAATATAGGTACCCTTCTTAAGTGATAGTATAGGAATGAATAGGATATGGAATTAGGCAAGTGTTAGGTTCTTTTCAAATGAACCATACATCTTACCAAATTCTACTCAAAACTATACTAAAAGAAAAGAAAAGAAGAACCTACACTAAGCACATCTTTATATCTTACTCACATGCAAGCTTATAACTAAAGTATAAGTAACACACTTTTAGTTTTGATAATTGATTCATATATTTTGAAAATAATTTGAATTTAATAGTGATAATAGTCACTCATATTTCTACTTTAGCCAACACATGAAAATTTGACAAAAAATAAATATTTTCATTTTAAATTTAAATTTTGAAAATTATGGATGGATGAAACCACATGACATACATATTTAACATGTTGGGGAAAGAATTAAAGTAAATGAAAGCATGTAAACACATTCACTTTAGTTAAATCATAAAGACAATCTCATGAAATAAGAAAGCTTAAGAAAATCAAAGTTAATTTAATATGATTTTTTTTTTTGATTTAGAGTTTGATTTAATTTGAAAAATGTGAGTTGAGTTTGTTGTTCCTAACCCATTCCCACATGTGTTCAACATTTTTGTTTAATTTTTAGATGATTAGATTCTTTTTAGATTTTGATTAGGTTAAGGTATAAATTAAACAAGTTAATTAACCCTTACCTACACCACCTTAGCATAGTTAACCAAGTAATTATGAGCTAATGAGATGACATAAAAACTCACAAGGAATTTAAATTTGCAATGCACCTAGGAAGAAAATGACCTAATGCAATTTGGCTCATGATTAATGGTTAATTAAGCTAAGGGGTTTAACTTAAGTAATTTCAAAACACCCCTTCACACATATGAGTTGGGTTTTGATTTTCTTAATTGAACTTAGGCTCTTGAACACCTAAGCATCTACCCAAACTAAATTAATTAAGTTTTGGAAGGTTTTAAATTTTTAGAATTAATTAAGAGGGTAATTAATGAATTAGCCTTTAATTAAGAAAGGATTAAGGAAAGAAAAGGGGGTATAGAAAATAGCTTAGGGGAAATACCCCAAAATTATTCCTTAAACCTCCTATTCACTGGATCAAATCTTAATCAACCTCAATAAGGGATTAAAATAATAATCAAACCCTTAATTATCCTTAATTACATTAAAAGGGTAATTAGAAAATACATTTGAAATTCCTCTAATTAAGCCTTCAATAAATCCCAAGAAAATTAGGGGAGGCAGAGGTCATCCCCTAAAATATACCAAAGATGTTTGGGATTAATCAAAGATTAATTAAGGAGTAATTAGCAAAATAAGATTTCCAACAAAACTCAAAATAAGAGAAAAATATAATTTAAAATCCATTAAAATCAATTTTAGAATATTCTAGATGGAATTATCTATTAGTAGAAATTTACCTCATAATTTTTTTGATTTATTTAGAAGATTTAAATTTTTAAAGCTTAGGGGAATAATTAGAATTAATTAAAACCTTAATTAAATCCCTTAGCCCACATCTCGACATGCGGCGGTGGAAGTCAGGGTGCTTTACACATGTCATGATGTGAGCGGGTCACTTAAATGTCACGTCACCACGATGTGGCGGCGGGATGAGGTTTGATACTCGTCATTCAATCAAGGGTCAAACACCAAGAATCACCCCGTGGTTTTAAAAGGATAAAAGGATTTATAAAACATGCATTTAATCTCGGCCATCCATCCAAAATGCACGGATGAACGACCGGGATTATCCCTATTCTTCCATGAGGATTAACGGAGACCCTCCATGATCCAAGGGAAGATCATAGCTCGATTGAATTGGAATGAAAACTTGCTCACACCATCATACACTAATGGCAATCCTATCCAATGGTGGAATTTTCATGCCATGACACTTTCTTTCACAAAGGACTAACACCTCTTAAGCCTAGTGGTTGGAAAATGGCATACCTCACCATAGGTGATCACCGGTGCTCGATTCTCTTGGAGGAGCTTCATTTGGTTGAGACTAAGCTGTGGTGAAAGAATTAGTTCTTAAGGTTATGTAGATTGATCTATGGACCAACACCTCCTCCTCTCCTTTGTGGCTTTGATTGAATTGAACTTCTCCTTACCTTGGGAACTTGAGGGAGAGCTTAGGCAAGCTTGATTTGGTCCCCTGAGGGAGTGTGCAAAGGCAATTGAAGTGATTTGGAGTATGGAAGCTTAAAATGAGTAGAGCTCCCCTATTTTCAAAGGAAGAAAATTGAGAAATGCTCTTTTCAAATCCCTCTTAGAAAGCTTAGGATTGCTCTAATGGCTCCTAACACTTCCTAGCACTCAATCGACAATGAGGATGTGTGAATTGAATTGAATTAGGGGGAGTATATCTCCCCCCATGGCAATCAGACAAGCTATGGTTATCATTTTGAACCAATTAACCATATGGAAAGGGTTGTTTGCATTGTTTGAAGTTGGCACATGGTCGGGTTGAGCCAAGGAGTGGATTAGTAACCTCCCATGTGCTTCAAATCAAGTGGAGGGAGGTTTTCAAATTGGCCAATTTGAGCTAGGGGTCAATTTTGGCCATGGGTCTTTGGGCTGACCAAAACCCATTGGGTTGAGTGCACCACCCTCCATAGAATCACTTGACCTATTAGGAAGGTATCAAGTTGATATGAAGAGGGCTTGACCAAATTCCCCATGGAATTGGCCAAAATTTGTCTATGGCCTAGGGGTAGAATGGTTATTTGGCCAATTTTTGAATTTGGATATATTGGGTATGTTGAGAAAATAGGTTTGGCCAAGTTTCATTGGATTTGGAGTTCATTTGATATGGTTTGGCTCATGTTGACCCATTTAGGTTAAAATGGGTCAACTTGGGTCAAGTTGACCAATTGGTCAAATTGGGTCAAACCAAGGATTGGGTCAAGTTCATATGACCATTTGAAATGTTTTGGTGTCTTTGGTTTGATTAAATTTGGTTTAGTTTTGATTTTGGCTCATATGACTCAATTTAGGTCAAATGGGTCAAGTTGACCAATTTGACCCATTTGACCTATTTGAGCTTAGGTCATGGGTAGGTTTAGGTTTTGTTAGTCATATGGAGTGGATTGGTATCTTTGTTTCCAATCAATTTTGGTTAAGTTTGAATTTGGCTTAACATGACCCCTTTAGGTCAACTTGGGTTCAAGGTCAATTGGGCTAGGTTAGGTCTAGTTGGCCAATTGTGGCTTTGGTCAAGTTCAACAAGTGATTTGGAATGAACTTGACCCATTGGTTTCAATCAATTTGGCTTAGATCAAGTTTTGACACATTTTAACCCTTTAGATCAAGTTGGGTCAACTTGGGTCAAGTGGCCTATTGGGCTAGGTTTGGGTTGGTGTCCACCTAATCACTAGATGTGTCTTAAGACTTAAAACTCTTAAAGTCTAAGAGAAGTCCCTATGCCTAAGATGGAGGGGTTGAGAGCTCATTCTAAAATGAGAGGTCAATAAAACTCCCAATAGGTGTGGTGTGGGATAAGGAACACTTATATTGGTGTTGACCAAAATGATCAACAACATCGAAAGATCACAAGCACTAATGAAACAATCTATCCCTAACCCATGGTGTAGAGAGAGTCCAGAGCTTAGTGCAATGTGGCTCTACTCATGTCAAGGACATAATAGAGAGGGAAGAAACCACTAAGGGATAAAGTGTGAACCTTCCACTAGGGAAGCAGGTTTAAGTCATCCACGAGGATGAAGGGTTTGATTTGATTTGAGTCTCACTGGGGAGAAATTTCCACTAGAGAAAATGGTTGAATTTGTTTCAAATTTGTTAGGTTTGGATTTTTGAGATGAACCCTATTAGTTTGCGATGGACTGCACTGAGTAGGAACCATGGAGGCCTAGACCTAACTTAGATTTACTAATCCAAAAGGGTAGTCTACTACACACGTAGTAGGACTATCCAACCAAAGGGATGTCTTTCAGTATGCAGCTGTACTAGGAAGAAAGCATAGTAGACTTACATCCTCCAAAGTAGAGACCAGTTGCTAGGGTAATCTATTGGCAAGACAACATATTGAACCCAACCTAAGGCTGACTATTGAGTGAATTTGGAGGGACTTAGATTAGCTCCAAGATAGTCAAGATTAATTTCATTTTTTAGATTTGTTTGTTTTGATGGATTCCATTAGTTTATGATGGATCACATTGAGAAGGAGCTCATATCAGCTTAGACCTATCTCAGATTTACTGAACCGAAGGGAGTAGCTTCCTGGTCGATGGGAGAACTATCTGACCAAAGGAGTGTCTTTCGATTTGCAATGATTAATTCAAGGGAAGAAAGCTCAAGGACTCACATCTTCCACTAGAAAATACCACTGGGTAATTGGTTGCTTTGGGCAACAAATCGAACCCAATCTAGGGCTGCCCGTCGTTGTGACAGTCATACTAGAAAGAGTGCATCAAAGTCTTATATCTTCCAAAGCGGAATGACTGTCATGGTAACCTGCTTATGGAAAAATAGATTGAACCTGAACTAAGGGCGACTACGGAGTGAGTGTCGACTCGGGGACTTATCTCAACTCAGGTAGTCAGGCAATTCCTATAGGGAGTTCTATTAACACTGCACTAAAAATAGGATGCTTGCTTGGGAAAATGGGCCCTTTAGAGACTTGAGTTCCTAATCCACAAGAATTAATTTTTTTTATTTGTTTGGTTAGTTTATTTTACGTGGACCCTGTTAGTTTGCAAGGGATCAAACTAAGAAGGAGCTTATATCAGCCTAAATCTATCTCAGATTTACTGAACTAAGGGAGAATCTGAGCATCTGCTGAACAAATTCTCCAACCATAGGGGTGTAGAAAAGGGAACTATCCAATCAAAGAGTAACCCGGTAGTGTCTAAATGGGGTTACAAAGGATGTGATCCAAATAGAGTGCCCGCAGGGGATAGGGCCGCTAAGGCTTAATCCAAAACCCTTGAGAAGATGACATGGCTAGTCATATATCCAATAGGTATTCGATGGCCAACTCAAGGTGAAAGCACGGGGACTCACATCTGCCAAGAGTGGTGTATCCACCGGGGGAGTCACTATTGCATAGCGAATGTCAGCCAACCTAAGGTGCCCATCGGTTTGCAATAGCCTAGGAAGAAAGCTCGGGGACTCACATCCTCTATATCAGAGCTGATTGCTGGGATAGTCTATCTTTGACTCTGGTGTGTCGACCTAGAGGCTTTGAGCTAATGTCACTGGAGGACTTATATCAACTCAAATGTAGTCAATAGAAAGGAGCCTCTGGGGGACTTATCCTAAGCCTCGAATATACTCGACCTAGTTAGATCATGATGATTGGCTCAAGAAGAAAGCACAAGGACTCACATCTGCCTAAATAAAGTCAACATGAGGTAGCTTACAAAAAAAGCACAAGGACTCACACTAGGGGTTTGATGAAATGGTGCCATGGATGGCAAATAGGATTCTCTACTAAGAAAGGATGATGCTTGGGTTCTCTCACACCTAACTTAGTTGTGTTAATCGAAATAGGTTGTCTCTCAAGTTCTCTTACACTTATTCTAATAGCGTGAGATTGTGTTTGTGTTGTGAAAGAGGGATAGGATGCCACTGGGGGACTCTTACACCTACCCTAAATACATCACGGTGGATTCACAAGATAAGCAAACAATGCTTCAAAAGAAGAGAAGATTTGATGAATGGAATTAAATTTTTGTTCTTTTTATTAATAATTATTTTCAAACATGATTTATTTCATGGATAATATTTCTTTAAATAGAGCCCATTAATTGGAAGCATCGGGTGTTCCCTTTTACAATCAATAAGCTGATAAGATCCTCCTTGGTAGGCCTTCTCTATGACATAGGGGCCTTCCCAAGTGGGTTCAAACTTGCCTCCCATCTTTTGACGGGAAACAATTAGTCTCCTTAGGACTAACACAAGTTCTCCTACTCAGAAAGACCTAGGGCACACCAGCCTGTTATGAGCTTGAATCATTTTGGCTTTGTACAACTCGAGGTTCTGGCACAACTGTAGGTGACTTTCCTTCAAACCTTTGAGCTCTTCTAACCACAACTTTGCATTCTGCTCTGTAGTGATCTTGCTATCAATGAGTTGAACTTCTAAAGGTAGAATAGCTTTGGACCCACGCACTAAGGAAAATGGGGTAGACTGAGTTGGAGTTCGGTATGTTGTATGGTAGGCCCATAGGGCTTCAACCAACTACTTGTTCCACTATCGTTTGTTGTCATCAAGAGTCTTCTTCAATATATGGATGAGAGTTTTGTTGAATGCTTCCACTAAGCCATTTGCTCTAGGGTAGTAGATGGTGGAGTATCTCCAATCTATATCGTGTCTTTTGGCAAAGCTGTTGAACTTCATGCTTTTAAATGCACTACCATTATCGGATATAATTCATCGAGGCACCCAAACCTATATATGATATGATTCTTGAAAACCTGAAGCACATGCTGAGCTGTGACCTCTCTGCGTGGGATGGCTTCCGCCCACTTAGAAAAGTAGTCGATGGTAGCAAAGATGAACCGATGCCCCTTGGAAGAAGGAGGATCGATCGGACCCACAATGTCGGTACCCCAACACTTGAATGGCCATGAGGCCAAGGAAGGGTGTAGAATGTTGGGTGGTTGGTGGAGGAGCACACTGTGTACCTGACACTGATGGCATCTCCTAGCTACATCCATGCAGTCTGTAATCATCAAAGGCCAATATTATCCTAGTCTCTTGATCTTCATCTTCATCTTCGGACTAGATTAATGTGCTCGCATAGACCTGAATGTACCTCGATTACAATGCCATGGGCTTCATGTTGGTCTAAATAATGTAACCACATTTGGTCAAAGGACCGGTGGTATAGGGTGCCATCAATGAGAGCATAGGAGAGAGCTCTCTATTTCACCTGATGGGCGTGTGACCTTTCTTGAGGTAGTTTTCTGGTGTTCAAGTAATCTATGAATGGTTGTCTCCAATCTAGCTCCTTGTCCATTTTAATAATGGCAACCTCCCCTTCAAGAGACAGTCTCTCGATGAGTTCAGCATCAATAAGAGATAGGACTTGTTTATTTTGGACCCTTATTGAAATGGATTCATGTTCCGGACATGTCAATTCTTTGGCAAGTTTGGCCAAAGCATCTGCTACTGCATTCTCTGCTCGAGGAACCTTGTAGATGGTGACCTCGAATTTCATCATATGGTATGGAGTTGAAAATCTTGTAACCTCTCACGAGAATCTCCAAAGATGTTGATGCTCTTGACATTGATAGTGAAAAAAAAGAAGCACCTCAATACATCTCCATATGGTTGTTGAGCTCATCATATCAAGTTCATGATTTGTTCCTTGAGGAGATCATCATAAAAAAAAAAATCATTAGGAAGTGTCACGCTTAGAAATCACGCTGAGAATGCACGTCCTTTTACGCAGAGTACAAATGTGATATCAAACTACGAGAGAATCATGGACCATCATGCCAAACATTGGATAGCATTGGCTGTGTCATGAGGTACTGTAGTGGATTTGTTCTGGAGAACAAGTTCACCTTATGAGAAAGCATATAATGTCGTAGCTTTTAGGAAGCAAAGATCAAAGCTAGGCAATGTTTCTCAATAGGTGGATAGTTTGCTTCAGCAAGAATCAGATGATAGCTGAGGTAGTAGAGAGCACTCTCCTTCCCTTCATCATTGGCTTGGGCCAACAGAGTGAAGAGTCATCCAATGCAACAGTGTAGAGGATGAGTGGCCTGCCTGGGATAGGGGCTGCTAGAACTGGCGACTTCACCAAATACTGCTTGATGTCTTTGAAGGCATGCTGGCACTTGTCATCCCACTTGAACTTCGAGTCCTTTTTTACTAGTGCTAAGAATGGTTTGCATCTCCCCAATAGGTTGGAGATAAAGCATCTTAGATACGGCAGCCATCTTTGAAAGGATCTTAGTTGAGTTAAACTCTTAGGAGGTGGCATTTGTAAGACAACTTTGATCTTTTCAGGATCTATTTCTATTCCCCGATGTGGGACAACAAACCCAAGGAATTTCTCTGAAGCTACTCAATGCACACTTCAGGGGATTTATTTTGAGGTTATATTGTCTTAGCCATTCGAAAACTACTCTCAAGTCAAAGAGGTGATCTTCCTTTTCTCTACTCTTGGCTGCTAGATCATCAACATAGCACTCAACCAGATGATGGATGAGTTCATTGAAGATCTGAGTCATGGCCCATTGGTATGTAGCACCAGCATTTTTAAGGCCGAAAGGCATGACCCTATAACAGAAGATTTGATCGGGGTTGAAGCGGTTTCTTTCATCTTCAGGAGACATCTTGATTTGGTTATAGCCAGATGACCCATCCATGAAAGAGAAGACTGCATGAGATGAGATGATGTCCACCATTAATTCTGGTATAGGAAAAGAAAACTCATCCTTAGGACAAGCCTTGTTTAAATCTCTGAAATCGATGTATATGCAAATTTGGCCATGCTTTATCTTAACTAGGACGATGCTAATTAACCAGGTAGAATATTTTTCTTCCCTGATGAAAGCAACATCGATCAGTTTCTTGACTTCAGAAATGACCTATTGTTCAATTTCTAATCACTTGCGTCTAGGAGCTAGCTTAATAGGGGTAGCATTAGGATCTGCTAGCTTATGGAGTACTACGTCAAGAGATAATCTGGGCATCTCTTCATAACTCCATGCAAAGCAATCTTTAAACTCAGTCGATAGCCTAACTAAGTCAGTGGTTTCTTCTTCATTCAAATGATGTATGTGTGGATTTTTTTCGTCAGGTTGATTTCTTTAAGCTTGTCTATTATTGAATGAATCTCCTCTTCAAACTCTAGTGGTGCCTCTTTGATTTGGAGGTCATCTGGATCATCTGAGGTTTCTAAACACACATTCTCATAAGATTTGGGGGTGTGTGAGAAGAACCAATCAGACACCAAATTATTGGTAACAACCAAACAATAATCATCGTCATCGACTGGACCCACTATATCAAATCCTAGTCCTTCTCTTGATTGTGCCTCCACTTGCTTGTATTATTATATAGCTTCTCAAAATAATCTGACCTATGCTTGGATCACGTATGAGGAACTAAACCTTTTTGTATAAGATTATGAACACCGAGGGTCAAATGGTAATTCCATTAATTCTTTAAATGAATCCTCCTCAAGTTCTACATCAACTTCAGAACTTGAGGATGATGATCCCAAAAAGAACCTCTTCTACTTCATGTCACTCGAAGACTTAGGGACTTCTTTAACTACCACACCTTCAACTTTCTGAGATGTAAGTGAGGTTAGAGCTAAGGTTCCCAGCTGCTGCCTAATAGTTTCATATAAACCAGATTTGAATACTTTGCTTTGTCTGGAGGCCTGGTCTTCATCTCTGTCTAGATCGAAAGTCACCTCCAATGGAACCTGCTGAAAGGGGTTGGCTGGTATACTAATCACATTAGACTCATCCTCTGGATTCCAAGTCTATGTGAATAGTAGGGGTACTCTTATAAACTAGAACACGACCTCTATTGGCTGATTGCCAACTAGGGGGTCTCCCACCTCTGAAATTGCCTCTATTTCTACCTCTACCTCTGCCTGGTGGAGGTTGAAACATCCTACCCACATGTCTATATGATGGAATGAACTGTGGGTGAAATCTAATATGTGAATCTATTTCTTCTTCAATTCCCCTTTCTTGTTCACTTCAATTTCCATTTTTCTTTTATTTTCTTTTATCTTTTCTTTTTCTTCATTTTCTTTTTCTTTTAATTTTGAGTTTGAATTTTGTCGAAGTTCACGAGAAAGGGTGTTTTGAGGAAGATAATAGGTCACATGCTCATAAATCTCAATCTCTCTAACTGACAATGGCTTTTCATCTCCATTGATACGGTATTCAATCTCATCTTTTCTGAACTTGATGCACTGATGGAGGGAGGATGGAATGATTCTGATGTATCCAAGGCCTACAAAGCAAAGAAGTGAATGAAGTATTTGAATCAATGTTATAGAACTTGGCTTCAATATTCTAGTCTATATCCAAATGTAACATAGAACCAAGCACACTCACCTTGTTCATTGAATCCTCTCAACATCATCTAATCTCCTTGGAGTGTGGAGATGTCAATCCTCAAATAGGCAAGGGTCTTTAGACTCATAATGTTCACCGATGCACCTAGATCCATGAGAATTCTAGCAAGTCTGAACCTTCCATGTCAACTATGATGTAGAGGGAATAGTTGTGCTCCAAGTCCCCCAAAAGATGATATTCATCTATGATGGTGATCCCTTGAGCTTCTTTTGTGTAATGTTCCTCCTCACCTATAGCGGTCAGCTAAGCTAAGCATATTTTAGGGTCAAGGAGAGCCTTGATTAGTGATTCCCTCATCTCTTTGGATAAGATAAGGGCATCGTATATGCTTAGCTTAGATGGCAACTTTCTTAGATGAGAAAGGACATTGTAGTCCACCTTGGGTTGGCCCTCCACAAGCATATCCAAGGGTGGAGCATCTTGTGGAAGGGCTTCTTGATCGTCTATACCAATGACTTATTTCCCTCTATCTTGAGGTGCTGCCCTAGGAGGTAGAACATTGCCACTACGGAGGTTGACTTCGGTGATCTCTTGTGGCAGGGAAATGGAAGGTTTTACCTACACATCAGGCTCACCTACATCTTCTCCTATGGGACCCTCAGAATTGGATGATTCCAAGTCTATCTCAAGAGGTGAACCCATAGTAGTCAGAGTAGGAAAGTCCAACTCTGAATCAGAAAAAGGAAGATAGGAATTATTATAGTTATTTTGACTTGAAGAGTTATCATTATGAATAGAAGAAGACAACCCATCAGAAGTGACACAGATGTAATTCAAATAAGCTTTATTCTTCAATTTCTTGAAATTGTTTGGAGGTACAAAGTAGAAATCAAGTAAGTGGGGTAAGGGATTTGATGCCATTATCGGCCGATACAAGATTTCTACTAGTAGAAGTAGAACAATTGAAGTGGAAGAAGTTGTGGTGTGGAAGCTGGAACTGTAGGCTGGAGGCTGGACTCGGTCGGTGGCTGTGCTAATGGGCTATCCCGAACCGACACATGATGCTGCCGCTGAGCTCCCCCTTTCCTTGAGTTGGTATTGGCAACTTGCAAACCTTCCTTGATGTTGGACATTTGAACTGACTCAGGCACATGCAAGGAAAGCTTCCTGATCTTTTGGATGATCTTCTTAGAGATTTTGAATAAAAAAATATCCCAACCTTCTTTAGTTTTGGAAGGATTATATGTATCCCCAAGGATTACCCTAATGGAACTGGATGGTTGTTCCACAAGGTATTCCTTTGGGATAACTACAACACTAGTCTTGAAACTATGTTCAAGCCAGTCCTTGAATGTGAAGCAATCCTCCAAAACATGGCCTAGCATACGGTGGTAAGGGCAAAAGTTCAGATCATGACTTTTGCCTACTTCCTTCGGTCTCCTAGGCTCGGGTAGCTGAAAATAAGGCTTCTTTAAAAGGTTCTTAAAGATCTTTCTGATTACCTCCCTCTTAAAAGAATAAGATTTGTTAAGCTTATCTAAAAGAGTAGGTGGACCATAGCTACCTAACAGTGGGTATGATTGGCGGTGGTGGTATGGCTGAGGAAAAGAAACTTATGAGGATTCCTCTAGTAACGGCAAGCAAACTGGGACATGTCCAGCAGAGTCGCCAAAAAATCAAGTTGGTTAAGAAAAAATTCTATATGGTCACCTTCAATCTATGGGTGAAAGGCAAGAATATAAAAATTCATCTTTTTGGGATGCCAAGCAGATCTATAGATGTGCTTATTTAGGTGATCGGGTATGTCATCAAGGAATAGTGTACTATCTCGAGAGATAGAAGTCACTACCCTTTAATGGACCTAATCACCTCAATAAGAACTCCTAAGGACAATGGGTCTACATATGTACCAGAGATTATTTCCCTACTTTACATGGAAAAGTAAAGTGGGGTTTATTTTAAATCAGATTCATTAAGTTTCCTACAGGGGCAAGCCCCCATAGTTAATTACATCCTAAGGGATGGGATCCCTTAGGAATACTCTCGATTAAGGTAAATGATTATTTTTTTCAAAGATTTCAATAAGAAAGGACTATCAATCGATTGGTTCATTTTTGAAGATCAAATGAGATTGATCAAAGAGAGGGAGTTATTATCAAAGCCAAAAAAAGATAAGAGATACCCACGATGCTAGGAAACATAGCAAGCATCTCAAACTATCTTATAATTGGGTTTTACATTTTTAAAATTGATTTAATTTATTTGAGTTAAATTTTTATTAGAAATTTAGGACTTATGATTCCATAACACAAGATTATGGAAATATCTAAGAGGTGAGGAATTATGCTTATGGCCCACAAAGGGGAGAAGCAACCTCAAAACCTAAATCTAGGGAGCTTTGGCAAAGATCGAAAGCACAACCTAAATCTAAGGCAAAATGAGTATTTGGTTTGCCTCCATAAGAGAGGACAAACCACCCGACTATTTGGACTTACAACCTAGGGGTGGCTTCCAACTAACTCCTCCTACAATTTTAAATACATGTAGGCAAGTCATATGATTATGCAAGATAGTTGGGCTATTGTTTATTTAGAAAGAGACTAAGTCCTTAAACTCACTCCCTAAAGAGACTAGATCATGTAAGGACATGCTTCAAATGACCTAAATCTAATGCAATTCAAATTTCATTTTATTTTCATTTTGGATAATTATTTTGACTCGGGCTTAATAGGATTCATATGCCTAATACATGAGAAATAAAGTTATTGGCCAAAATCAACAAGAAGCGGAGGGTCTGTTTCCACCATGGCTCTCAAAGGTCAATTTCTCTAGCAAAGGTGGAAGCCTCCAATCAAGAGTGAAATAAGATTCATTTGTCCATGATATTGTAAAAGAAATAATCATCTAGCTAAAGGGTTGCTAATTCTTTTATCTTGATTTTAAACCTAAGCTTTAGGTGAGGTTATGAGTTCTTTATTTTTAGTTTTAAATTGTTAAGTTTGATAAAAGATTTATTTTTCCCTAAGAGCCTAATCCATATCCAAGCCATACATAAAGAGAGGAAGAAACTAAGAAAAAGATGCCACTTAATGCCCAAGCTAAACAAATCATCAATCAATTTATAAAGCTAATCACAAAAAGAATAAGTGGTCGTTATGGTTGGGTACCATGCACAAACTCGAAAATAAATTGGGTAGCCAAGCTCTACCCTTATATAACCCGGATTATAAATGAATTACATATAATTAAGCAAGAAACTCATTGTTATGGGGGTCTTCAAGTTTCATTTCTTCATTCTTCTTTTCTTCTTCTTTCTTCTTTGGTTCCTTCTTTTGGATGGTTGGAAGGTGGATGCTCCAAAGGCTTCACATGATGCATAAGATGAGATCTTATGACCAATGTTCATCCTAATCCCCACAATAATCATTCCAAAATCTTAATTAAAAAGTAAATCTAGCTAACACTTATAAAATAAAGGTTAGCTAAACAAACTACCAAATCCCAAGCATGTATATTGCACTTAACACCCTACATATGGGTGACTAAGTCCACCTGGCCTATTAAATTATGCTTAGGGGTATAAGCACCTACACAGCAAAAGCATTTATATTTTTATTTATTACAGTGCCCCTTAAGCACAATCCCCTGCAGAAGTCAATGGTTAGAGTGATATTGCCCTACCATTCATTCTACACACATACATCCTAACATCCAGTCTAACACATATATCACATAACAAAAAGCAAGCATCAATCCATGCACTGCCCTAACCTAAAGCTAGAAGTGATGACTTAACCTAATGTGTATGCTTTGGTGGTGGCAGTACTGGCTGTAGAGGCTGTTATGGAGGCTAGTAAGGCTCCTTTGGTGGTGGCAAAGGAGGTGGAGGCTGCTGAGGTCGTGGTCTCTTGGTGATCTCTGGACTACTTATTATCTTTCTATTTCTTCTCATAGACCTTTTATGGCTTTGCTTTTAGGCCGATCTTGAAAAGGCAACTGTTTGGCCTCCTTGTAGCCACCTTGTTGATTAGCTTCTCAAATGTCTTGATAGTGAAGCCCTTAAGCATGAAGGCGACCGGACCATGGATATTCTTTAAAAGAATCTCAATGGCATGTTGTTCAGACAACTACAGCTCACATTTCATACTCAGGTTACACCATCGGAGAATATAATCAACAAGGACTCACTTGGGTGTTGTTGTGCTACAACGAGATCACCTACAATAACCATTTCGAAGCTCCAAAGAAACCTCTTGATGAAGAGTTGCTCTAACTCAAAAATATCTTTGTTGAACCGTAGTTCAAAGATACCAATCAATCCCGCTAGCTACTAACAAGAGGCGAAAAGCAAAGCATTGCTGCCACCGGCATTGCAACAACTAGCCCTGAAGTGTGCTATGTACTGCCTTGGGTTTCCACTGCCATCAAAGCTTTTGAAGGAAGGTGGCCCAAAACCCTTAGGATATTGGATTGAATCAAATTCCTCTGAGTAGTCTACCCTTTGGAATTGATGATCCTCCCCAGGCTTGAGCCAACGCTTCCTTCACTTGTTGCTCAACCATGAATTTTATGTCTTGTTCTTGTATGGAAGTACTTTCCACTACCTTCTTATACATACTAGTGCTACCTTGCTCAATGGGAGGTACGGTCTTGCCTAGGTCAAGCACTAACTCAGGCTGACCGATGTCAATTATAGTAGGATGAACTGTTGGGGCTTATTTCTAGAGTACTGAAATTGCTGCTAACAAGTTCTCTAACTGCCATGCCATCCTATATATATGCTCATCTTTCTGCCTCAACTGATGTTGAGGTGCTGGGCTAATTAGGCGGTGTCTTCCTGATTAACCTCTTCACCTTCCATGGCTTACTGCTCCCTAAGAAGAGATCCTCTAGTATCAACCATACAGACTCCAACTAAGTCTCCCAACAAGTCATCTTTGTTGGGATCGAAGCTGACTTTCTCCTCATCTGACCAATCATACCCTAGAATTTCTTTTTCATGAAATAATGTGCCACTATCTCATCTAAAGAATGATCAATTTGAGCAGGTAAAATATCCTCGGTTGACCAGTGTGATCACTATTGTGCACTGAGAGGCACCGGACCTCGCCTACCACTGGGGAGTCAATCCTATGTGGATTGTACTCACTAGATGAGAAATAATCCTGAATGCCACTAGTTATGAAAGGTGTGACATTCCTTGGATGTTCCACTATCCTTGCTTGGACTATCATCTGTCACCTCAGAAATAACTGTCACCATCTCCACGTCCTACTGTGCTGGCGGAGTTGGTGAAGGGATGACCACTGTGCTTCGAGGTCGCCACTCCTTCCGCACCACCACTAGGGCAGAAGGACAAGCAGGAGAGCTCAGCCTTGCCACAATAGGTGGTGTAGATGGGGTAGGATCCATTATAGAATCACCAATGTGCGCTTCTATATGGCCTTCATGGCCTCATGGAACTGGATGTTGTGGACTGACCGGTGATGGTGGACGAGGGTAGAGCGGTGGGGTGGAGACACCACCGACTCTATATGAACATGAGATGCCCTCCTATGGTGATTGGTCCTAGCAAGTAAGATGCTATCGGTATGGTCGGTAGCGAAGCTGAAAATCAAGTGTGGAAGCCGCCGACCGCAATTAAACCTCCATCTCTCCCTACCGGTAATGTGAGTGTGCCTCTCTCTCGCCCTCTCGATGGATATGCTTCCCCACACTATGGGGATGATGGATCTGTTCAAATTTGACTCAACGTCCATAAGCTCACCACCGGCACAAACCGATCGGAGGCACAAATGACCTCCGCCTAGAATCTTGATGTTGTACAGAGGTGATGTGTGAATTCTCCTAACATCCTCTCTATCTAATCCAGAGAGATGATGGAACTGGTTTGCTGTAACCAATGGTGAAGTCATAAGGGAACTCAATAGAATGAGAGGCGCCCTCTCCCTCGGCAATCTTAGTGTGATACCGCTTGATCATGTAGTTCTTGTTCCTACATTGTGTCTAGGATGGGAGGAGTGAGAGCTAGACCCATACTCAAAAGTAGGGGAGGCAAGCCCTGAGATCAAGGGAGCCTTACCCTTAGAGGGTATAGATGAGAGGGTGCCAGCCCTCATTGAGGCAACACGAGAAACCATGGGGTGCACTGAAATCGCCGGCACTGCTGGTTCTACTACTACTGAAGCCTATGGGACTGCCACCCCCTTTCCTCTTCAGTGAGGGGATGTCAATCGGGTAGATCAATCCGATGACCGCTTCGCCATCACCGTGGTCCGAGGCCGCGTGAGGGGAGTGCCCTCACATGTAATCCTCGCTCCTCAAATCCCTACCAAAGTGGATGTGTAATTGGGAAAAGTTGGCTTGGTCCAAAGTGAAATCCATGCCATGAGGGAAAGTGAAAATGAATTTTATGTGATCCTGCCATCTCAGATCAACTATAAAGACTGAAAGACTGAACTATCGTTGTATTGTAACTGATGATGAGAATCTGCAATAGGAAAAAAGAGCTTGGATTAGATTTCTATCTTTGTTGATTTTTTTAAATTTGGAATTGAAAATTTGAACCCACATCCAACATCTTGGAAGTGTTAAGTGGGGTTGAAATAGATTTGAGAAGATTGATTGAAAGAGGAATTTTGAATATGAATCTAACTTCAACAAATTTGGGTATGTTGAAAGATAGATTCAAAGAGGTTAACCTTAGAATCTATTTAGGAATGAAATCTCCATTCAATAAATTTGAGTATATTACATGAAGATGTTCATATGTGCTTTTGAAAATTTTAGTTTTATTTGAAAATGAAACTTCCATTCAATAGGTGTGGGTATATTGAATGGAAAGGTTCATGTGTGCTTTTTGAAAATTTTATTTTGGGATTTTGATTTTTTTTGGAAAGATGATTGTTCATTTTATTTTGAAAATAAAATCTTCATCAAAATGAATTGAAGGAAGATATTCATTTGTGCTTTTGGAAACTTTTGTTTTATTTGAAAATGAAAGTTCCATTCAATATGTGTGAGTATATTGAATGGAAAGGTTCATGTGTGCTTTTTGAAAACTTTATGATTGTGATTTTTGGAAAGATGACTGTTCATTTTATTTTGAAAATGAAATCTTTATCAAAATGAATTGAAGGAAGATTTTCATTTGTGCCTTTGAAAAATATTGTTAGTTTTACTTTTGAAAATTCCTACATATGACAATTATGAGAATCATTAAATGAGGGTGATAAGATTTTGTGAAAAAATATTTCATTATGTGCATTTTTGAAAGGGTGCTTTTTTAAAAAAGCAAAGTTCTTATGGAAAATTTTATTTTGTCTTTATTATTTTAGAATGAACATATCCTTATCATAAAAATGATAAGGAGGATATCTTTAAATGTTTTCTTTTTATTTAGATCTTTTTATTTTTATCAATTGGAGAATCCAACATGAGTTTTAAGACCAACACAGAGTGAGGTCCTAAAACCTAAAGATGTTGGCTAACTCAACTTGAGAATAAATATGCTAAGTGCCAACAAAAAGAAAGATAGTCGTGGATTCATACCAAAGTACTAACCCACGATCGATACTTGAAGATAACGATCATTTACTAAAGATGGAGAGAGGAACCATCCCTAGTAGAGTTGCTAGAAAATCTATTGGTTAAGAAAAATTTCTATATGGTCACCTTCAATATGTGGGTAAAAAGCAAGAATATAAAAATTCATCTTTTTAGGATGCCACGTAGGTCCACAGATGTCCTTATTCAGGTGATCGAGTACGTCATCAAGGAAAAGTGTATTATCTTAGGAGATAGAAATCACTACCATTTAATGGATCTAATCACCTCAATAAGGACTCCTAAGAACAATGTGTCTACATATGTACCAGAGATTCTTCCCCTACTTTACATGGAAAAGTAAAGCAGGTTTTATTTTAAATTGGGTTTGTTAAGTTCCCTACAAGGGCAAGCCCTAATAGTTAATTACATCCTAAGGGATGAGATCTTTTAGGAATACTCTTGATTAAGGTAAATGATCATTGTCTTCAAAGATTTCAATAGAAAAGGACTATCAATCGATTGGTTCATTTTTGAAGATCAAATGGGATTGATCAAAGAGAGGGAGTTATTATCGAAGATAAAAGAAAGATAAGTAGAAGATACCCATGATGCTAGGAAACCTAGCGAGCATCTCAAACTATCCTATGATTAGGCTTTATATTTTTGAAATTGATTTAATTTATTTGAGTTGAATTTTTCATTAGAAATTTAGGACTTATGATTCCATAACACAAGATTATGGAAATGCCTAAGAGGTGAGGAATTATGCTTATGGCCCACAAAGGGGAGAAGCAATCTTAGAACCTAAATCTAGGGAGCTTTGGCAAGGGCCAAAAGCACAACCTAAATCTAAGGCAAAATGGGTATTTAGTTTTTCTCCATAAGAGAGGACAAACCACCAGACTGCTTGGACATACAACCGTCTAGGAGTGGCTGCCAACTAACTCTTCCTACGATTTTAAATACATGAAGGCAAGTCATATGCTTATGCAAGATAGTTGGGCTGTTGTTTATTTAGAAATAGACTAAGTCCTTAAACTCACTCCCTAAAGAGACTAGATCATGTAAAGATATGCTTCAAATGACCTAAATCTAATGCAATTCAAATTTCATTTTATTTTCATTTTTGGACAATTATTTTGACTCAGGATTAATAGGATTCATATGCTTAATGGATGAGAAATAAAGTTATTAGCTAAAATCAGCGAGAAGGGAGGAGGTGTGTTTCCACCATGGCTCTTAAAGGTCAAGCCAAATTTCTTTGGCAAAGGTGGAAGCCCTCCAATCAAGAAATACTCATCTAGCTAAGGGGTTGTTAATTCTTTTATTATGATTTTAAACCTATGCTTTAGGTGAGATTATGAGTTCTTTATTTTTAGTTTTGAATTGTTAAGTTTGGTAAAAGATTTATTTTTCCCTAAGAGCCTAATCCACATCTAGGCCATACATAAAGCAAGGCATAAACTAGGAAAAAGTTGCAACTTAATGCCCAAGCTAAACAAATCATTAATCAATTTATAAAGCTAATCAAAAAAAAATAAGAGGCCATTGTGGTCGGGTACCACCACACAAACCCAAAAATAAATTAGGTAGCTAAGCTCTACCCTTATACAACTCAAGTTACAAATGAATTACATACAATTAAGCAAGGAACTCATTGTTATTGGGGTCTTCAAGTTTCATTTCTTCATTCTTCTTTTCTTCTTCCTTCTTCTTTGGTTCCTTCTTTTGGATGGTTGGAAGGTGCATGCTCTAAAGGCTTCACATGGTGCATAAGATGAGATCTTATGACAAATGTTCATCCTAATCCCCAGAATAAGCATTCCAAAATCCTAATTACAAAATTTACATGAAAATAAAAAGCAAATCTAGCTAACACCTATAAAATAAAGGTTAGCTAAACAAACCACCAAATCCCAAGCATATATATTAGACTTAACACCCCACATATGAGTGACTAAGTCCACCTAGCCTATTGGATTATGCTTAGAGGTATAAGCACTTGCACAGCAAAAGCATTTATATTTTATTTATTATAGTGCCTCTTAAGCACAATCCTCTATAGAAGATAATGGTTAGACTAAGATTGCCCAACCATTCATTCTATGCACATACATCCTAACATCCAATCTAAAAAATATATCACAAAAAAGTAAATATCAAACCATGCACCACCCTAACCTAAAGCTAGAAGTGGTGACTTAGCCTAATGTGTTTTGTGGTGGTATGCTGAGCTATGACTTTAAGTTAAAATTTTCTAAGTGTGAAGGATGTTCAACTTAGAGGAGGGTTTCATTTAAGTGATTTTATTATTTTGGGTTAATTTTATTTTATGTTTTGATTAGGTTCAAGTGAATTCTATAATTAATTACTAAGTTATGAAGAGAGAGAAAGAGAAGAAAACTTATCTTTCCTTCCCTAACCTAAGTAATTTCTAAAGTATATTCATATTTTTAGTTTTATTTAGTGAATGTTTTGATTAAATGTTTTAATTAATCCTAAGTTTAGATGAACTCTAAACAAACTCATTCAAAAAGAAAGGCATTTTAAGATTAAATAAAATGAACCAAATTCACAAAACATACATCACTTCATTTCTTTCCCAACATGTATAACATGCATATGAATAAATCCTAAGCATATCTATACATACAAATGAGAATGTTTAACACACTTTATGATGCATGCTAAGTAATTCATTTAAGGAAATTTGAAAGTTTATGATGCATGATTTTCATTAAGTAGAAAAGGGTTTCTTATCCAATTTTCACATGTACACATGAAAGTGAGAAAGGCATAAGTTAGTACAGCACCATTGTTAACCAAAGGTGTAAGGTACAAGACCTACTTAGGGCTACTTAAAGCCTCACGACCTTGGGGTTTTCTAGACTAATATACCACTTTCCTTAAATACAAACATGTGTACAAAAAGAAATGAAATGGAAAAAGAAAGAATGCAAAATTTGTATTAGTTGATTCATTTTGTTTATGCAATTTATATGTGCAAACATAGGTACCCTTCTTAAGTGATAGTATAGGAATGAATAGGATATCGAATTAGACAAGTGTTAGGTTCTTTTCAAATGAACCATACATCTTATCAAATCCTACTCAAAACTATACTAAAAGAAAAGAGAAGAAGAAGAACTACACAAAGCACATCTTTATATCTTACTCACACGCAAGCTTATAATTAAAGTATAAGTACCACAATTTCAGTTTTGATAATTGATTCATATATTTTGAAAATAATTTGAATTTAATAGTGATAATAGCCACTTATATTTCTACTTTAGCCAACACATGCAAATTTGACATAAAGTAAACATTTTCATTTTAAATTTAAATTTTGAAAAATATGGATGCATGAAGACACATGACATACATATTTAACATATTGGGGAAAGAATTAAAGCAAATGAAAGCATGTAAATGCATTCACTTTAATTAAATCCTAAAGACAATCTCATGAAATAAGAAAGCTTAAAGTAAATCAAAGTTCATTTAATATGATTTTTGTTTGTTTTAGAATTTGATTTAATTTAAAAAATGTGAGTTGAGTTCGTTATTTCTAACCCATTCCCACAAGTGTTCAACATTTTTGTTTAATTTTTAGATGATTAGATTCATTTTATATTTAGATTAGGTTAAGGTATGAATTAAACAAGTTAATTAACCGTTACCTACACCACCTTAGCATAGTTAACCAACTAATTATGAGCCAATGAGATGACATAAAACCCACAAGGAATTTAAATTTGCAATGAACCTAGGAAGAAAAGGACCTAATGCAATTTGGCTCATGATTAATGGTTAATTAAGCTAAGGGGTTTAACTTAAGTAATTTCAAAACACCCCTTCACACATATGAGTTGGGTTTTGATTTTCTTAATTGAACTTAGGCTCTTGAACACCTAAGCATCTACCCAAAGTAGATTAATTAAGTTCTAGAAGGTTTTAGACATTTTTAGAAATTAATTAAGAGGGTAATTAATGAATTAGCCTTTAATTAAGAGAGGATTAAGGAAAGAAAAGGGGGTTTAGGAAATAGCTTAAAGGAAATAGCCCAAAATTATTTCTAAACCACATATTCATTGGATCAAACCTTAATCTACCTCAATAAGGGATTAAAACAATAATCAAACCCTTAATTATCCTTAATTACATAAAGAGGGTAATTAAGAAATACATTTACAATTCTTAATTAAGCCTTTAATAAATCTCAAGAAAATTAGGGCAGGTAGAGGTCATCCCCTAAAAAATACCCAAGAAGTTTGGGATTAATCAAAGGATTAATTAACGAGTAATTAGCAAAATAAAATTTCCAACAAAACCCAAAATCATAGAAAAATATAATTCAAAATTCAAAATTAATTTTAGAATATTCTAGATGGAATTATCTTTTAGTAGAAATTTACCTCATATTTTTCTAATTTTTATTTAGAGAGATATTAATTTTTAAAGCTTAAGGGATTAATTAGAATTAATTAAAACCTTAATTAAATCCCTTAGCCCACATCACGCATGGCGGCGGTCGCACGCTTTACACGCATGTTGAGGTCACTAAAATGTCATGTCACCACGGCGACATGGCAGTGGGACATGGTTTGATACCCATCGTTCGATCAAGGATTGAACAGCCAGGAATCACCCCGTGGTTTTAAAAAGATAAAAGGATTTATAAAACATGCATTTAATCTTGGCATCCATCCAAAATGTGTGGATGGATGGCCAGGACTATCCATGTTCTTCCCTGAGGATTAATAGAGACCGTCTATGATCCAAGGGAAGATTCAAGCTCAATCAAGCTCGGATTGGAATGAAAACTTGCACACACCATCATACACTAATGGCAATCCTATCCAATAGTGAAATTTTCATGCCATGACAAAGGACCAACACCTCTTAAGCCTAGTGGTCGAAAATGGCATACCTCACCAAGGTGATCACCTTCGATTCCTTGGAGGAGCTTCGGAGAGATGAAGTGGTGAAAGAATTAGCTCTTGAGGTTATGTAGATTGCTCTATGGACCGACACCTCCTCCTCTCCTTTATGGCTTTGATGAAATTGAACTTCTCCTTACCTTGGGAATTTGAGGGAGAGCTTAGGCAAGCTCGATTTGGTCCCCTAAGGGAGTATGCAAAGGCAATTGAAGTGAATTGGAGTATAGAAGATGTTTAGAAATGAGTAGAGCTCCCCTATTTTCAAAGGAAGAAAATCAAGAAATGCTCTTTTCAAATCCCTCTTAGAAAGCTTAGGATTGCTCTCTGATGGCTCATTAGCACTCAATCGACAATAAGGATGCGTGAACTGAATTGAATTAGGGGGAGTATATCTCCCCTTATGAAAATCGGACGGCCGAAACTATGGTTATCATTTTGATCCAATTCACCATATCGAAAGGGTTGTTTGGGTTGTTTAAAGTGTTTTTTGAGCCAAGGAGTGGATTAGTAACCTCCCATGTGCTTCAAATCAAGTGGAGGGAGGTTTTTAAATTGGCCAATTTGAGCTAGCGGGTCGGTTTTGGCCTTGGGTCCATTTGGGCTAACCCAAACCTATTGGGTTGGGTGCACCACCCTCCATTGGGTTCACTTGAACTATTAGGAAGGTATCAAGTTGATATGAAGAGGGCTTGACCAAATTCCCCATGGAATTGGCCAAAATTTGTTCTATTGCCTAGGGGTAGAATGGTCATTTGGCCAATTTTTGAATTTAGATATGTTGGGTATGTTGAGAAAATAGGTTTGGCCAAGGTTCATTAGATTTGGAGTTCATTTGATATGGTTTGGCTCATGTTGACCCATTTACGTCAAAATGGGTCAACTTGGGTCAAGTTGACCAATTGGTCAAATTGGGTCAAACCAAGGGTTGGCTCAAGTTCATATGACCATTTGAAATATTTTGGTGGCTTTGGTTTTATTTAATTTGGTTTAGTTTTGAGTTTGGCTCATATGACTCCATTTAGGTCAAATGGGTCAAGTTGACCAATTTGACCCATTTGACTTATTTGAGCTAGGTCATGGGTAGGTTTAGGTTTGGTTAGTCATATGGAGTGGATTGGCATCTTTGTTTCCAATCAATTTTGGTTAAGTTTGAATTTGGCTCAACATGACCCCTTTAGGTTAAGTTGGGTTCAAGGTCAATTGGGCTAGTTGGCAAATTGAGGCTTTGGTCAAGTTCAACAAGTGATTTGGAATGAACTTGCCTATTAGTTTCAATCAATTTGGCTTAGATCAAGTTTTGACACATTTTGACCCTTTAGGTCAAGTTAGGTCAACTTTGGTCAAGTGGCCAATTGGGCTAGGTTAGGCTCAAATGTTGACTTGGTCAAGTTCAAACATAGGTCATGAATGAACTTAGATCAATGATTTCAATCAATTTGGCCTATGGTGGATTTTGGCTAGTTTAAGTTTCATTTTGGCTAAGTGTTGACTTGGTCAACCCTTAGGTTTGACTTAGTTTGACCTAATTTGATTGATTGATTATCCCATGATGATTGTTGATCATGATGAGAGGCATAGGTGAGTTTGGTTCAATCCAATTTGGTTAGGATTAGAATTTGGCTCATAAGGGTACTTTAGGTCACTTTGGGTCAAGTGAGCTTAAGTGGGTCAAATGGTCAAAGCTTGATTTGAGTTTGATTGAACTTGTATATGGTCTTATAATTGAAATATAAATCCATTTGCAAGTTGTTTGAAGTCAAATGGGTTTTGATTTATTTGACAATTTCATATTTAAAGGAAGAATATGAATGGATTTGGGGTTTAATTTTTGAATTGGATTTTGATTTAGTGATTGAAGTTTGTATTTATATTTGGATTCGTGATTGTATGGTTGATTGAATCATGAAAGAAAATCAAGAGTTTGGCTTGATTTGAAGTTGATTTGGCTAAGTTCAAGATTTTGACTTGAAAGGCTTAGGTCGAATTTTGAGTGGATTTGAGTTTGATTTTTGGAATTGGTTTTGATTAAATGAATTTATATTTCATTTATATATGTGAATATAAATGAGAATATAAATAGGTCATGAGAAAATTTCAAGGATTTGAAGCGATTTGATCATGACTTAGGCTAAGTCCATTAAAAGGAATTTAAAGGACTTATGAAATTTTAAAGTTTGGAGCTTGAATTTTGGAATTAGATTTGATTTATTTATATTTATATTTCATTTATATATGTGAATATAAATGAGAATATAAATGAATTATTAGAAAATTCCATGAATTTGAATTTATTTGAATATGATTTAGGTTAAGTCCTTAAGAAGGAAATTAAGGACTTAATAAGGATTTTTCATGAATTGATTTTGAATTTTAAGTTTAATTTGATTGGTTTATATTTATATTTCATTCATATATGTGAGTATAAATGAGAATATAAATGAATTATTAGAAAATCTCATGAGTTTGAATTGATTTGATCGTGATTTAGGCTAAGTCCATAAAAGGGAAATTTAAAAGACTTAAGAAGGATTTTAGACTTAGGAGTTTCATTCATGGATTTCAATCATGGATTTAATTTGAGTTTGGAGAAAATCAAATAAGATTGATTTGGAGTTTGACTTGAAGGAAGGAAGGTGAGGAATGATTCAAGCTAAGGGTAGGAAAATTTTCCTAACACCCCTAAGGCATGACCTATTCCTATGGCTAACTCTTCTAAGTCTCTAGGGCTAGGTTGAGTGTCCACCTAATCACTAGATGTGTATCAAGACTAAGGAACTCTTAAAGTCTAAGAGAAGTCCTATGCCTAAGATGGAGGGGTTGAGAGCTCATTCTAAAAATGAGGTCAACGGCATGGGATGAACCGTTCTTCACCAAGCTAGTGGTAAGAGGTTCAAAATTTTATGTTTGGTTATTTTTCCTTTCTTTAGTTAATTTATTTTTATTTATTGGGGGACCCAATAGAGGTTTTAAGACCTACATGGAGTGAGGTCCTAAAACCTAAAGGATGTTGGCTACCTTTGCTTAAGGATGAAATAAGTAGAGTGCCAATGGAAAGAAAGATAGTATTGGGCTTATATAAAATATAAGTCCACTATTGATGCTTGGAGACAACAATTGTCTACTAAAGATGAGAGAGGAACCATCCCCAGTGGGGTTGTCAGAAAAATCTATAGTGTATATTTTTGAGATGTCGGACACCACACAATTAGGGGATACTTATTGAAGTGATCGAGTATTAAGGAATGATGTACTATCTCAAAAGATAGAAATCACCACCCTATAATGGACCTAATCACCTAATAAGGACTCCTAAGGCATGGTGGGTCTTCCAATGTACCAAAGATTTCTCCCCTACTTTACATGGAAAAGTAAAGTAGAGTTTATTTAAATCAGGTTCATTAAATTCCCTATGGAGGCAAGCCCACATAGTTAATTACATCTTAAAGGAAGTGAATCCCTTAAGAATACTCTCGATTAAAGTAGGAATTAAAGTTCCAAAGATTTCAAGGCTAAGACTATCAAAGGATTAGCTAATTTAGAAAATCAAATGGGATAGATCAAGGAGAAAACTTATTTTTGGAATCCAAAAGGAGAACGTAAGAAATACTCATGATACTAGGAAGCCTAGTGTGCATTCCAATCTACCCTATATTTATATTTTTGAAATTGAAGAGAGTTAATTGTTTGAGTTGATATTTTATTAGAATACTAGGACTTATAATCCCACAACATAAGATTGTGGAAATGCCTAAGAGGTGAGGATTTATGCTTGTAGCCTCAAAGGGAAATAACAATCTCAGATCCTAAATCTAGGGGACATTATCGAGGGCCAAAGTGTGACCTAAATCTAAGGCAAAAGTGGGTATATAGTTTACCTCCACAAGAGAGAGTAAACCACCTCACTGCTGGACTTATTACTGCCTGGAGTCGCAGCAAGCTAACTCCTACGCTTTAAATCCATGTAGGCAAGTCATATGTTTTTGCAAGATTACTATGCTATTATTCATTTAGAAAGGAGACTAAGTCCCTAAACTCACTTCCCTAAGAGACTAGAGCATGAGTGGTATGAATTTATGACTTAATCTAATGCAAAATTTTATCAAATTTATTTGGTTCTTTTGGACTCTTTATTTTGACATAGGCTATGGGATTTTGTATGCCTAAATGTATGAGAACTTGATTATAGTCCAAATCAAGAGAGAAAATTATGTTCTTCCATCAAAGGCTCTCACAGGTTAAGCCTTTATTCTCTGGCACAAATGGAAGCCCCCTCTTAACAAGAGTGGAAGAATATGAAATGCATGATATTATACATTCATTCATCCAGCTAAGGGGTTGCTAAAAATTTTATTATCTTAATTTAATTCCTAAGCTTTATAATGAGGTTATGAGTTATTTTTAATTTTGATTGTGAGTTATTAATTAGGGTAAAAAATTAAATTTTATCCTAAGAGCCTACCGCATCTAGGCCACACATTCAAACATCAAACATGAAGAAACTAGGAAAAGCATGCAATTCTAGTGTGCAATCGAAACACAACATCAAATAATTTCATAGACTACCATAAAAAAATAAAAGGCCAGTGCAATTGGGTTTCACCGTACACCCTAAAAAGAGAAAAAAAAAGATGGGTAGCTGAGCTCTACAGTTATATAACCTAGATTACAAATATAATACATGTTATGGGGGTCTTATTTTCTTCATTTCTTTCTTATATTTCTTTTGATTTGATTTGCTCCAAAGGCATCACAGGACACCCCGAGGACTAAACCTTTTGGCCACTGCTCATCCTAAACCCCCATAACAGTAATCCTAATTCCTAATGCAAAATTATATTAAAAATAAGAAAAGTAAATCTAGCTACACCTGCAAAATAAATGTTAACGAAACACACCATACAACCTAAGCAGTTATATGAATAATTTGAACTTAGCACCCCACACATGGCTAACCAAGCCCACCTGTCCTAACATGGGTTATGCTTAGGGTCTACAAAAGCATTTATATTTTTATTACAGTGACCCCTTAAGCAGAACCCCCTGCAGAAAATATGATTAGGCTAATAACGACCTAACATCCAGTCTACGAGACATACACCCTAACATCCAATCTAAAATATTACATCACAAAATAAAACATCCATCACACATACAATCAATACATTGACCTACCCTAATTCTAAGGTTGGTGACTTAGTATTCTAGTGTGTGAAAAGAAGGCTTGTGTAGCAAGACTTTACTAGGCTTCTTTAGTTTAAGTTTCAATTTGGAGTTTGAATTTGTTTAAATTTTACCTTTGGGTGATTTCAATTTAAATGATTTAATGATTTATTTTTTTTTTTTTATTTCACTTTTATTTGGTTAAAATGATGTTTAGGTTTTCAAGAATGAAGAGTAGAATGAATTCCACTTGTAGATAGAACTCACCCTATTCTACATCCTAACTTCTGAAGAGTCTAACTAAGGTCCTTAAGTATCTCAATTAGCCCATTTGAATTTGTGCAATTCATTTGATTTGATTTAGCATTTAGAATTTGAGTTTGTTTAAGTATTTGATTGATTGATTTTGGATTAGATGTTTTAGTTTAATTAAATCTTGATAATTCAGTATCCTTAATATCTAATGAAGTTTAAGTTTGTTTAAACCCATGTGTTTTTGATTGATTAATTTTAGATTAGTTATTTTGGTTTAATTAAATCTTGATAATTCAATATCCTTTTAAATTAAAATCTAATTCTTTTCTTTGATTATAGTTATGTGACTTAATTTTATGTTTATTTGATTATTATGGTTCATTTATTTGTAGTTTGATTGGATTAGATTAATTGAGATTTTATTTTGATTTTAATTGAGTTTTATTCTTTGTAATTAGGATTTTATTTTAATCTCATCCATTTATCATGTTTATCAAAGTTTGATTTATATTTTGATTTCATACATTGGATAGTTAATTAGTTTATCTTATTTAAGTAGGTGAATGAGATTTGATTTGATTACATATTAAATTGATGAGAGTCTTTCTTAATTTAATTTAATTTGATTTAATTTGATTTTTATTAGTTTATAGGTTCAATGTGATGTAATTAGTTTAATTAAGAAGTGTATTTATGTTAATTATAAAGATTTGTTTAATTTTTAATTTGATTTCATATTTTTTAGATTAATTATGTAATTAATGACATAGTAATTTAGGTTTATTTTAGGTTTTGATTAGCATTTAATGACATTTATGTTTGATTAAGTTTAAGTTTAATATGATTAATTTGATTGACTTAAATAGCTTATTTAAGATGTGTGATCAAATTAATTAGTAGACTAATTAAGTGTTTGATTTGAATTTGATTTAAAAAGTCAATTAAGATGATGGTTTAATTCATTAAGTTTGCATTAATTAGGTGTTTATTCAATTGGATTAGCATAAGGGTAATTAGTTTAATTAAAAAGTGTGTTTTATGTTAATTATCAAATTAATTAAGGATTTGCTTAATTTTTAGTTTATTTTATTTATATTAATGATGTAATTAATGACTTAATGATTTAATCTATGATTTGATTGGTATTTAATTGCATTTATGTTTGATTAAGCTTAGGTTTAATATGATTAATTTGATTAACTTAATTAGTTTACTTGAGGGGCGTGATTAATTATTAAATTTAATTAGGGGTTTGATTTAAGCTTAATTTAAGAGTTAACTTTAATGTAATTTATTTAAATTAATTTGATTCATTAAGATGAGGGATTAATTCATTAAGTTTGCATTAACTAGATGTTTGATTAATTTGGTTTGATTAAAAATAATTAAATTTTGAATTATTGGATTAATCAAAGATTGATTTAATTAATGACTTAATTTCCTACATGTGAGTGATTTGATTTAATTAAGTCTTTACTTTAGTTTGATTAGATTAAAGTTTTATTATTAATATCATCATTATTATTAAGTGAATTAACTATTTATTTTATTTCAATTAAGTTTGATTATTTATGATTAGAGTTTTATTTGATTTGATTTATTTATTATGTTTTTTTAATTTCATTAACATGTTGGATTTAGTTATTAGGTTGAAATATTTAATGGTTGAGTAACTCTCTTATTCCAAATGGATTAATTTAGATATTAAATTAATTAAGTTCACTTTAGCTTCATTTGGTTTGTTTTGGTTTGATTAATATTAAGCGATTATGATTTATTGGATTTATAATTAATTTAACTTTTTAGTTTACTTAATGATTAATTAGTTTCAATTTATTTATATTCATTAAGGAGTTTCATATGATTAAGATTCCATACTTAATGTAAGTTTAGTTATACTAGTTTGACCCATGTTAAAGTTTTTTAGATTTGTTTAATTCTAAGTTTGATTTAAGATTTAATCATTTAATTGAGTTTTATTAACTTAAATAGGTTTAATCATATTTAATTTAATTTCCACTGAGGATTATATAATATTTTTCAAATTTGAGGTTTAATTAATGATTGTTTAAGTGTTATTTCATTTCTGATTTTAATTTATTATTTAAATTATTATGAATTTCATTTTAATTAATTCTTTAATTTGTTAAATTTTAACCCTAAATATTTATTGTAGGTTCATTAAGCTTTAGAAGATCATATTATTATTATTATTATTATTATCATTATTATTATTATTATTATTATTATTATTATTATTATTATTATTATTATTATTACTATTATTATTATTAGTATCTTAGATGTTAAATGAAGTGATTTAAGCCATTTTGAAGATTTTTATAAATTTTTGGATTTTTATTTGATTTATTTTATTACAATCTCAACTTCAAAATTTAATTTTTCTCAATCGAGATGTCTTTTTACTTGAGATTTTTATCATAGGTGTTCCTTAAATTTAGTTTCAATTTCTGAAAATTTCAACTCAATCTGACTTACATTTTTAGAGTAATTAATAAAATTTTATTTTCACTAAAACCTAAATTCAGCTCAAACTATTTAGTGGAATTTGGAAATTTTTAGTTCTTTGGATTCCTCTAAAGACGGATGCAACGAGGCCTTATTTGTAATTGTTAGCTAAGTATTTTATTTTTTATGAATTTTCAAGATTTTGGGACATTTAAATAATTTTTAAAATCAGAAAATATGTGATTTTCCCACTTAACACGCCGCGTGGACGGCAAAGCGGTGACATGTGGCACCGCACGACTGGGCGTCGTTGTCCCACATGGCATGCGGCGCCGCACGATTGGCCTGCACGGTGCCGCGTCAACCGAAGAGCGAGAAAAAGTGAGATCTAAGAAAATGATGTGCGGTTCGATCCGGACCGTCCGATCGCGGATCGGACGGTCCAAATTTGATCCATGGAATCAAAGAGCAGATCACGTGTTCTGGGTGTCGGAAAGATATAGGTTTGACGATCTGAGCCGTCTGATCCACTGAACGTGGGATCGGATGGCTGTTGCACACCGACAGGAAAAACTGACGAAAAAAATGCAAAATGAGGTATGATTGAGCTCATTTTCACGTCAATTTTCTCCAAAAAAATTCTACTTCATAGGATCAAATAAAATGAAAAATGTGGAGTTTATCTAAGGTTAATTCCTAAAATCGCAAGAGAATCATCACAAAAAGAAAGAAATCCTAGGAATGGCTATGAGTTTTTGAAGATTACCTCATCGGGGATGGTTTTCGATGGCGGTAAAGATCTGAGGGAGCTCTTAGGTGTGAGAGCAAGCTTTGGAATGAGTGTAGCCTTCACCTTCACTCCGGAATGATGTATCTTTCAATGCCTACCATTTTCTCACTGAAATCAATTTGGTTTTGGTGTTTCTAGCCTAAGAGAGATGGGGAAATAGTTGTTGGTTGTTTTGGGGAGCTCTTGGGGGCTGAATAATAGTAGGAGGAAGAGGAATGAAGGCTCATTTCCCTCTCCTTTAATAGTGGCCGAAAATCTCTCTTTTTTAAAATTTTTTGCTCCAAAGTATTATCTTTTTGCTTGGGGTGGTTGGGATGGATGATGGATTGATTGAGGACTTTAGATTTGTGCTCCAAAGTCCTCTCTTGCTACCATATGATCAGCTCCATTGAATGCCATGGATGGGGAGTTGAATGCATGTGATGGGGAGAATTAAAAGAAGTTGGGTGGAATCCTATGTGAGGGAGGACCCATGAGGGATTTAATTGGGTTGTGTTGATTTTGGGCTAATTCTAAATTGGTTTGGGTTGGGTTTGATCAACACCCAATGGTTCATAGCTTGGTTTCAAGGGATTTTGCTCAATTTGGGTCATATGGGTCACATTGGGTCATATCGAGTTAGGTTGACCAATTGGTCAAATTGAGTCAAACTAAAGCTTAGGTTAAGTTCAAATGATAATTTGAAGAGTTTTGGTATAATCAATTTGATTTAATTTGGCTTAGAATTGATTTTGCCTCATTTGGAATCAAATGGGTCAAATAGGTCAAGTTGACCAATTTGACCAAAATTGATTAAATTGGCTTGGGTTATGGGTTGATTCATATTCAATTGGCTAATTGAAGATGAATGTGGTCTTTGGTTAAAATCAATTTGAATTTAATTTAGATTTAGGCCAAATTGACCCTTTAGGCCAATTTGGGCTAAATTGCTCAATTTGGCTCGATTGATCAAATTGGGTTTAATTATGGTTTTGGTCAAGTTCAATAATCAATTTGGAATGAACTTGAGTCATTGGTTACAATCAATTTGGGTTAGATCATGATTTGACCCAATTTGGTCTTTTAGGCCAATTTGGGTCAAGTTGGATCGAATGACCAATTGGGCTTGGTTTGGCTTAATTGGTGATCAAGTCATATTTAAATATTGATTTTGGGTTGATTCAAATCATTGGTTTCAATCAATTTGATGTAGGATGAGTTTTGGCTAGTTTTGGTTCATTTGGGCTAAGGGTTGACTTGATTTGACCCAATTGATTATAATTGATCATTCTAGGGTGATCAACAATCATGGTAGAAGGTTTTGGTGAACTTGGTTCAATCTAATTTGGATTGGATTGGAAGTTATCTCAAATGGGTCCTTTAGGTCACTTTGGGTCAAGTGGACCTAAGTGGGTCAATTAATTTGATTTTGGTTTGATTCGAGTTTAGTTGAACTTATACGGATTGAAATATAAATGGCAATCAATTTGGAGTCTAACAGATTTTGGCTCATTTGAAATTTTCAAGTCAAAAGGGCTTGGTTGGGTTTGACTTGGGTTGGCTTTGATTTAATTTGATGATTATAAGTTTCATTTATGTTTGGATAGATAATTGAATAATTGATTGATTTAAGAGAAAATCTAATGATTTTGATTTGATATGGATAGAAATTGGCTAAGTCCAAAGAATTAGCTTAAAGGGTATAAATTAGATTTTGGTTTAATGTTGGATTTGGTCTTAGGGTTTGAATTTGATTTTGGATTTCAATCATTTGGAGTCAAATTTGTGATATAGATTTGGAATTTGGATTTGAATTTGAGGTTTGGTTTGAGATTTGAATCGGGTTTGATTTGAGAAAGTGTATCTAGATTGGCTTTAGGCTATAGGATAGGTAATTTCCTTAAGCCCTAAGGCATAGCCTAATCTTATGATTAACCCTTATAAGTCTCTGGGCTTAGATTAAGTGTTCACCTAATCACTAGATGTGTATTATGACTAAGAAGTTCTTAGTGTCTAGAAGAGTCATAAGTCTAAGAAGAGGAGGTTAAGAGCTCACTCCAAAAGTGAGGTCAACAGATTCATGTCATGATTATTTTGACAATTTTACGCAGGCTTTTGACTGCCTATCGCAACCCTCCACTTTTCAAATCCAGGACTTGTCAACTTATTGCTGTCTCACCACCATCTTATTAAATTATCTCTTGAGTCTAAGCAGTACTTTTCTATCACATGACAGGTAAGATGCATTGCTCCACTTCAACCATCCAACTTGAATTCTACTAATAGCATCCCTATCACCATCCCTTTGAATAATAAACCCGAGATATCTAAAATGTTCACTCTTTTTAATGACTTGATCATCCATTGTTGCCACTTCATCACTAGATCTTCTACAACTAAAATTACACTTCATGTATTCAATTTTAGATCTACTCAAATGAAAGCATTTAGACTCTAAGGTTAACCTCCATAATTCAAGTTTCTCTTGAACTCTCTCTTATTATCAAGAAGAATACCATCAAAAAATGTATACACCAAAGTACATCCTCTTATAAATGTCCAAAGAACTTCCATAACCAAAGCAAAAGATATGAGCTTAAAGCGATCCTTGATGTAATCCAACTTAAATAAGAAATACTTGTCAATCCTCCTTGTGCTTGAACACAAGTGACAGATACATATCCTTAATGACTTGAATATAAGAAATAATAACTCTCTTCTTTTCTAAAACTCTCCAAAGCACTTCTCTTAAAACTTTATCATGCTCTTTTATTAAATATTATTTATGTTAATCAAACTATGAAACTTTAAAAAAACAATAATAAATTAGTTTGCTCACTGACACTAGTTATTTCAAGAATTAACAAGACAATTAAAAGTTCAAACTATCCTTAAGAGCTCATAATGCTTGCGAAAACAATAAATTACATGAAAAAAAAATTAATACCTACTTAATGCAAGTCCATAACAAAACCTTATCTATCTAGCTGATCATCAACAACATGATATAAGATAGTTTGCATCACATAATAATAACTAAAATGATGAAAATGCTCAATTAGTGATGACAAAGACATATGTGTTAGCAAGGAAGCATCTAAGCTAAGTAACCATTTTTCTTTATTCCATCAATTATCTCTTTCATTTTACCCTTACAAGTTTTCTTGGGCTTCAATCCCTCTTATTCCCCCTCACATTATTGAACAAATTGATCACCCTTCTCCTTCTCCTTAAAGGGATGGTTAGTCATGCCCTATGTACACTAGGGTAGGTGTCAAACTTTTTTGTTGTTTCATTAATATAGCATTACTCTTACATTGTCAATAAGATTAAGAATTTTGATAAGGCTTCTCTTCTTCTCACACCGACAAGAGCAAAGGTCAATCTCTTTTATTTTAAGAAGATGGGTTGGCTAGCCTACTATTTATTTATATTTTGGGTGGAGGGGGAGTAGGTAAAGTTTAATCTTTATTTCCCATCACTAAGCTTCTCTTTATAAATGCCTTCATAAGGTTTAATTATTGGTTTCCAACACCCTCTCTCTATACTTCCTAATAGTTCAATCTCTCCCTCTTTATTGGGAGTTGGATGAATTGGCTTATTGTTGTAATGGTTAGAGAAGGAGATATTGAAGTTATTTTTTTTCCTGAGTATTGACCTATAAATTATTTTAGTTTGTTTATAATATCCCAAAATATATTATATAATGTATTATCCACTTTGGTCCATCTCATTCAATGCTAGGTCGAAACTGACAGATATATCATTTTTCAAGTAACTTCCTAGAGGAGTCACTCATTCTAGTATTGCTTTATTATGATCACACTTAATTATATAGATCCCAAGGGATATTTACTATTATACAAAAAGTGTCTTCTATATTATAGCCTAACTCATTGCATATATATGTGATATTCTTTCTCTCTTTTGATGTGGGATTTGATTTATTTTGGTCTCCTTTTCTCTCATAAATCTATCATCCTAGAAGTTTGATAGGAATTACACCTTATTGAGGCCTCAACCTAGACAATCACTCCCGATCCTCATCAAACTATCATCTTTGAATTTAGAATGTCTCAATTTCAATGTGTTGTTGAACTATCCCTTGGCACCCTCTCCCTTAACCCCACTCTCTTAGAAGTGTTAACCACCTTACTGGTTAAAATGGAATGTCAATCACAAGCCCATCTTTTTTTCCTTCATGAATCCTTAAGTGCAAGGGAAGTAGAGCATCCTCTTTTCAAGGAAGGCAGGCTTGTCAACCATCACTATTACAAGCTAAATAAGTTGATCATATAAGAACTTAATTTCATTTAAGAAATATGATGCACCTTCTTTTTGAATCTATTTAAAGTGCTTCTAGGATTATTTTTTCCTTCCTTTCACCTTCTACTCCTTCCCTTTTAAGTGAGATTTGGTTCACCAATCTTTTTTTCACTTAAGAGAACAAGAAATTGGACACTATCCTCCTTTAATGTTCAAGTAGAGAGAGGAGTCAAAGAAATTCCTCGGCATTATTTTTTCACAATAACATGGTATTTTTCTTATCGATAATAAAGTCCCAAGTCTATAGACTACAATCCATTGATAGTTTGATCATGCATATACAAGAATCTGAAAGAACGAGATCCATAACACCAAATATCTTTGAGCTATGACTTGTTTCTTCTTTCCAATATGAAGAGCGCACCCACATCATGAGATGAATTCCTCACAATCTATAGCATGTGGATGCCATCTTATAATTTCATTAGCCAAATTGCCAAAGCATTGGTGTAAGCATCCCATTTAACAAATTGGCTTTGGAACAATTGAAACCATTCCCATGAATGTCAACATTTATTGGATAACAATTCTAAATAAGAATAGTTAAACATTTCATCCCTTTAGTCAAAGTTAATCTTTGCTTTATTGGTGCTCAGGCATGACACCAAAAAAGTTGGAGTAGCTTCAAATGGCAGATATTAGAGAGATTCGCCTTAGATAGTTTGGTCACATAAAACATCGGCTATCCAATTACCCAGTTAGGAGAGTAGATATATTAAATCAACTTATGTTAAGAAAGGCAGAGATAGAGTTAAAAAGACTTGGTTAGGAAGTATAAATTAAAAACCTTATTTTATTATAATTAAATAAAATTTTTCACTTAATTGGACATAATGAAGAAGAAAGATTCATGTAGCTGAGCCCATATAGTGGGATAAAGGCTTATTGTTGTTATTATTGTTGGTGACTGGGCATGACAAAACTTTGAGGATGTATTTGTTTCATCAAACATTTATGGTTGAAGTTTACAAGCTGAAGCCTCCTAATTTATGGGGCAGCTTTTTGCTCTCTATTAAGATGGTTGCAGGTTGAACAAGCAGTAACAGAATCTCCCCATTAGACCTTTTAAATCATCAGGTAAATGACAGTGTGTTGTCGTCCCAACATTGCAAAAATCCCATTTTAAATTGGTTGAATCACATATTTATCGATTCATCGGTAATGATAAAAGTTCCTTATGATTCATCCTCTTGCAGTGATCAAATAATTTTAGAATTTCTATTTCCCAACAAAGTTGGAGCAGAAAACAGCTAAAACCCCAAATAAAAAGTCTATAGGAGTTTAGTTTCCTTTCCGGGTAGCTTGAACTGAAAACATGATTTGGGGCTATTTGGTGTACTATTCCAGGTTCTTAAGTTAAACCCTTTCATGAGATTTGAATTCTACAGTGTAGATAAATCTCATTAAAAAGTCTATAGGAGTTTAGTTTCCTTTCCTGGGTAGCTTGAACTGAAAACATGATTCGGGGTTGTTTGGTGTACTATTTCAGGTTCTTAAGTTAAACCCTTTCATGAGATTTGAATTTTGCAGTGTAGATAAATCTCATTTCAACGTTATTATCAATCAAATTCATAGTTTAATAAAATACATGTATATCATTTATAAGATTTAACAGATTTGATTTTTTCCCTTCATAAATGGTAATATTAAAATAAATAGTCAAATAATTTAGGCTTAACTTTCAAATTAGGCTTAATTAAACTTATAATTAGCTAATTAGGTTTTTTTTAAAAAATTAGAAATAAGGCCAGTGGGTTAATTAGCGCCGACGGCAACCCGCCGGGCCACCCATTGAGGGACTAGCTATACCCCTATTTTTCTGCCCCAAATCTGAACCGAGAGCCACATTCCATTTTTTGTTTTCCATTTCCTTCGGCTGTCATTGCATCCGCGAGATCTGTTTCACTCGTGCCCTCCACCAACCAAGTCGGACCCTCCAGCCCAAGGAAAGCTCGCCGCCAACCAAGGACTGTTCGCGCCAAGGACAATTCGCCACCATGGAGAAGCTCGCATCACATTTTCTTATTTTTTCCACCGATTTAGGTATTTCTAACCTAAATGAATAATGTGTGTTAGATCTCATATTATATGAGTTTACTTAGTATTTAGGGCTTATTTAGTTTGATTTCCATAGCAAAAGTGTGTTAGATCTCATTTTAAATGGTGTGTTTATTTGCAAATAGGATGAACTTGCTTAGTTTTTGTCCAGCGAGATCTCTTTTCGTTATTGTATTTTCAGAGATTTAACTTGTAAGATAATTTTTTCTTTTGTTGGTTATCTGTTTCCAATTTTAGTTGTTTTTTGCTTTTGTTGGTTATCTTTCCGGCGAGATATCACTTTTAGTTGTTCTTTGCTCAATGAATATAATGAATATTTGGATTGAACTGGATGGTTTATTTCTGATATGTTATATTAATTCCGATGAGAAGGGTAATTCAAAAATGTTGTACTTGTTAAATTATGTTAGACAGCTCATTTCTTCTTTTAATTGCAAGATCTCTCATATGTCGAGAGAAGTTAATATTTACGTTGTGTTTTTTTTTTGGCTAAAATAAAGGTGATTTATTTATTTTTTTTTGTTGAATTCAATCATATAAATATTCTTCTACAACTTTGTGGGATAATATAGCCTAATAAAATTTGTTCATATTATATTTGATCTAATTCTTTAAGTATGTTTTAGATCGTATGTGATGTTTGTTTAGATTATTTCCTAGGATTAAAAGTTATTGTAAATTAGCTATAGATAGTTGTGGATCCATTGACTATTATTTTAAAATAAGTTGAATTGATTCTTTGTCCGTGTGAGATAAGATTCTATGTCTTTTGGTGTTTTGAGATCAAAATGAGTTCGGATACTGTTTGCATTGTCTTTATTATGATGGTGAATTGACTGTTACTGGTGATTTCATTCCTACTTATACTGGTAGAAATCGTTCAATACAAATCCCAAGGCGGATTCAATTCATGGACTTACAGAGGCACATTGTGAGGTCACTAAAGTTAGATCCAGTTAAGTTTAGTGTTAATATGATAGGTCCTATTGGTGCTGGATTTATAGCAGCTCACATTACTGATGATAAGTGTGTGAGTCTATAATCAACGCATCATGCACTCAGCCAATGGTAGTGTACATTGAAGTTGTTGAACTGTCTAATAAAGATAGAGGGATAGATAGTATTGAGGAGTGTTAGAGAGCTCCAATTGTCAGTGAATACTTCACACCAACATCTCAAGTAACTTCTCAGGTTGAACCTTACAGATCTGTACCATCAGATAATGCCCATTTTACTGGGACAAGTTTCACATTTATAGTTTGCCCACAAGCTAATCCCATAAATTCACTATCTGCCAAAGATGAGGGGTATGAAAATATGCCTTCTACAACAAGAAGTGATCCTGATGATGATGATGACAATGATGCTAAGCGGCCTACTTCATTGGCCACAGAACCATCGATCAGGGTTAGTGACCTAATCAGAGAATATTCAGTTAGAATGAATCATACTGAAGAGCATTTGTTATCTAACAATGACTATATGCACTTTGCTCAAACCACTAGAGAATGGGATGAGGAGCTAGCTTTTGATGGACCATCAGATGTTTCAACATTTGAAGAAGAAAACAACATTCCATCTGAGCTACTTGAAGGTATGTGCTTCCATGATAAAAAATAGCTCACTCTTCAAGGATGGTCCATTCTACATAACATTAAATTTTTGATCTATGCCTCAAATAAAGCAAAGTTTACTGTGTTGTGCTTTTTCCATGATCACCCAAGTACACCCTACAAGTGGTGACTACATGCAAGCTCAAATTGAAGATTGGGTGGTGCTTGGAGGATTGGTAGCATTGCCTCACAACATACCTATACTCATTCAGTGCTCAATGCTGGACACAGGTAATGCACATCTCAGTTTATTAGTTACTTCATTCAGCATGCAATTAGGTGTCAGCTAGTCTTGAAGCCCAGGGAAATCATAGGCCGAATAGAGGCTAAATTTAACATTAGAGTATAAGCTTAGGATGCACGTCGCAAGGCAGTGAAGGTTATTTTTGATAGTTGGGAGGACTCTTATCGCACCTTAGAGAAATTTATGGGTGTTGTATGTTCAGTGATGCCTGGATCTGTATATCGGGTGCACTCAACAGAGTCTGGCAGATTCCAGTGACCTTTTGGGCATTCGAGCCTTCCATATCAAGGTGGCATTACTATCATTCAATTTTGTGTCTTGATGGGACATTCCTTTTGGGTAAATATAGGAGGACTTTACTTAGTGCAGTTGGGATTGATGCTAACAATGGCCTTTTTCTGTTAGCTTTCACAGTGTTTGAATCAGAGTGCATCGAGTCATGAGTTTGGTTTCTACGGACACTGCAGGACTTAATCTCACAAGTATCTACACAAGCTGATCTTTGTATCATATCTGATATGCATGCATGTCTAGTGCATGGCTTTAGAGAAATATTCCATTAGGCTGCCCATCAATTTTGTCTCTGCAATTTAAGAGAGAACTTCAAGAAAGCTATCACGCAATTTGGAATAGGGGATGTGGAATTTATGTGTCAGAAAATATATGTCACAGGTAATATTGATGATATCCGAATTTTCAAAATGTATATGGCTGATATTAAGAATATCAAGCAGGAGGCTTACGATTGGTTGGTTTCAAGAGATGTGCAACTCTGGTCTTTAACCCATGATGGTGGATATAGGTATGGCACAATGACCACAAATGCAACCGAATGCTTCATTGGTGTTTTGAAGAGACCACGTGGTTTGCCCATTCAGCCTCTCATTACTGTAATTTACTATAACATAGTCTCCTTATTCATGAAGCGCCTTTAAATGATAACAAATCTTGCCACCCAGCCTGACTATATCTTCTCTCCCCGTGTTAAGGCAACTTTACAACGTAACGAATGTGAGGCGAGGACATTACCGGAGCCTGTCAGGATAAACACAAATGAATACCAGGTGTTTCATAGGTCAAGTAGAACCTACAAGGTTGAGCTACTAGAAAATAGTGCTTTCAAGCACACCTACAGACAACCTCAAGCTTATCATATACCTTGCCCTCATGTTATTTTTGTTTTGGGACAATGACGTCTTAGTCATGTTCAGTACGTATCTACTTATTACACTTTGTAATTTTACGTAACCTACAATGGAGAATTCCATGTAATCCCGATCGTGATGAGTGGCCGATATTATTAGTGGTAGCTTAGTACATGCCTCCAAATATCAAGAGAATGTCGCACCAAGGACAAGTAGATTCAAAATACAATGGATGGAGACTCGTAAGTAGAACTAGGATATGTAGTGTCTGCAAAATTGTTGGCCACAACAAAATAACTTGTCCTCAAACTCGACAATGTAGAACTTAGGCTAGTTCAGTGTCACATGTGTGTCATAATGATGAACTAAAGTTATCCCATTGTAATAAAAAATGTGTCATTCTATTTATCAAGAATTGAATTTTCTTAGCTTGTGTCGTCTATTAACATGTATTGTACTGTTAAACTATGAAAGTTTCTTAAGTGAAGTATTCAGCACAGTTTTTCTACTTTTGCTAAACAAGTATTGAACTACTAGATATGTGTAACTAAGGGTTGGGTCAAGTGCACATGACTACTTGGAGTATATTGGTGTCATTGGTTTGGTTCAATTTTTTTTTTTTTTGATTTGATTATGGCTTATTTGGGTTCATAGAGGTCACATGCATCAAGTTGACCAATTTGACTATTGACCTCATTTTTAGAGTGGGCTCTCAGCTCCTCCATCTTAGACATAGGACTCCTCTTAGACTTTAAGAGTTTCTCAGCCTTAAGACACATCTAGTGATTAGGTGGATAGTCAACCTAGCCCTATAAGACTTAGAAGAGTTAGTCATAGGAATAGGTCATGCCTTAGGGGTGTTAGGAAAATTTCCTACCCTTAGCTTAGACCATTCCTCAATTCCTTCCTTCAAGTCAAACTCCAAATCAATCTCATTTTATTTTCTCCAAATTAAATCAACTCCATATGACTGAAATCTAAGATTGGCCCCATGATCAAAATCCATCAAAATTCTTAAATCTTTAATCCCCTCTTAAGGACTTAGCCAAAATCAAGATCATAACAATTCAAATCTTTGAGATTTTCTCATAATTCATTTATATTCTCATTTTCATTCACATATATAAATGAAACATAAATTCAAATAAATCAAACTAAACTCAAAATTCCAAATCAATTCATGAAATTTTCCTTAAAGGACTTATCCAAAATTATAACCTAAATAAATTCAAATTCATGGGATTTTCTCAAAACTCATTTATATTCTCATTTATATTCACATATATAAATGAAATATAAATATAAATCAATCAAATCAAACCCTCAAATTAAATTCCAAATCTAAAATCCTTCTTAAGTCTTTAATTTCCTTCTTAAGGACTTAGCCAAAATTATGATCAAACCAATTCAAACTCATGAAATTTTCTCATAACTCATTTATATTCTCATTTTTATATTCTCATATATAAATGAAATATAAATATAAATCAATCAAACCAAATTCAAAAATTTAAATCCCTATTCAAAAATTCAAATCCCTACTCAAAAATTTATCACACAAGCCTTAAGCGCACACATTAAAATACTAAGTCACCACTTCTAGTGCTAAGTTAGAGTGTTGTATGTATGATGTTGTGTTTTGTTTTGTGATGTAATATTTTAGACTGAATGTTAGGATGCATATTTCATAGTGGATGTTAGGCCGTTTTAGCCTAATCATGTTTTATGCAGGGGGTTGTGCTTAAGGGGCCATTGAAATAAAAATATAAATGCTTTTGCTGTGTAGGTTGCTTAGCCCTGAGCATAACCCATGTTAGGATAGGTGGGCTTGGTTATCCATGTGTGGGGTGCTAAGTCCAAATTATTCATACAACTGCTTGAGTTGTATGATGTGTTTAGCTAATATTTATTTTGCAGGTGTAGCTAGATTTTCTTTTCCTATTTTTGATGTAATTTTGTATTAGGAATTAGGATTAGTGTTATGGGCAATTAGGATGAGCAGTGGCCAGAAGGCTTAGTCCCTGGGGTGCCCTGTGATGCTTTTGGAGTAAATCAAATCAAAAGAAAGAGAATGAAGAAATGAAGATAAGAAGTCCCCCATAGCATGTATTATTTTTTTTGTAATTCGGGTTGTATAAGGGTAGAGCTCGGCTACCCATATTTTTTTTCTCTTTTTGGGGTGTATGGTGGAACTCGACCGCTCTGGCCTTTTATTCTTTTACGGAGTCTATAAAATTATTTGATGTTGTGTTTATATTGTGCATTAGAACAGCATGCTTTTCATAGTTTCTTTATGATTGATTCTTGAATGTGTGGCTTGGATGCGGTAGGCTCTTAAGATAAAATTAAATTTTTATCCCACTAACAACTCATAAATAAAATTTTAAAACAACTCATAGCCTCACATAAAAGCCTAGGAATTAAATCAAGATAATAAAAAAATTTTAGCAACCCCTTAGCTGGATGAATGAATGTATAATATCATGCATGTCATATTATTTCACTCATGTTAAGAGGGAGCTTTCATCTTTGCTAGAGAATGAAGGCTTAACCTGTGAGATCCTTTGGTGGAAGAACACCCCTTTCTCTCTTGATTTGGCCCATAATCAAATTCTCATGCATTTAGGCATACAAAATCCCATAGCCTGTGTTAAAATAAAGAGTCCAAAAGAATCAAATAAATTTGATAAAATTTGCATTAGATTAAGTCATGGATTCATACCACTCATGCTCTAGTCTGTTAGGGAGTGAGTTTAAGGACTTAGTCTCCTTTCTAAATAAACAACAACCTAGCCATCTTACAAAGCATAAGACTTGTCTACATAGATTTAAAGCATATGAGGAGTTAGTTGGCGACCACTCCAGGCGGCTATAAGTCTAACAGTCGGGAGGTTCATCCTCTCTTGTGGAGGTGAATCAAATACCCAGCTTTCGCTTAGACTTAGGTCATGCCTTTATTTTGTACCAATGCTCCTTAGTTTAGGAATCTGAGGTAACTGTTTCCTTCGGGCTACAAGCATAAATCCTCACCTCTTAGGCATTTCCATAATCTTATGTTGTGGAATTATAAGCCATAGTATTCTAATAAAATGTGAACTCAAATAATTAACTCTCTTCAATTTCAAAAATATAAAGCCCAATTATATGGTAGATTGGAATGCTCACTAGGCTTCATAGTATCATGAGCATTTCCTACTTTCTCCCTTTGGATTCCAAAAATAAGTCTTCTTCTTGATCTATACCATTTGATTTTTTTTTAAAATAGTCTATCCTTTGATAGTCTTAACCTTGAAATCTTTGGAGACCCTAATTGTCTACTTTAATCGAGAGTATGCCTAAGAAATTTCCATTCCTTAGGATGTAATTAACTATGGGGGCTTGCCTCCATAGAGAATTTAGTGAACCCAGCTTAAAATAAACCCTACTTTACTTTTTCATGTAAAGTAGGGGAAAGATCTTTGGTATATTCGAAGAACCATCATGCCTTAGGAGTTCTCATTAGGTGATTAGGTCTATTATAGGGTGATGATTTCTATCATTTGATATAGTACATCATTCCTTAATATCATACCCGATCACTTCAATAAGTACCCCCTAAGATCTGCATGGTGTCCCACATCTCAAAAATAAACACCACAAATTTTTCATGTCAAACCACACTTGAGCTTTCACTTAACATACCAAATTTGTTAAGTGAGAGTCTCACCCTCAAAGAAAAATAAATATATCTCAAACAAATTTGGGGCTTTCACTTAACATACCAAATTTGTTAAGTGGACTCCCATCTTCAAAGAAATGCAAATCTATATCATAACCACACTTGAGCTTTCACTTAACATACCAAATTTATTAAGTGAGAGTATCATTCTCAAAGAAAAAAATAAACATATCTCAAACACATTTGAGTCTTTCATTTAACATACCAAATTTGTTAAGTGGAACTCCCATCTTCAAAGAAAAAACAAATTTATCTCACAATCACATTTAACTTTCATTTAACATACCAAATTTGTTAAGTGAAAGCCTCATCATCAAACACAAATCAAACACATGTGGCTTTTACTTAACATACCAAATTTGTTAAGTAAGAAACCTCTTTTTCAAATCAAAATATGACATAATCAAATATTAACAAGCAAAAATATTTTAAATACACAATCACAGCCTCTTCTTAGCATACCCAAATTTGCTAAGTAAAAGTCTTTCAAACTATCAATATTTTCAAACAAGATACACAAAACATAAATATCTCCAAGAAAATCTCTCCTCAAATTTTTGAACACCACCCAACCTACCTAAATCGGTTGATTTTGGGTTCTAAATAGAAATCAAATGACAAAGACTCTCCTCAATATTCAAATCTCTCCAACGAACCCCACTTAACACATTTGAATCATTGAGTGTGGGTTCAAAACTCTAAACTTTTGTTACTTATGTGGAATAAATATCAAGGCAGAAATCTGATACAAGTAATATTCCCAAATGCGACATACAATCGGCCGGTGCATCTTTGCGGTTTTCACACATGGCCTTCAGTGTGTTTACTTTTTCTTTCGGGATGGATTTGGCCTTGGATCGGGCCAACCTCCCGTAGATCGACTTTTCCCACCTCATTCATTTTAGTCGAGGTTTTGAGGGGGCTAAGATCACTTGTGAGGGGACCACCCTCACAACCGTCAACAGAAGTGTGGTGACCAAGCAGAAACCGGTCATCCAAGTTGAGATGCCTTCTAACTCAAAGTTTCCCTCACTGAAGAGGAAGGCTGTGGCAGTTCCCATAGCAGTTGTAGTTCTAGTATCAATGCACTCAGTGGTTCCCCTTTCTGCCCCAGTACAGGCTAGCACCCTCTCGTTTGCTCCTTCCAAGGGGAAGGCTACCCTATCTTCAGGGATAACCTCCCCCACCTATGAGGTTGGGTCTAATTCTCGTGTTGCACCTCCTAATATGACTCAGCGATGCAACCGCATAGCCAAGGAGCTAAAGACAGCTTCCCGATGTAGTAGAGGGTAGGATTGTGTCTCCTCTTATTACAGAGAACAAGTTTCACCCTCTCTCAGTCGATGGAGGAAGACACTAGGAGGATCTCGTTTCACCTCTCACGATTCATTTTGAGGCTCTATCGGAGAAGAAGGTATCCGCCTCAGATCAATTTTGCGCCAAGTTGGCAGAGCTTACGGACGATCAAAGTTCAGAGCTCAATTTGATTTATGTTCTATCATCCCTCGTAGTGTAGACAGACACATCAAATAGGAGAGGCTAGGAGGCCCAAGTATCAGTATAGATTACTAGTATAGAGAGACGTGGGTTCGCTAGACAGTCGGTGGCCTCAACCCCCATGGACTTTCCCGATCGACGTGCTACTCGTGTTGATCATACTGATAGCATTCTCTTGTGAGTACCCACCATGAGAGAAGCTCCCCGAAAGCCGTGTTGCCTCCACCACACCGTCGACTCTTAGCCCACCATCACTGTTGGTCCCCATCCACCATGCTACACAAAGATAACATCGAGGAGAAGAAAGCCCCATTGGTGATCCGTCTATGGCCAAAGGGTCCCACTTCATTTACTCCACCGACTGAGGTGAGAGCGAGTTCCCCTACTTGACCTCCTCCTTCTATCTTGGTGAAGAAGGAGTGGCGACCCCGCAGCATCGTGGTCGCACCCCCACAACCACCACCTTCAAAGGTAGTGACTGCAGCAGCCATAGAAGGGGAAGGGGACAGTTCTGCAGTCCCCATGGCAGTAGATCTCCCCAAGGACACCACTCCACCCATGAGCTACCATGAGCATGTCTCTTCCAGCAGTCATGACCCTCCCAGAGCTAACACTCCAGTGATAGGTGTTAAGTGCATCTCCGTCAATGAGCACAGCCCCTCCACCAATCAGTGGTGAGTGTTTGCCCTTGCATGATTAGACCACTCTTCAGATAAGATTGTCACTCAATACTTCCCTGAGAAGAGGGAACTCTTGAGAGCGATTGCTCTGATGAAGGGGATGCTAGGGTCAGTTTTGATCTGAGGATGATCTCTTGGAAGACTCAGCGAAAGTCCATATGGTCGACACTAGGGGTTCCCTTCTTAAGGATCAGCATAACCAGGAGGGTGTTGTAGTTGAGGAAGAAGACACAGCTCATTCAACCCAATACCTTCATCAATAATTGAGGTAGAGAGATGAGCATATCAGTAAGATGGAGAAAAGAGTTGAAGACTTGTTAGCAGTCCTAACACTTCAAGCTCCATCGACACCTACTCCCATAGTGGCACCACAGGTTGTTCCATGTTTTGGATTAGCCCAAGAGTACATCTCTCGTGGACTAAGAGTGTGGCAGCCTGCATAGGAACGTAGTGGACAACACCTCCATGCAAGGAAAAGATATCAAGCAGTTAGTGGAACAGCAAGTGAAGGATGCATTGGCACAAGCCCCAGGTGGCTCATCTATTCCAAAGGGTAGACCCTACCGGGAGGAATTTGATGGTGTCCAATATCCTAAGGGTGCCTCCTTCCTTCAAAATTTTTGATGGCAGTGAAAACCCCCGGCAACACATAGCACATTTCAGGGTCGGATGTTGCAATATTGGTGGCAGTGATGCACTTCTATTTTGTCTCTTCATCAGTAGTTTGACAGGCATCACATTTGATTAGTACGATAAACTACCCAATAGTTTAGTGAAGACATTTGCTGAGTTAGCAACTCTTTATTAAGAGATTTGTTGGAGATCGACAAAGGTAAGCTGTCTCGTTGTAGCTCAACAACACCCGGTGAGTCCCTTATTGATTACATTCTTAGATGGCATAATTTAAGTATGAAATACAAAACACAGCTGTCTGAACAGCATGCCATTGAAATTTTACTCAAGAATATTCATGGCCTGGTTGCCTTCTTGCTTAAATGGTTTACCATTAAGACATTTGAGAAATTAATCAACAAGGAGATTAGTCTACAAGGAAGGGTCAAACAGTTACCTTTTCAAGACCAATCGTTCAAGCTTAAGCCACAGAAAATATTCGAGAAGAAGCCAGGGGTAGTAGTATCAGACAAAGGCCTAGTCGAGCTCAATATGAGAGACCTGTGACCTCCAACCTCCTACCACCACTCACATACCACCATAAGTGGTGGTGCCCTCCATAATATACTCAGTAGCGGTACTTATATCCACCGCCATGTAGCTATTACCCACCTACTCTTGCAAATAGATTGAATAAGTCATATTCATTCAAGAGGGATGTAGTTAGGAAGATCTTTAAGAATCTCTTAAAGAAACCTGACTTTCAGTTATCTGAGCCCAAGAGGCCAGAAGATGTGGGCAAAGTCATGATCTACTATTACCACCACATGGTTAGTCATGTCTTGGAGGATTGTGTCACCTTTAAGGGGCGGCAGGCTTCGTCGAACTATTGTTATCCTCAAGGAATACTTGTTAGAACAACCTCCGGTTATCGAGAAATTCTTGGGGATACTTGTGATCCTCTTAAGACAAAAGAAGGTTGGGATATTGCCTTATCCCGAACCTCTAAAAAAGTGGTCTCTAAGATCAAGAAGCTTTCTTTACATGTGTCTGAAGTAACTCAAACCTCCAATAACAAGGAAGGTTTGCAAGTTGACAAAGATAACTTGAAGAAGGTGTCGACGGCGGGACAACCTACCTTACTTGCAGGGATAGCATAGCGACACCAGTCCAGTACAACACTCCATCCACCATTGTAGCTACTACTCCTTTCTCCACTAGCTCCTCTTTTGCCAGTAGGAGCATTGTATCAACGGACAAGGGCACTATACCCCTTTTCTCACTTACTTTATTAGATTTCTATCATGTACCTGCATCTAAGAAGAAATCAATGAAGAAAGCTTTCACTTACATCTTGTACTTTTGATACTTTAGATTTTATTCCTCTTGAAAACTCTCCAAGTCTATAAAATAATAATGATAACTCTAGTTTTGATTATCCTTCTTCTGATTTAGAAATGGATTTCCCATTTCTAAGTCACACGAGTTCTCTTGAGATTGATTTGGAGTCATCCGATTTTGATGATCCTATAAGAGAAGTGACCTGATGAGATGGTAGTACTTCTTACAAATTCATCATTCCAAGAGGTCACTGAAGTTAACCTTTGCAGTGGCAAAGTTCTACCTCCTAGGGTGGCACCTCAGGATAAGGGTAAGCAAATCATTGGTTTTAAAGAGCAGATAGCCCCTCCACAAGATGCTCCACCCATGGATATGCTTGTGGAGGATCAAGCCAAGGTTGACTACAACGTCCTAGCACATCTTAGAAAGCTACCAGCTAAGTTAGGCATATATGATGCGAGGGAATCTCTAATCAAGGATCTTCTTGATCCAGAGATATGCTTAGCCGGTGGCCATTCTTGAAAGGAGGCTCGTAGTTCAGAGGACACTCTAGGAGTAACATTCAGTGATGAAGACTTGCTTCTAGGAACGATGAAGCACAATCGCCCTCTTTACATTACAGTGGATGTTGGAAGATACAGGATATCCAAAGTTCTTGTTGACCAGGGTGCATCAGTGAATATTATGAGTATAAAAACCCTTGCTTTCTTGAGGATTGACATCTTCAAACTTTCAAAAGAGAGGATGAAGTTGAGAGGATTCAATGAACAAGGCGAGAGGGCTTTAGGCTCTATAGTGTTGCCATTAGAAGTAGATGATTAGAAGTCTACCTCAAGTTTCATATTATAGCCTCAGATACATCTTTCAAAGCTTTGCTTGGGAGACCATGGATACATGAGACCAATGTGGTTCCATCCTCTCTACACTAATGCATGAAGTTCATGAGGGGTGGGATTGAATATCGTGTCAAAGGAGATCTTAAGCCATTCACAGTTCATGAGGTCAGAATATATGAGGATGCGGCCTACAATCTTCCTCAAAATCAATAAGTCTATTCTCGTGAACTTGGTGAAGGCTCAAAAATAAAAGAAAAAGAAAAGGAAAAAGAAAAAGAAAAGGGAAAAAGAAAAAGAAAAAAAAAGAAAAAGAAAAGAATAAAGGAAATGAGAAAGAAAACAAAAGGGAGCGAGAAATAGACTTGGAGAAGAAAGTAAAGCTTGACATTAGATTCCACCCATAGTTCATTACTCCATTCGAACATATGGGTAGGATGACTCGACCTCCACCAGGCAGATGAAGAGGCAGATCCAAAGACATGTCTAGGGATGGAAGACCTCCTTATTGGCCACCCAATAAGAGTTATGTCCCTGTTACCAGGACTACACCTACTTTCTATATAGACTTAGAATCTAGTTTAGAGGATGAGTCATATATGATTAGTATGCTAGCTAGCACTTCCAGATAGCTGATCTCCATGCAAGTGGTAGTTGAGCATGATGAAGAGGCTCTAAGCATAAGTATATCCAAGTCTATATGTGAAATAGTGAAGCATCAATTGGGAACTTTAGCTCTAGCCTCACTTTTCTCACAAAAAGTTGAGGGTTTAGTAGTTAAGAAAGCCCCTAAGTTTTCCATAAATGTAAAGGTATAGAAGTTCTTTCTTGGAGCATCATCCTCAAGTCAAGAAGCAGATGTAGAACTTGAGGATGATTCATATAAAGATTTAATAGAATTACCTTTTGATTGGTACTTGCCTTGTATTCTTAATTTAGCAAAGAAAGGATTAATTCCACATGCTTTGTCTAAACACAGGTTGGATTATTTTGAAAGGTTATGGGACAACAAATGCAGGCATTCATAATCAAGGCGGGGATTTGATGGTGGGTCGATGATGGCATTACTTAGTCATCACCAATCATTTGGAATCTGATAGGTTCTTTTCAAATCATGCTAACTCATATGAGGAGGTGTGCTTAGAAATTTAGACGATCCAAATGACTTTGAAGTCAGGGATGCACTGTCAGAGTTCGAAGAAGAGATCAGATCAACTATCGACGAGCTCAAAGAAATCAACCTAGAATTGAAGAAGATCCACGCCCAACATATATCAATTCTCTATTGAATGAAAAAGAAACCAATGATTTAGTAAAGATATTGATTGAGTTTAAGGATTTTTGCATGGAGTTATAAAGAGATGCCCAGTCTATCTCCTAACATAGTAGTCCATAAACTAGCAATAGAACCTAATGCTAACCCTATCAAGTAGGCTCCTAGATGCATGCGATTAGACATTGAATAGCAGGTCACTTTTGAAATAAAGAAATTGATCGACATTGGCTTTAATAGGGAAGAAAAATATCCTACCTGGTTGGCCAGTGTCATCCCAATTAAGAAAAAGAATGGCCAAATTCACATATGCATTGATTTTAGGAATCTAAATAAGGCATGTCCTAAGGATGAAGTTCCACTTCCTATACTATAATTAATAGTAGACATTGCCTCATCTCATGCATTCTCCTTTTATGGATGGGTCATCCGCTACAACCAAATTAAGATGGCCCAGAGGATGAAAGAAATACCTTTCAAACCCCGATCGAATTTATTGTATAAGGTCATGCCTTTCACTTAAAAAGTCGATGCCACATATCGCCATGACTCGAATCTTCGATGAACTCATTCATCATCAAGTTGAATGCTACATCGATGATCTTATTGTTAAAAGCAAAGAAAAGGAAGACCATCTCTTTGACTTGAGAGTAGTTTTGAATGGTTAAGATAATACAACCTCAAAATGAACCCCTTGAAGTGTGCATTTAGAGTAGCTTCAAAAAAATTCCTTGGGTTTGTTGTCCAACACCAGGGAATTAAAATCGATCCAAAAAAGATCAAAGCAATACTAGAAATGCCACCCCTAAAAGCTTAACACAACTCAGGTCATTCCAAGGGCGGTTGGCGTATCTAAGACACTTCATTTCCAACTTATCAGGAAGATGCCAACCATTCTCAGCACTTGTCAAAAAGGATGCCAAGTTCAAATGGGATGACAAGTTTCAGCATGCTTTCGAAGACATCAAGCATGATGATGCCGACCCCTAGTAGCCTCTATCCGCAAGCCGCTCATATTATATATTGCTGCATTAGATGACTTCCTTGGTGCTTTGTTGGCTCAAACTAATGATGAATGGAAAGAGAATGCTCTTTATTATCTCAGTCGTCATCTAATCCCTACTGAGGCAAACTATCCACATATTAAAAAGCACTACCTAGCTTTAATCTTTGCATCCTAAAAGCTACGGCACTACATACTTTCTCATAAGGTGAACTTGATCTCTAGAGTCAATCCACTATAATATCTCATGACACGCCCGACCTTATCTGGATGATTGTTGGTCCATGATTTTGTCTTAGTTTGACATAACATTTGTACCCCTCCATGCCGTAAAAAATAAGCACTTATGGATTTCTTAGCAGCGCATCCACTCTTTCTCCGCTTAACGATGATCTCCCCGATGAACAAATCATGAACTTAGGGGGTACTAGTGCTTATCGTTAGGATATATACTTTGATGGTACAGCTTCCTCTCAAAGAGGAGAAAAACCATAATTTACTATCCCAGGGAAGGCAGGGATAAGAATAGTTCTCTTAACTCCGGACTGTGATGTGATGAGATTCTCATATCATCTGTCCAATCCATGCACCAACAACAAAGCTGAATATGAGGCTCTGATTGCCGGTCTGGAGTTAGTCATTACACTATGCATCCAGAGTATCAACATCTTTGGGGATTCTTAGTTTGTCATCAACCAAATCGCTGGGTCTTACAAGGTTCTAAAGCCTAAGCTCCATCTTTATCACAAGTATACCATGGTATTGTTGGCCCAAATCCTAGAGGTTACCATCTACAAGATTCCTCGAGGAGAATGCGCAGATGCATTAACCAAGCTTGCCAAAGAGTTGGCATGTCCGGAAGATGAGTCCATTCCAATAAGGGCCCAAAATAGACAAGTCTTATCCCTTATTGATGCTGAACTCATCGAGAGATTCTCTCTTGAAGGGGAGGTTGCCATTGCCAAATAGGATGAGGAGTCAGATTGGAGGCAACCATTCATAGATTATTTAAATATGTAACTACCTCAAGAGAAATCACTGGCACACAAAGTAAAGTAGAGAGCCCTTTCATATACTCTTGCAGGTGGTACCTTATACCGGAAGTCCTTCGATCATATGTGGTTACGTTGTTTGGACAAACACGAAGCTCATAGGATCGTGACCGAGGTATACTCAAGGTTATATGGAGCACATCAATCTGGTCCGAAGATAAAAGCCAAGATCAAGAGACTAGGATACTACTGGCCTTCGATGATCACAAGCTGCATGAACGTAGCTAGGAGATGCCATCAATGTCAAGTACACGGTGTGGTCCTACATCAACCACCTAATATTCTACATCCTACATTGACCTCATGGCCATTTGAGTGTTGGGGTACTGACATAGTGGGTCCGATCGATCCTCCTTCTTCTAAGGGTTACCGGTTCATCCTAGCTGCCACCGACTACTTTTCTAAGAGGGCAGAGGCAATTCCACTTAGAGAGGTCATAACTCAACATAGCAATTTTTCAAGAACCATATTGTATATAGGTTCGGGGTGCCTTGATGAATTATATTCGATAATGGTACTGCATTTAAGAGCACTAAAATTAACAGCTTTGCTCGGAGACACAACATAGATTGGAGATATTCTACCATCTACTATCTAGGGCGAATGGCTTAGCAGAAGCCTTCAACAAAACCCTCATTCAAATATTGAAGAAAACACTAGATGACAATAAATGATGATGGCATGAATAGTTAGGTGAAGCCTTGTGGGCCTACCGCACCACGTACAAAACTCTAACTCAATCTACCCCTTTCTTCTTAGTGTATGGGTCCGAAGCCGTTCTACCATTAGAAGTCTAACTCTCATCACTAAGGATAGCTGTGGGTAGTAAAATCACAACGAAATAGAATACCAAGTTGCAGTTGGAAGAGCTCGAAGGTTTGGAGGAGAGACACCTACATGCATGCCAAAACCTCGAGTTATATAAAGCCAAGATGATTCAAGCTCATAACAAGTTGGTCCATCTTAGAGCTTTTCAAGTAGGAGAGCTTATTTTAGTTCTAAGAAGACCAATTGTTGTCTATCGAAAGATAGGAGGCAAGTTTGAACCCACTTGGGAAGGCCCTTATGCCATAGAGAAGGCCTACCAAGGAGGGTGTTATCAACGCATAAATTGTAAGGGAGAGCGCTCGATGCTTCCAATCAATGGGCTCTACCTAAAGAAATATTATCCATAAGTCTTGTTTGAAAATAATTATCAATAAAACTTCTTTTCATCTCAAATTTCATTTCTTCTATGTTAGAAATATCTTTTGCTTGTGAATCTATCATGATGTATTTAGGGTAGGTGTAAGAGAACCCAAGCGGCATCCTATTCCCTCTTTCACAACATAAATAAACATGTCTTTTTTCTTAGGTTATTTTGAAGTGGAAGCAAGCTCACTGTGGCACTCACTCATTAACGCTAGTCGACATGCTACCTGCTAGTGTGTCACCCTGTTCACTTCTTTAGCGATGTGAATGTGATTTTTTCCTAACGATCATTACAAACCTGACGCACCTTGTGGGAGGCCTCGCTGAAACTACCCTATGTTGACTTTATTTAAGAGGATGTAAGCCTACACTCTTTCTTCTTGGACTAGCCAATATGCATTGACTAAGTCAAGTATATTTAAGGTTTAGGATAAGTCCCCCAATGACTCCTTTCCTCCTGCCTACTTTAAGCTTAGGTCTAGTCCTTAAACAAGACTCCTCATTTAGTAGTCGCCCTAGGTCGGATGGCCCTTATTGAGCCGAAGACAGACTATCCTGGTGATCAGTTCCACTTCAAAGAGATGCAAGCTTACACACTTTTTTTCTAGACTGATTGTAGCAAATCGACGGGCATCTTAGGTTGGTTGATGTTCGCTATGCTGACAGTGACTCATCCAGTGGATGCACCACTCTTGGCAGATGTGAGTCCCCGTGCTTTCTTCTTGAGTTGGCCATCGAATACCTATTTGATATATGACTAGCCATGTCATATTCTCCAGGGTGTTAGATTAAGCCTTTAGTGGCCCCATCCCCTGCGGGCATTCTATTTGGATCACGTCCTTTGCGACCCCATTTAGACAATACTCGGGTTACTTTTAGATTGGACAGTTCCCCTTTCCTAGTAGCCACCCCTGTGGTTGGAGAATTTGTTCAGCAGATGTGCAGATTCTCCCTTGGTTCAGTAAATCTGAGATAGGTCTAGGCTAATATAAGCTCCTTCTTAGTTTGATCCCTCACAAACCAACAGGGTCCACGTTAAAATAAGTTAAACAACAACAACAACAAGCCTTAATCCCACTAGGTGGGGTCGGCTACATGAATCCTTCATCACCATTGTGTCCTATTATGTGTCAAATTCTCATTTAATTCAAGTATACTAAGATCAATTTTTATACATCTTAACCAAGTCTTTAGGTCTACCTCTACCTTTCTTAACATAAGGCAAATCTAATGCATCTATTCTCCAATCGAGTCATGGACGATGCTTTATGTGGCCAAACCATCTAAGGCGACACTCCCTAATCTTATCTACCACTGGAGCTACTCCAACTTTTTCCCGAACATACTTATTTTGCATTCTATCTCTAAGGGTAAAGCCACTCAGCCACCTGAGCATCCTCATCTTTGTAACACTTAACATAGTCTTATGTTTCTCTTTTATTGGCCAACATTCTCGCAAGTCATGAGGTCTTACCACCATCTTATAAAATTTTCCCTTAAGTTTAAGTGGAACTTTTCTATCACATAATAGGCGGATGCATTCCTCCACTTCAACCATCCAACTTAAATTTACTAATAATATCTCTATCTATTTCACCATCATTTTGAACAATAGAGCAAATATCTCAAGCTCACTCTTATTAATGACTTGATCACCTAAAAGTCACAACACTACTAAAACTTCTACAACTAAAATTACACTCCATATATTGTTTTAGATTAAACAAAACCTTTAGACTCAAAGTTGACCTCCATAATTCAAGTTTCTGGACTCCCTCTCCTTATCAACAAGAAGAATCAGCAAAAGCATACACCAAGGTACATCTTCTTGTAAATGCCTCGTAAGAACATCCATAACTAAAGTAAAAGATAAGGGCTTAATGTTGATCCTTGATGTAATCCAAATAGAAAATAGTTTGTCAATCCTCCTTGTGTTTGGACACAAGTGAGTCTAGTATACATATCCTTAATGACTTGAATATAACCAATATTAACTTTCTTCGTGAACTCTCCAAAGAACATCTCTTGAGACTTTATCATGCTTTAAATCAATAAATATCATATGTAGATCCTTTATTTTCTATGCTTCTCCATCAAAACCTCTTAACAAATGTATAGCATCCATAGTAGATCTACACATGAAACCAAAGCAGAGAAACTTCTATATCACATCACCTATGATCAATTATTCTCTCCCATAATTTTAATGTATGACACATTAACTTAATTCTATAATTTGCACACCTTGTGTCACCTTATTCTTAAATATAGGAACCAACAAACTCTTTCTCCACTCAGCATCTTTTAGTCTTTAAAATAACATTAAAAGATTTGTAAGCTAAGAAATTCCTTGATCTCCTAAACATTTCACACTTCATTGGAATATTATCCTCCACGCTTTTCCACATTTCATTTTCTTTAAAGCTTCACTAACTTCCATTTACTAATCTAAGATAAAATGAAATTTATTTGTTTAGGGTATTAAATTGCTAAAATCAATCGTTTTCATCCTTCATTGAAAAGTTTATTAAAATACCTCATCCACCTATTTTCAATATCTTTTCTAAGAAAAGCACTTTATTATTTTCAACCTTAATACTACTAACTTGAACTATGTCTTTACTTCTCCATCTCTTTGGTTGGCTAACTTATACATACATCTTTCACCTTCTTTGGATCTAATCTATTGTATAAATCACTAAAAGCTAAATTTTTGCATTATATTGCTTTTAGAATCTCTAGGCCAATTTATATCTTTCCCAATCCAGTTTTACATCTAAACTAAGTTTTATAATAACGCTTCTTATTTTTTATCTTTTCTTGCACACTCGACTCCACCACCAACTATTCTTATTAAAAGAAGCTTTTCCTTTTGATTCCAAGCACATCTTTAGCAACTTGTTTAATAGCACTTGATACTTTTTCTCACATAACGTTTCCTTATGAACATCCCAAACTTTAATTTCTTGTAGCTTGCTCTTAAAATATTTTTATTTGTGTTCTTTAAGTGTCCCCATCTAATCTGGGACAATAATTAAGTTTATTTTTCTCTTACAACCTTTCATCTTAAAATCTAAAACTAATAGTCGATGTTGGGTACTTAAAATTTCACTTGGATTAGGAATTCAAGCACCCAATCTCTTTTTCAAGTAGGCATCCTATCTTTAGGATAGAGCAAAACTCCAATAATTGTCGACTACTGAGGAGATAAGTCCCCGGGTCGACACTCTCTCAATTGTTGCCCTTAGGTTGGGTTCAACTTGTTGTGCCACCAATGAGTTACCCCGACGGTCATCTTTGCTTTAAAAGATATAAGTCTATTACACATTCTTTCCAACACGATTGTTGCAAATCGACGGGCAGCCCTAGGTCGGGCCCAATTTGTTGTAAGTGACCGATCACCCTGGTTCCTTGTTTAGGAAGATGTGAGTCCCCGCACTTTCTTCCTAACTTGACCATTGCAAACCGAAAGGCACCCCTTAGGTTGGTTAGCTTTACCTCACAGCCAGTAGACTATCCCTTTGGATTTGTAAATCTAAGATAAGTTTAGGCTGATATTAGCTCTTTCTTAATAGATCCATCGCATATCGATAGAGTCCATCTAAAATTAAATTAATTTTGACTATTCTTGAGTCAATATGAGTCCACAATGGCATTCTCAAATAGTCACCCTAGTCGGATTGATCTATTGTGCCATCAATCACCCCAATGGCGATCCTTACTTTGAAAGATGTAAGTCTGCTACGCTTTCTTCCTAGTATGGCCATTGCACACCGAAAGGCAACCCTTAGGTTGGATAGTCCTACCTTGTGGCTAGTAGACTACCCCTTTGGATTTGTAAATCTAAGATAGGTCAAGGCCGACATAGCCCCTTCTCAGTGGGTCCATCGCACGCCAACAAGGTCCACAATATAACACACCAAATTAAATTAAATCAATTTAAATCAAATCAATATAAATCAAATTAATCATCAGGACTACTCTTGAGTTGAGGTAAGACACACAGTGGCACTCACTCAGTAGTCTCCTTAGGTAGGGTTTGATTTGTTGCACCATCGACAAATCACCCCAACAACTGATCCCTACTTTTGAAGATGTAAGTCTGCTATCCCTTCTTCTAAGCAGTTATTACACACCGAAAGGCAACCCCTTAGGTCGGATAGTCCTACCTTATGGCAGGTAGACTACCCCTTTGGACTTATAAATCTAAGTGTGGTCCATCGCACACTAACAGGATCCATAATAAAATAAATTCAAAACCAATCTCCTCAGTGGAGTCAAATTAAACATATCAAATAAATCAAATTTCTCCTTGGAGAGGTGCAAATCAAATTAGCATCCCTTGTCGAGCTTAGATCTAAATCAAATAAATTCAATCGAGTGTACATCCCCAGCAGATATGCCCTCAATCTAGAACCCTTCTCCCCAATGGAGCCATAAATTAAACCAACCTCCTAGTGGAGTCTAATCGACAAATCAAAGAAATCCAATTAAATTCTTATCCCCATGGATACACACCCAAACAAATCATACTCATAATCAAACTCATCCATATCCCGATAACTTAAACGCTTTCTTAGAGAAGGTTCATGTACTCAATCCAGATTCCTTCTTGCTCTTATGCCGCATAAGGAGAGCTTCATCACACTAAGATCGTGATTCTATCTACCTTTTGAGTATAGGTATAGATCACTTCCATTATTTGTTGCAATCTTCTGGATGTTGTTGATCATTTCGATCAACGCCAATACGTGCGGTGTGCCTTGTCAGTTACACCATGCCTATTGGGGGTCCTTTTGTTGACCTCACCTTTGGAGTGAGCTCTTAACCTCCCCTCTTAAACTTAGAAATCTTCTAAACACTAAGAACTCCATAGTCATAAGACACTTCTAGTGATTAAGTGAACACTTAACCTAATCCTAGAGACTTAAAGTGTTAATCATAAGATTAGGCTATGCCTTGGTTTAAAGAAATTACTTATCCCATAGCCTAAACCCAATCTAGATACACTTTCTCAAATCAAACCTAGACTTAATTCTCCAACCAAATCTCAAATTTAAATTAATCTAATTTCAAAATTTGACTCCAAATGATTGAAACCCAAAATCAAATTCAAATCCTAAGACCCTTCCTAAGCCACATGAACCACATTCATAACCTTAGCCAAAACTCCCTTAGACCAAATCAAACTCAATTGATCTCTTTATAAATCAATTATTTCTTCATTTATATTCACAAATATAAATGAAATTTGAATTCAAATGACCAAAACTATATCGAAAATTAAATCCAAACTCAATCTAAGCCTTTTAAGCTAATTCTTGGGACTTAGCCAAATTATATCCAAATCAAGTCAAAACCAATGGATTTTCTCTCAAATTAATCAGTCATCTGATTATTTATCCAAATATAAATAAAACCTACAATCATCAAACCAAATTCAAGTCAACCTAAGTCAAGCCTAACTCAGCCCTTTTGACTTAAAACTTTCAAATGAGCCAAAATCCCTTAGACTCCAAATTGATTGCCGATGAATTTATATTTCAATCTAGGGCTCATATATAAGTTCAACTACACTCGAATCAAACCAATTGACCCACTTAGGTCCACTTGACCCAAAGTGACCTAAAGGACCCATTTGAGCCAACATCCAATCCAACCCAAATTGGATTAAACCAAGCTCACCAAAACCTTCTATCATGATTATGATCACCCCAGGATGATCAATTACAATCAGGGCCAAACAAAGCTGGCCATTTGATCCATTATTAACCCAAATTGGCCAAAGGAGCAAATCGGGTTAAATCATGATCTAACCCAAATTGATTGCAACCAATGGCCTAAGTTCATTCTAAATTGATTATTGAACTTGACCAAAGCTATAATTAAACCCGATTTTATCAACCGAGCCCAATTAGTCAACTTGACCCAACCTAGCCCAAATTGGCCTAAAGGGTCAATTTAGCCTAAATCCAAATTAAATCCAAATTGATTCAAACCAAAGACCACATTCATCTTCAATCAGCTAATTGAACATGAATCAACCCATAACCCAAGCTAATTTGGCCAATTTTTATCAAATGGGTCAATTTGAACCAATATGACACATATGACCCAAATTGGGCTAAATCCCTTGAAGCCAAGCCAAGACCCATTGGGGACTGATCAAACCCAACCCAAACCCATTTGGGATCAGCCCAAAACTAACCCAACTCATTTAAATCCCTCATGGATCCTCCCCCACATAGGATTCCACCCAACCTCATTTAATTCCCCCCATCACATGCACTTAACTCCTCTCCAATATTTGTATTAAATAAATCTGATCATATGACAGCAAGAAAGGACTTTGGAGAAAAAATCCAAAGTCCACATTCAATCCATTATCCATCCCAACCACCCAAGCAAGATGACAATAAATTTGGAGCCAAAAAATTCGAAAAAATAATGGATTTTTGGCCATTATAAAATGAGGAGGAGATGAGGCTTTAGATCTCCGGATTTTCAGCCCCCAAAAGCTCCCCAAAGTAAAAAAAAAAAAAAGGAACTCATCTCCCATCTCTTTGAGCCATTTTTGAGCTCAAAAACATAAATAATTGCTCTTTCGGCGAGGTGACGGTAAACATCGGAGAAGACAACATTCTGAAGGAAGGCAAGGGTTAAAGATCATTCCAAAGCTTCCTCACATACCTAGGAGTTTGCTCGAATCTTCATTGCCACCAAAAACCATCTCCGGCGAGGTAAATTTTGCTAAACCATAGTCGGCCTTAGGATTTCATGCATTTTGTGTTAATTTTCTTTTGATTTTAGGAATTTTCCTAGAATATCCCATATTTTTACTTTAAATCATCCCAATTAGAAAATAGAATTTTTTTTTGGTGCAAATCAACATGAAAATGAGTCCATTTGGACAAGTTTTGGCTTAGAAACTCTCATTTTTTAAAAAAAATGAAAATATCGCTGACCGTCACTCCATACGCCGTATCCTGGTTCGGATCGGATGGCTCGGATTGAGTGTCGATCATGCGATCTGAGCCTTCGAATTGCTTGATGTGATCTGGACCATCCGATCATGCGGTTCGCATGATCGGATATCGATGTGCGCGGATTGCGAATCCGCCTTCGGATCACTTGATGCGATCTGGACCATCCGATCGACGGACGCTCAAATCATGCGCGATCCTAGCCTATCATGCACCAACGCGATCGATCGATCCGTGATCGGACGGTCAGAGCGAGTCAGCTTGCTTTCCATCGATTGATCTTCCGCCAATAGACAACGCCGTGATTTCTTTTTTAAAAAAAATTAATTTAAAGCACCTGAAACTTCAAAAATTCATAGAAAATAAAATACTTAACAAAAAATTGCAAACAATGGCTCGTTGGATTCATCTTTTCCGGAGAAATCCAATAAACCCAAAATCACAAATTTCACAAGTATTTTGAGCTTAATTTGAGTTTTAGTGAAAATCAAATTTCATTAATTAAGTCAAAAAATATATGTTAGATTCAATTAAAATTTTCAAGGATTGAAGTTAAAGCTAAAACACACCTACCATAAAAATTTCAAGTGAAAAGGACTTTTAGATTGGGAGAAATTAATTTTTGAAGTTTAGATTATCCATTTTAATAAAATAATAAAATAAAAATTCAAAAATTTACAAAAATATTTAAAATGGCTTAAATCACTTCAATTGATATCTAGGACTCTTAAAAAAAATAATGTCACTTTTCGAATCCTAATGAATCCCAAATAAACACTTAAGATTAAAGTTTAATCAATTAAGGAGTTAATTAAAACATAATCTAAAGATAATTTAAATATCAAATCAAAAATCAAAAAAATGAAATAGAACTTAAGCAATCATTAATCAAATCTCAAATCAGAATAATATCATTCTTTGAGAAAATTAAATTAAATATGATTAAACCTATTTAAGTTAATAAAACTCAATTAAATGATTAAATCTTAAATCAAACTTAAAATTAAATGAATCTAGGAAACTTTAACATGGGTGAAACCAGTATAACTAAACCTACACTAAGTATGGAATCTTAATCATATGAAACTTCTAATGAACATAAATCAATAAACTAATTAATCATCAAATAAACTAAAAATCAAATTGATTAATAAAACCAATTCAACATAATTATTTGATACTAATCAATTAAGCCAAATAAAATTAAAGTAAACTTAATCAACATATGATTAAGTCACATCCATTAATTAAGATAATTAATTAACCATTAAATATTTCAAACTAATAACTAAATCAAACATATTAATGAAATCAAACATAATAGGTGAATCAAATCAATAAAACTCTAATCATAAATAATCAAACTTAATTGAAATGAAATAAGCATTAATTCACTAACAATGATGGTAAACATAACCCCTTAATCAAATCAAACTTAAGTAAACACTTAACTAAACCAAATCACTCACATGAAATTAAGTCATTAATCTCTAATTAAACAACCCTTAATTAATCTAATGATTTAAAATTTTAATTACACTTAATCAAACTTAATTAACCAAACATCTAATTAATACAAACTTAATAAATTAATCCATCATCTTAATTAATCAAATTAATTTAAATAAGTTACATTAAAGCTAACTCTAAAATAAAGCTTAAATCAAACCCCAATTAAATTTAATAATTAATCACACCCCTCAAGTAAACTAATTAAGTTAATCAAATCAATCATATTAAACTTAAGCTTAATCAAACATAAAATGCAATTAAATGCTAATCAAATTCTAGTTTAAACTTAAATCATTAACTATTAATTACATCATTAACTTAAATAAATATGAAATCAAATTAAAAAATTAAATAGATTTTTATTTAATTTAATAATTAATCACACCTCTTAAATAAAATGATTAAGTTAATTAAAGTAATCACATCAAACCTAAGCTTAATCAAACATAAATGTGATTAAATACTAATCAAAACTTAAATTAAACTTAAATTATTAAGTCATTAATCATCATCACTAAACAAATATAAAACCAAATTGAAAATTAAATAAACATTTATAATTAACATAAATACACTTCTTAATTAAACTAATTACATAACTATATTGAACATAAGCAAACCCATAGACTAATAAAGCTAATCAATCAAATTAAATCAAATTAAATTAAATTAAGAAACACTCTCATTAATTTAATATGCAATCAAATCAAATCTCATTCAACCTACTTAAATAAGATAAACTACTTAACTATCCAATGTATGAAATCAAAATACAATCCAAACTTTGATAAACATGACAAATGGATGAGATTAAAAGATAAAATCCTATAAGGAATCAAACTCAATTAAAATTAAAATGAAATTCAATTGTCTAATGCAGTCAAACTACAAATGAATGAACCATAATCAAATCAAATAAACATAAAGTCAAGTCACATAACCATAATAAAAAAAGAATTAAATATTAATTTAACAGGATATTGAATTATCAAGATTTAATTAAACCAAAATATCTAATCTGAAATTAATCAATCAAAAACACATGAGTTTAAACAAACATAAACTTCATTAAATATCAAGGGTATTGAATTATCAAGATTTAATTAAACCAAAACATCTAATCTAAAATTAATCAATCAAAAACACATGAGTTTAAACAAACTTAAACTTCATTAGATATCAAAGATATTGAATTATCAAGATTTAATTAAATCAAAATATCTAATATGAAATTAATCAATCAAAAATACATGAATTTAAATAAACTTAAACTTCATTAGATATCAAGGATATTGAATTATCAAGATGTAATTAAACTAAAACATCTAATTCAAAATCAATCAATCAAATACTTAAACAAACTCAAATCCTAAATTCTAAATCAAATCAAATAAATTACACAAATTCAAATGGGCTAATGAAGGTACTTAAGAACCTTAGTTAGATTCTTTGGAAATTAGGATGTAGAATAGGGTGAGTTCCATCTACAAATGGAATTCATTCTACTCTTCATTCTTGAAAACCTAAACATCATTTTAACCAAATAAAAGTGAAATAAAAATAAGAAAATAAATTATTAAATCATTTAAATTGAAATCAGCCAAAGGTAAAATTTAAACAAATTTAAACTCCAATTGAAACTTAAACTAAAGAAGCTTAGTAAACTCTTGCCACACAAGCCTTAAGCACACATTTGAATACTAAGCCACCACTTCTAGTGCTAAGTTAGGGTATTGTATGTATGATGTGGTGTTTTATTTTGTGATGTAATATTTTAGACTGGATGTTAGGGTGAATGTTTTGTAGACTGGATGTTAGGCTATTATTAGCCTAATCATATTTTCTGCGGTTGTGCTTAAGTGCTATAACAAAATATAAATACTTTCTTTGTGCTTAGCCCCTAAGCATAACCCATGTTAGGGCAGGTGGGCTTGGTTACCCATGTGTGGGGTGCTAAGTCCAAATTATTCATATAACTACTTGGGTTGTATGGTGTGTTTAGCTAACATTTATTTTGCAGGTGTAGCTAGATTTACTTTTCTTTTTTTTGATGTAATTTTGTATTAGGAATTAGGATTAGTATTATGGGGGATTAGGATGAGCAGTGGCCAGAAGGCTTAGTCCCTGGGGTGCCCTATGATGCCTTTGGAGCAAATCAAATCAAAAGAAAGAAAATGAAGAAATAAAGATAAGAAGACCCCCATAGCATGTATTTTTTTTTTTTTGTAATCCTGGTTGTATAAGGATAGAGCTCAGCTACCCATATTTTTTTCTCTTTTTGGGGTGTATGGAGAAACCCGACCGCACTGACCTTTTATTCTTTTACGATAGTCAATAAAATTATTTGATGTTGTGTTTATATTACGCATTAGAACAACATGCTTTTTATAGTTTCTTTATGATTGATGCTTGAATGTGTGGCCTAAATGCGGTAGGCTCTTAAGATAAAATTAAATTTTCTATCCCACTAACAACTCATAATTAAAATTTTAAAATAACTCATAACCTCACATAAAAGCCTAGGAATTAAATCAAGATAATAAAATATTTAGCAACCCCTTAGCTGGATGAATGAATATATAATATCATGCATGTCATATTATTTCACTCTTGATAAGAGTGGGCTTCCATTTTTGCCAGAGAATGAAGGCTTAACCTGTGAGAGCCTTTGGTGGAAGAACACCCCTTTCTCTCTTGATTTGGCCCATAATCAAATTCTCATGCATTTAGGCATACAAAATCCCATAGCCTGTGTCAAAATAAAGAGTCCAAAAGAATCAAATAAATTTGATAAAATTTACATTAGATTAAGTCATGGATTCATACCACTCATGCTCTAGTCTCTTATGGAGTGAGTTTAAGGACTTAGTCTCCTTTCTAAATAAACAACAGTCTAGCCATCTTGTAAAGCATAAGACTTGTCTACATAGATTTAAAGCATAGGAGGAGTTAGTTGGCGGCCACTCCAGAGGTTGTAAGTCCAACAGTTAGGTGGTTCATCCTCTCTTGTGGAGGTGAATCAAATACCCACCTTTCGCTTAGACTTAGGTCGTGCCTTTGTTTTGTACCAAGGCTCCTTAGTTTTGGAATCTAAGATAGCTGTTTCCTTTGCTACAAGCATAAATCCTCACCTCTTAGGGATTTTCACGATCTTATGTTGTGGAATTATAAGCCCTAGTATTCTAATAAAATGTCAACTCAAACAATTAACTCTCTTCAATTTTAAAAATATAAAGCCCAATTATAGGGTAGATTGGAATGCTCACTAGGCTTCCTAGTATCATGAGCATTTCCTACTTTCTCCCTTTGGATTCCAAAAATAAGTCTTCTCCTTGATCTATCCCATTTGATTTTCTAAAATAGTCAATCCTTTGATAGTCTTAACCTTGAAATCTTTGGAGACCCTAATTATTACTCTTTAATCGAGTATTCTTGAATTCTCATTAGGATGTAATTAACTATGGAGGCTTGCCTATAGGAAACTTAATGAACCCCTTAAAATAAACCCTACTTTACTTTTCCATGTAAAGTAGGGAAAATATCTGGTATATTCAAGACCCATCATGCTTGGAGTATTAGGTGATTAGGTCCATTATAGGGTGGTGATTTCTATCTTTCAAGATAGTACATCATTCTTTAATGTCGTACTCGATCACTTCAATAAGTACCCCTAAGATCAGCGTGGTGTCCCACATCTCAAAAATAAACACCACAAGACCAGAGAAACTTCTCTGCATCAACCAATTTCATTTGACAAAAGTATTCAGAACACATTAAAAGCATCCGTATTGTCTCTCTATAAACTACTTTCATGCTTCTTAAAGTCATCGATGTTGGACAAACAAATGACCTTGTATTTTTAAATAAAAAAGAAAAACATAAGAAGAACGAGAAAACATAATGTAATCTTCATGACTAGCCCATCAATTCAATCTTCTCCACATTCATGGTCAACCTTCTCCAAAGGTGATATAATAAGAGAAATTCATAAACATTTGTTATGAATCACTTGTAGTGTTGAGTCTCCCTTTTATGGGTGATCCATTATCATAAATTAAATCTCTAAGCATAAGAAAGTATATTTCTCTACCAAAGTTTAAAAAAAATATTCCCAAAAATAGATTCCATTCATCCATTCTTTATAATAAACGAGACTATATATAAATGAGACTATATATAGACTTACACATTCAAATACCCGTCATAGGAATTCCATTCAGTGACAAATATTGGGGAAAGTGATTTGTATTTAATATGAAAGGGCATAAGAAATCATTGATGAGTTTTCAAGACAAAAATGACTATTTTTAAAAGGTGGGAGGAAAAACCAGTTGGTTCATGAATGAGAAAAGGATGCATCCATGGAGGGGAGGTGAAGGGTTTATATTTTGAGTAATAGGTCCCTTTTTTTTAGGCTTTGGTGAGAATTCAAAAAATGGAAATTTATTAATTTCATTAAGCTTATAAAAATTGAGTATTTATATGTATAAAATACATATAATGATAAAAATACAAAATGTGATTATGCAATAAACTAGATTAAGTTGGACATCAAAGAGATTTGATCAACATTTAATAAACATGAATCTTATGAGATTTGGAAGGATTGGCTAATTCATGAAATTATATCTCATACCTCAATTCATACTTTTTGTTAGATTCAAATTTGTCCATGGTGATACCGAAATTAGACTTCCCATGAGATCCTAATTGGGTCGAGATTAAAGAGACAAGAAAAATAGAAACTTGAAGTAGAAAAATAAAAGAGGGAGAGCTAGAGAAGCAGAGAAACTTGAAAAGATTTTATCCACCATAGTCCAAAGTTTAGAGCATTGTAAATATCTTATTCAAAAATGACTATTTGGCCTTGTTATAGGGTTGTGGGCGCTACAATGGAAACTATAGATTGATCTAATAAAATAAATAAATAAATATTTGATATGAATGTTATAGAAGCATGGACATAATAAGACAAATCCTAACGGCATGTGGATTAACCCCTTTTGGTGAGTGTTGTATAGAGGTTTGTTGACTAAAGTGGACCTCATTTGTATTTTTGGTGAATACCTCCTTGTGTTAGATGAGCACTTTCTTGAGCTAGACAAATATATGTTTGGTTCGGCTAAGTGATCTTTAAGATGCATGTCTCTTTCCTTGACAAATTTGCTTGACTTTCTTGCCTTCAACTCAAAATGCTTATTTAGGCCTGCACTCTATATCTTATTCTCAGTAACATCTAAACTAAGACTTGCAAAATGGTCTTCAAAAAATACCTTTGTATTATTCTTCTCGACTTCAAAAAATTCAACGCAGCCTTAAAATCTTTAAAGAATAAAAAGAAGATACAACATTTCATTAAACTAAACTTGACACAAAAAATAAAATACTATGACCATTATCTTAAATTTCTCATATACCAAATTGATGTAAGACAAAAATAAATGACCCTACACTTTTTTCAAAAAAAGAAAGACGTGAGGAAGATAATAAAGAATATTTACATGGACTTTATGAACTATCAGCATTATTCACAATCTTGATTAGCATTCTCAATGTAACAAAATAGAAACCATAGATAATCATTTTCCAGGAATATGCTATTGATGTTAAATCTCCATTTCATGATAATTAATCACCATGAATTAAGTTTTCAAGCATAAGAAAGTTCACCTAAGAAAGTTTTGAGAAATGATTTCATAATAGTTATTATAAGATCATGTATAGATTCACAAGTATTATAATCTAAACACACAAGGGAAATGTCAATGGGTGACCAACCATGTGGAAAGGGTTTGCATTGAATAATGGGAGGGGTTTGAGGAGTCATTGATCACTTTTCTAGACAAAAATAATATTTTTCAAGAAGAGAAAAAGACAAGATTTCTTGATGCATTCATTGTGAGGAGCAGGAGTAAGGTTTCGATTTTAAGTGATATATCATTTTTTTTTTTTCTGGAATATAGAGATCTATATGGCATAATTTGAGATAACCTTCTTCTAGAAAGTTTTAGATCTCATCAATCTGATAAAAATGTACTTATTATATGTAAAAATTAGATATAAAATAATAAAGTAATACTCAAAATATCAAAATGTGATTACACCAAAAATTAAGTTGGGTTTGACTTAAGTAGATTTAGTTAAAGTGTGGGTCATCATGTAGTTGAATGAGATTTAGGAGGATTGACTACCACATGATATTATTCCTCATGATTTAATTCATACTTTTCAAAGTCATACAATGATACTATCCATAGTAATACATAAATTATAACTCTAATAATTTAGTTTTCAAAATGATAATCTGATCCGGAGAAATTATTAGGTCAGAACAATACAATTTTACATGTGGATAATGTGAGTATATAGTTGTGTACTCCTTTGTTTAATTCGCATTATGTGTGTGTGTGTGTGTGTGTGTGTGAATAGTACTAAAAAAATAGAGTGCATAGTGTTTGCATAAATGTATATAACGTTACCCTACATCTAATTCATGCAATATGTTCTCCACAACTAATAATATCTCCTGCATCAGCCCTCCTCTTGATAGAGTAAAGTACTTCTACATATCAGTCGCTTACTTGTAATGACAACTAGTATACTCAATGATACATAGACATCACAATAAATTCTCTCAAACAATTTTTTGATGTTGCTTGTTATCAATTAATATGTTATATAACAAAAAGCTTTATTTTTTGAAGCAATGATTCTCATAAATCTTCTCTATCAAACATCATCCCATTATATATTTATAATGCCATTAATTGATGACTTGCCTTCATGTGGCATCCTTCTTCTAATGTCTAATACTCTAAAATCATCTCAGTATGATATAAGCCCAATGGTTTAAGCCAATCAATCAATCAATCATAAAAAAGATCTTATTTTCCCTCTCCAACATTAACACCAACAAAGACCAAAGTTTCTAGTTCCTAATTGCCAAGATCTTGAGTATCTGATCTTTTGGTGGTCATAATAGCCATTTGATCCTATCTTCTCCTTATTGCTCTTAAGAGAACCCATATAACACTAAGATCAATTGTTTTAACTATATATTATGGATATTAACCTTAAAGTGGGTCTAGACATCTTTCTCAAATCATTATAAATTATATCTAACACCCACAATTAATAACTCATTTCCTGTAACAACTCATTATCAAATGCCTAGTTCTACTTCACTAAGACTATAAAAAAGTCCTTATATTACCATGTTATCCAGAGTATTAATACTCAAAAGTCAAAATTGATTTCATCGAGATATATTCAAAGAACTACAAAGTAAGCAAATTCATCTCTTAGCCAAGCCAAAACTTATAACTCATGCAACACATTTGAGATGTTGGAGGCTTTTGTGAAAGTATATGTCATCATGGTTTTTTGGGCAAGCTTGGAGTTCAAGGTTTCAATGGAGGGGGATCATGACTAAGGTTTCACTAATTAAAAAGAAAAAATCTCCTTACATACTAAGGTTTCACTAATTCAAAAGAAAAATCTCCTTTACATAATACTTAAAACTAATAATTTATATATCCTTACATACATAATACTTAAAACTAATAATTTATATATCTAACACACACACACTGTCATCAATGCACATATTGCTACTATACTTAACTTCTCCATTGTCATCAATGCACATATCGCTCTTTGTTTATCATCATTTTTTATTACAATAAGAAAGATAGGTTGCCATGAATGAGTCACTCAATCGCTCTTTGTTTATCATCATTTTTTATTTTTATTTTTATTTTCCAAGCCAAGGCCAAACCCCACTTCTTAAAATTCCAAGCACAAACATGGGATAACCGGAAGAAATGCCACCAAAACCCTACTTTCTCCTCCACTCAGTTTCAAAACACTAGACTCACATCATCATCTCTAAAGACCCTTCCTTTGTTGTCGACTCTCTTGGTGGCGGTGTGGATTATCTCCGTGCCAAACTCATTGACTCCTCTCGATTGACCCTCCTCCTTTCCCCCTCCCATCCTCTGCTCTCCTCAACTCCTTCTCCACCATCATCATCTCGTTTTCTGCCAGATCTTCCCTCTTCTCTCTCCTTCCTAACCTTCTCCCCATTCCCCACAGTCCATCCCACTCACTCTCACTGCCAACCTCATCCTCTTTTGCTGTCTCTCTCTTCAGCTCCATCTCCTGTTTAGCGTGATCTCCCTCCACCTCAAAACCTTTTCCTCTCTCCATTCCAATCCTAATTCCCTCCGTAGGCATCATCGGACCCACTGCAGATCCTTATGGTTATCGCCTCCGCGTTGTTGTGAGACCACTCTTCCGCCATCTCCACCTTCTCCTAGATGCTTGCGGACGACACTATCCCCAACTCACAAACCTAAACCTTCATCATCGGTCATCTAGTTAGCTAACAATTTTGATGCTTGCCGTGGAGGTTTTCCTCCTTTCCTTAATGTCGTCCCCGTGCATGTAAGCAATAACGTCCTCGTGGCCTTCTCCTCCTCCCGCCAATTAGACTTCCTGTTGGAACATGTCAAAGAGATGAACTCTGATGGCGTTCTCTCCGCCAGATGCTCAACACTATTGTTAAGCATCGCACTGCTGGCTTTGTTAACCAAACAGGAGTTTTTCGGAGAACTTGTGGGCTCAAAATTTGCCACCAAATTCACCACCGACCTCTTCGATGAAAAGAGTGTTTTAAATGTCGATGAAATTTTCAGAAGGCAGATGGAATAGTAGATAAGACACTACCAAGATATTTCATCCTCATTTGGTGAGAACTTTAGATCTGGTTTCAGGTTTCCTATAGGCGCAAGCCCCTATAGTTAATTACCCCTCCCAGTAAGTGAGAGAGAACTTTTGATTAAGGCTAGTCATTAGATCGCTGAATACGTAGCGTATAGTAGCAGCATGTAGATTTTTAGAATTTGAGATATGAAACTCATCATTATAGCTTAAACCGATGGTTGGGGGAATGATGACATGCCCGATCTAGATCTCATGGTTCCATCATCCCGGGCAGTCGCGGTTCCTAGTCTACTTAGTCAGAGGAGGTAGTCGACCTAACCTGACAAAAGGATCCTCATCAGTAACACATGGGTTATGTCATCCAAGAAATCTTTATAGACCTGGGGTGGTGTTTATCTAAGGAGACAGGCTTAAGTCTACCTTAGCTGACAGAGGGTTATTTGCCCTATCAAGTATACCCTATGATTCACAACTCAAAGGGCAGAGCCATTGGGGAACATAACTACTTGTGATTGTAATATAATGGAGATTGGCCAAACAACGTCGAGGACTCGGTCATAGCGCTTCATCTGGAGCCATTGGCCAAAACCGCGATGAGGATGCGGCGTCCTTACTGGCGTGAGATTGATTGAGAGTGAACATAGCATAACACTTGATTTGACATTGGCTCCTTTGTGGGCTAGAGTTTTCTTAGTTTATCACCCCCGACAAATAGTTGTGGAAGGTGGATGGATTGATTTAAGTTTTTAATGATAGAGTTTCATTTAAATAGTTTCTGATTGATATTTAAAAATTGATTGATTAGAATATGTTTAAGTGCTTTAGATCTTGTCGACTCTATTTAGCTACTAACAAGGATTAGATATACTATCACCTGACAGAATCAATTTCTCAGATATTTCACTGATTTGAAACTCTTATTATAAGTTTTTAGGTTTTGTTAACATGGACCCAATCCTAAGACTAAACTGGGAAGCAGCCCGCACAGCATCCTCAGACACTTGAATTTAGGCATTCAGCATAGTGTCAGGGCACATGCGAGTGTATAGTGATTTCGGGTAATTTTATGTTTGAATTATGAGATTGATTTCAGATTTTCATTTTTTTATTCCAAATTAGCATATGCGGCATTTTCAAACATTAAAATTTGTACTTGAAATCTTTATGTCTGAGCATATGCAGGTGTTTATAGCTTAGCTATTTTTATCTAATTAATGAGATCATTGATTTTGAAAATCATAAAAATTTCTTAATATTTGATTGAAGGAAGCCCTATGATTTTTGTAGATTTTGATTTAATATCGCCTTTTGTCTACTTGTACAAAGGGTTGCAGATTCGATGGCGAAGAAGGCATTGTAAATTGATCTAATATCTTATTAGATTTTTTAGATTAATATTTAATATATTCCAATTTAGCATGCGCAGCCTTTTAAGACATTAAAATTTAAAATTAAGATTTCTATGTCCGAGCACATGTAGGTGCTTATAGCTCAGCTAATTTCATCTAATTAATGAAATTATTGATTTTAAGAATCATAATTAGAATGAAATTCCTTAATTTTTGATTAAATGAAGCCTTATGATTTTTATAGAATTGGATTTAGTATCGCCTTCTGTCTCCTTGTACAAAGGGTTGCAGATTTGATGGCATGAAGACGTTTTGATTTAGGTTGTAGTTTAACACACTATTGGCACTTAATTTACTTGTTGAGTTTTCTCAACTTGATTATGCTCAATTTGCTCAATTTTGATAAGTTATGCCGATTTCAGCGTTTATTATTTTAGCCCCACTTATGCTTATTAGCTAGCATAGTAGTCACCTCCACATTTATATAAGAGTTATTAAACCCAATTTAAATTCATCTTTAGATTTTAGGTTTATTGCAAGTTTGTTATGAGTTAGGCATTAGTCCCCTCCCCCCCCTCCCAAATTGCAATTGAAGCTTGTTTAATTTTGAGAAATTTGTAAGAAAAGGGAACTCACTTGTACTTCAATTTAAGTCATAGAAGATTGCAATTAGAGTTTGTGAGTTTAGTATTAGCCTCCCCCAAAATTTGTGAGTTTAATATTAACTTTCCCAAAATTTCACTTGCATTTTGAATGAATATTCTATTCTTTTTTTTCAAAACTTGCTTTAAAGGCTCCCCCCTTTTTTCTTGTTTGATGCTTTTAGTTTAAAACTAGCTATCGGTTTTCCTACTTAGCATTCTTAAGTCAGCTCATTTTACTCTCCCCTTTTTCTAAGTCAAAGATTTGGCCTTAATTTTGGCGACCTCCGTCATCCCTGTGTAGAGTGCATCGAGTGTTTTGGCTTACTCGGTATGCCCTGTTGAGCGTGGCAGTAGTGCATGCGACAGCATTTGGTTTTCATCTCGTCAGCACCTGTTGAGCGAGGCCTTTAAACGAAAAGAAAGCATATACAACATATATTCATCCTCCCCTTCCTTTTCTAAGTCTAGAATTTAGACAAAATTTTGACCTCAGACATCATCCCATATGAGGGGCGCATAGGTGTTTTGTCTTACTCAGTGCGCCCTGTTGAAGTAGCAGTGGTGTCTTGTGACCGTGGCGGTTTCATCTCGTCAGCCCTATAGAGCCAGGCCTTTAAACGAAAGAAAGCATATACAATATATATTCATTCCTTTCTAAGTCAATTTAGACAAAATTTGGTAGCCTTCCACATCATCCCAATATAGAGGCGGGTGTTTTGTCTTACTCAGTGCATACGTTGTGAGTGGTGTCTTGTGACACCGGTTTTCATCTCGTCATATTGAGCACGAGGCCTTTCCTCATAAAGAAGACATATAATGCAATATATATTCCACTTTTTTTAAAGTTTGGAAATTAAACAAAATTTGACATTTTATCTAGGGGGCGTCTAACAAATGGTGGCTTTTCGGTGCGCTTGTTGAGCATGGCTGATTGTCTTCACCACGGTTTATTTTTCATTTCATCTCTGTTGAGACAAGAGGTCTTCAAACCTTCAAAGAAACCTGAATATATATATATATATATATATATATATATATATATATATATATATATATATATATATATATATATATATATTCACATTCACAAATCTCACATATTCTGACGCATTTTTCGGCACGCTGCAAAGCTAGGCAAAGGAACGAGATTAAGTAGGTAATTGAGACTATAAGGGAGGTGAGCGAGAAAGAAGAATTCGTAAAGATGTTCTTCCCGGTTTCGATGAAGCAGGGAAGGCTAAAGCAGTGCGATGCAAATTGAAAGAAGAATTTCATTGGCGGTGTTCTTCCCGATTCTGGGCGAAACCACGACTAAAGCGAGTGCGATCTCGAAAATCGAAGAAGAATTTGGCGGTGTTCTTCCCGATTCTGATGAAGCGCCAGACGACTTAAGCGAGGGGTGCGATAGAAAATTGAAAGAAGAATTCCTTTGTTCGATATTCTTCCCGATTCTGTGCATAGCAGAAAGGTTCGCGTGGGTAGGAGGATTCTGGTGGTGGGATAGCGGCGGATTGTGTAGAATGGGCCGGTTTGCGGTGGATTCTGTGAACAGCGGAATGAGCTGTTTGAAGGGCTGGCGAGTCAATGGACTATGGATTTGTGGGTTGGAGGAAGTGGGCTTGTAGTGGCTTAGCTGGGTTGAGTCATTATCTGGCTGAGCTGATTCTGATTTTGGCCGAGGAAGCGTGAGCAGATCGGACTGAGGCGGATCAGCTGGGAGGCATGTGAACCTGGAGTCCTGGTCCAGTCAGCAGTCAGTCCATGAGATCGTATGATTCAGCCGGGTCCTTGAGCTTGGGTCGGAGCGGGTCTTTCCATGACTTCGGGCTGAGAGCAGCGGATGGAATCTGATGGGATGGGAACGGGGAGAGGCGGCAATTGGCGTGGAGTGAGGATGAGTGGCGTCAATCATGGTGAGATTGCCCAATCAAGGCCAAATCTACTAGGGGAAAGAGAAGATGAACTTGCTAGGGTCATGATGCTTGATTGGGGATAAAAGATTGACTACACTAGAATCACTGTATTTGTTGAAACATAATTGAGTCAAACTCTTGCCTTGATGTTTGCCTTCAATCATTGACTTCTATACTTAGTTTGGAATTTAAACCCACACTTAACAAATTTAGGTATGCTAAGTGAGGTTCATTGAATTTTTGAGAGATTTTTTATATTTGGAGAGACTTTTTCATATGATTTTGATTTAGAACCTATACTCAACCAATTTAAGTAGGTTGGGCATGGTTTAAATATTTAGAGCGACCTACTTGAGGAGCATAGACACTTATAACATTGATAATCTTAGTATCAACAATAATCTTTAAAGCTATAATTTTATCTCCACATCTATTAATATTTATAACATTATCTTTCAAATTTTTATCTATAATAACAATTACACCATTTCTAGTTCGACTTTTACCTGAATACCAAAGTTTAAAACCTAAACTATAATCTCCTTGGCCTTCTCCCCAACCCATTTAGTTTCTTGAACACATAAAATATTTATCTTTCTATGAACCATAATATCTATTAATTCCATTAATTTACTGTAAGAGTACCTATATTCCAAGATCCTAATTAATAGAGTAAGAAAAATAAAATAAAGTGATAATGAAAATATGCCATTGGCTATAAGAACAATAAGTTTATTACTAAGATATTTCAAGATAAAAAAACTCTAATGTTAAAAAGAAAATTTACATTAATAATAATATAAAAGCATATAAGAGTAAGACCAAAAATAAACAAATATCACGTTTATTACAGTACTCAATTGATTAAGAAATTAGATGCAATCAACAAAGATAATTAATTAAGATGTTACATGCAAAAGACCAACCTCTTCACGAAATACAAAACTAGCAATGTAAATAATCAAATTGACTTTTGAGCCCTGCATATGCTCAACATAATAAAATGTCATATGAATCAAACTGAATGAACTAATAAGTCAAATTTATCCTAACTCAACTCATTAACATATGAATTGACTTGTTTAAAAATATTATTATATAATATAATTAAAATATATTTAAAATCAATAATTTAAATATAAAATTAATAAAAATATCTAAAATTTAAATATTATTTTCTTATATCAAATAATTTATTATTTTTTCTAATTTTTCATTCTTTTTATCATTCATTATAATAATTACTTAAATTAAAATTTTCTTCCTTTGATAATAAATGAGAAACTTGAACGTGTAGAATTAAGCTCAAATTTGAACTCTAAATTAATTGAGCTCGAAGTTCAAACCAGTGACTCAATCTCACCTCGACTCATTTGCACCGCTAACTATAGCATAAGCCTCCCAAAAATTGAAAAATAAAATTTATTATCTATTTAGTTAACACACTACATTTATCAATTACGAAAACTTTAGCGGGCAAAAAAAAAACCATATAGACTGAACAATAACAGAATCATACAATGATCACGATTAACAAAATCTTAATAAATTAAAACAAATAATTTCAAGTACCAACTCTAACAATAATTCTTTCACAACATAAAGAAAGATCAAAAAAATTTATGAGTTTAAATACACAATTCTCATGGTGTAATTGCCCACTCTTAAATTTTTTTTATATAATTATATCTTGTAGGCCCAAAAAAAAAAGTTTCTTCTTGGTCTCCCTCTTCATCTTCACATTGTCCACTTTACATGCAATTGTACATGCATCACCATAGTCATGCACTCCCTCTTTCCCCACTTCGCCTTACACTTGAGGATGCGGTAGGTAAATAGTAAGAGCAGGTGCTCTTCTGGAGGCGAAAGCTCCTCCGGCCACATGTCGAGCATACAGTATGTGACTCATTACTCCGTTTTCCAAAAGATCCTGTACCTTTCCTTGTGAGAGAAAAAAGAACGAGTTGGATAACAAGTGCCAATATAGAGCAATGCAAAGAACATCAAATGAACGACTATTGAACCATACCATAGTTTTCTTAGGCCAAAAAATAGAGAGAAAACAGCATATGCAATTAACTTTTCCCACAATAGAACGCAAATTTATGTATAAAAAAAATAAAAAAAAAACCTATTGTGCCAATATCTGTGAACAATACCTTTCAAATTTTGTCCCTAATTTCATTGTTGAATAGCATAAAGAATCCAACTCAGACAAAAACGATGACAAGACAGCTTCAACATTTAATGGACAACTAAACATAGAATTTATCATTAAGAAAAGAGAAAACCCTAATGAAGACGATCTCATGAACTCCATTTTCTATTTTCAGTGATGCTTCCCATAAGATTTATCATTTATCAAAACATGGACATGTCATAAGGAATATAGCATAAGCGCAGGAAGCTTCAAGAACGACATAGAATTGGATCATTTCTACGATGATTGATTGAGTGGGTAATCACAAGTGGAGCAGGTTGCCTTCAGGATCCTGAAGTAAAAGCTCCCCCTTCCGCACCTTAAGAATGGCATTTGAGATTTGTTCCTCCGCTTACCAAGAGATCATGTACCTTTTATCCTGCCACAGAAATAAGAACTAGACCAATTTGCACGTCCAAGATCAAATGAGAGGTTAAAATTATGATTATGACTTTGTCTTAGGCTCGTGAGTATCAAAGAACGAAAGCGAGAACTAACCCGAGCATAGATCGCCTGTCCTCGAATCTTAACGGCACAAACTGCTAGAACTGTTATTTTTAAAAATCATTCCCGCTTATTTAGTTATTTCTCTCGCTCCTCTTGTCCGCTTATCCCAAATCCCAAAGCCACCTTCATTATCTCTGAAGTAAACACTTCCATTTTATTACTTGCTCTTAGCCAAACGCGAAGGCTGAAATCCAGTTAAAGAGAAGGGCACGACTGGCGACGATGAGAATAATTTCAATGATGATTTCATATTGGTAATTCAAATCAACTCTATCTAATATGCTTTTTTTATCACTTTTTATTAGTTTTTAATAAATGCATTCCAATATTATTTGGTTGAATATCTTAGACATATGATGTAGAAGTTTGACAAAAAAGATGAAAGAGAAATTTCATAATATCATCATCATTCAATAAGTATTTGGTTATTATTCTTGTCAACCGCCTTGTTAAATGAATTTTTTGAGTTATTTTATTTTTTAGATTATTTTTTATTTAATTCTTTAAAAATCATGAGATAATTTTTCTAAATTTTATCATATTTTAAATGAATATTATTCTTTAACTTCATGTTATCTTTTTAAATGAGCTATATCAATTTCCATTTTAAAATTTTAAAATTCTTGATTATAAATTATTTTTTTTATTATCATCAATTAAGAAAAATACATATTATAATAGCCTAATTAAAATTGATGAAAAAGAATATTAAATGCATTATTATTATTTGATATAAATATAATATATTAAAAATTTATATCATATCATTTCAAAATAAATCCAAAAATTTTAAAGCCTATCATGACCAGCTAAAAAATTGACTAGAATATCCTAATATAATTTTTTTTCATTAATTTTTTTTACAACATATGCATAGAATTAATCGTGATATTTCGATTACTATAAAAGTGAAATACAATTAATTTCTTGAACATTTTATGATTATACTTAGAACTACATCTTCATTAATGAGATTTAAAATAAAATATAAATCACTAGTCATTCATTTAATTTATCAAACAATATGAGAATATTCATAATCTTAATTCTATCATCAATTAAAATAAAACTCAAATATTCAATTGAAAAATGTTCCTACTTAAAAATCAAATTTCATAATTTTTTTTTTATTTTATTAAATTTACTTATATTAATATCAAGAATTATCTTCAATAGAAAAATATATCTTCTTAAAAATCACAAATTATGAAGAATTAATTTTTGATTAATTGTATACATTTTTCAAACTTTAAAATGACAATTTAAGTGTACTTTAATATTAAAATATTATATGCTTATTAAATTCTTGATAATATTATCATAAATTTATATTATTCTCTTAAGTGCTTATTTTTTATTTCTCTTTCAAAAAATAACATAAAATTTGACTCTACTCACCAATTCACAACTCTTCTTATGACAACTAACTCTTTTCAGATACACATTTTCAAAGCAAAAAAGTTGCTACTTTGTCAACTTACATTGAACCACCTAATTGCACTTATAAAGAAGATACCTCCACGTCAATCTTATTATTTCAAAATCCTTCCATAAATTTTTTAAAGGAAACCCGACAATCAATTGAAATAGAAATTAGAGATTTCCTAAACTACTTAGAAGAGTCATCACCTCAAGTTCTAACTATGGAGAAACAAACACATCAAATTTTGATATGGAGCAAAAATCAATAGATCAAACAATGACCATGACTATTACAAATATCATGGCGAAAATTGATAATCAACAATATAATAAATGCATCATAAATTCTATGATTTATCATTTTAAGAATCCAATAACACCACTACCTCATCCTCAATAAAGCTTAATGCAACCTATTTACATAACAAACAATAATTTGTGTCATATCATCAAAAATAATGATAAAATATTCACATATACGCAAACAAAACCGACAATGAAGAGATGAGTTTTTTATATATAATAAAAATCAAGGCAAAAGCTTCTTTGACAGTGATAATGTAATATCGATATCAACACCAACTCTAATATCAACGTTTTCATTAAAACCAAAATAGATAGTGATGTTTCATAATAATTTATTACCTGCAAGTTAGTGAAGTCATAACCATATTGTTAAAATGAGTTTTGATTACTTAGCTAGGCTACATTGAATCACCCAATTGCATTTATGAAGAAGGCCAATCCACCTCAATCTTGTCATCTCATAATTTTTTCTTAAATTTTTAAAAAAAAAACTCAACAAGCAATTGAAATAGAAGTTGGAGATTTCCTAAACTACCTAAAAGAGCCACCACCTCAAGTTCTAACTATAAAATAACAAAAGACACCTCCTCAAATTCTAAATATGAAACAAAAGCCACTAAAACAAATATAATGACAACTACTACAAATGTCATGAAGAAAAATAATAATCAACAATATAATGAATGCACCATAAATCATATTACATATCATTTTTAGAATCCAGAACACCACTACCTCATCTTTAACAAAACTTAATGCAACCATAAAATGTAAATGTGTCACCCATATTATCAAAATAATGATAAAATATTCACATATTGATACAAATATAGTAATCATAAATAGTAGATGAGTTTTTCTATATATAATAAAAATCGAAAGCAAGACTTCTTTTAGGTAACAATGTGTCAATGCTGATGTCAACACCAACTTCAATATTAATGCTTTCATTAAAAATAGATTACCAAAATAGGGTCATCATGCTTCATAACAATTTATTACATGCAGGTTAGTAGAGCCATAACCATATTGTTGAAATGAGTTTTGATTGTTATGAAGCATCATGATCATATTTTGGTAATCAATTTTTAACAAAGATATTGATATTAAAGTTGATATTGACATCAACATCAACATATTTAAAAGAAATATTTCCTTCGACCTTCATTATATATAAAAAACTCATCCCTTCATTGTACAAGCCGGTTATATTTACATCTATATGTGAATATTTTATCATTATTTCTGATAATATATGTGGCACAAATTGATCCTTACTATCGTAAATAGGTTACATTAAGCTTTGTTAAAACAGATAGAAATCAAATGATAAAATCATAAAATTTATGATACATTTATTATATTGTTATTATCACTTTCCACCATGATATTTGTAATAATTGTCATGGACATTATTTGTTTTGGTATTTTTTACTCCATATTTAAAATTTGAGATGACTTTTGCTCCTCCACAGTTAAAACTTGAGATATACTCTTCAGGTAGTTTAGAAAATATTTAATCTCTATTTCAATTGCTTAAAATTTCTTTAAAGATTCCAATGAATAATTATAAAATGACAAGATTGAAAGGATCTTTTTCATAAGTGCAATAAGCTTCAAGTAAAAACATGTACTTCTTAAGATCTTAATTATGCTTGAGATATCATCTTTGCACAAAAATAAGAGAAATTTACTGATTATGTTTAAATTAGTCTTTCATCAAAAATAACGAACAAATTACAAGCGGTGAGCACAACGCCTAATCCTGGATCAACGCACAAAGCTATAACCTATTTTTTAAAAAACATTCACGCTTATTTAGTTATTTCTTTCGCTCCTCTTGTCCGCTTATCCCAAATCCCAAAGCCACCTTCATTATCTAAGTAAACACTTCCATTTTATTACTTGCTCTCAACCAAAGCTTGAAATCTAGTTAAAGAGAAGGGCAACGATTGGCGAGATTAATTTCAATGATGATTTCATATTGGTAATTCAAATCAATTCTATCTAATATTTTTTTATCACTTTTATTAGTTTTAATAAATGCATTCCAATATTATTTGGCTGAATATCTTAGACATATGATGTAGAAGTTTGACAAAAATCTTTAAAGCTACTTGAGGAGCGACTGCTCGTTCGTTTGCTCGAGGTTAGTTTTTAATAAATGCTCGTTAATTTTTAATAAATGCTCGTTCGTTTGCTCATTTAGATCCGAGGACAACGGGCGATCTCGTGCTCCAGGTTCCGGCCGCTTTCGGCGCGACTGCTCGTTCATTTTCTTCGACTGATAGGCTACGAGCCTAAGACAAAGTCATAATCCTAATTTTAACCTCTTATTTGATCTGAAATTGGTCTAGTTCTTATTTCTGTGGCAGGATAAAAGGTACATGATCTCTTGGCGAGGAACAAATCTCAAACGCCATTCTTAAGGCGGAAGGGGAGCTTTTACTGTGATCCCAAGGAAACCCGCTCCACTGTGATTACCCGCCCACTCTCAATCGCTACTGTAAGAAATGATCCAATTCTATGTCGTTCTTGAAGTTTCCTGAGCTTATGCTATATTCCTTATGACATGTCCATATTTTGATAAATGGTAAATCTTATGGGAAGCATCAGAAAATAGAAAAGGAGTTCATGATCTTCATTAGGGTTTTCTCTTTCTTAATGATAAATTCTATGTTTAGTTGTCCATTGAATGTTAAGTGTCTTGTCATTATTTTTGTCTGAGTTGGATTCTTTATGCTATTCAACAATGAAATTAGGGACAAAATTTGAAAGGTATTGTTCACAGATATTGGCACAATAAGTTTTTTTATTATTATTATTATTATTTTTTTTTATACATAAATTTCGTTAATATTAATAATTGCATATGTTGTTTTCTCTCTTTTTTTTTGGCCTAGGAAAATTAAGGGAAATAATGGTATGGTTCAATAGTCGTTCATTTGATGTTCTTTGCATTGCTCTATATTGGCACTTATTATCCAACTCGTTCTTTTTTCTCTCACAAGGAAAGGTACATGATCTTTTGGAAAACGGAGTAATGAGTCACATACTGTATGCTCGACATGTGAGGAGCTTTCCTCAGAAGAGCTTTACTATGGCTAGACCAACTCGCATCCCAAAGTGTAAGAGAAGTGGGGAAAGATGAGTGCATGAATTGTACATGTGTACAATGCATGTAAAGTGGACAATGTGAAGATGAAGAGAGGGAGACCAAAAGAAGAGCACATTTTTTTTTTTTGGGCCTACAAGATATAATTATATAAAAAAAATTTAAGAGTGGGCAATTGCCCACCATGAGAATTGTGTAGGGCCGCCCTTATTTAAACTCATAAATTTTTTTGATCTTTCTTTATGTTGTGAAAGAATTATTTAATTGCTTGAAATTATTTGTTATAATTTATTATGATTTTGTTAATTATGATCATTGTATGATTCTGTTATTGTTCAATCTATATGATATTTTTTTTGCCCACTAAAGTTTTCGTAATTGACAAATGCAGTGTGTTAACTAAATAGATAATACATTTTATTTTTCAATTTTTTGGGGCTTATGCTAGTTAAGAGTGAGAGGTGAGATTGAGTACTAGAACTTGAGCTCAATTAATTTAGAGTTCAAATTTGAGCTTAATTCTACACGTTCAAGTTTCTCATTTATTATCAAAGGAAGAAAATTTTAATTTCAGTAATTATTATAATGAATGATAAAATAAATAAAAAATTAGAAAAAAATAATAAATTATTTGATATAAGAAAATAATATTTAAATGTTAGATATTTTTATTAATTTTATATTTAAATTATTGATTTTAAATATATTTTAATTATATTATATAATAATATTTTTAAACAAGTCGATTCATATGTTAATGAGTTGAGTTAGGATAAATTTGACTTGTTAGTTCATTGAGTTTGATTCACATGGCATTTTATTATGTTGAGCATATGCAGGGCTCAAAAGTCAATTTGATTATTTACATTGCTAGTTTTGTATTTCGTGAAAAGGTTGGTCTTTTGCATGTAACATCTTAATTAATTATCTTTGTTGATTGCATCTAATTTCTTAATCAATTGAGTACTGTAATAAACGTGATATTTGTTTGTTTTTGGTCTTACTCTTATATGCTTTTATATTATTATTAATGTAAATTTTCTTAACATTAGAGCTTTTTATCTTGAAATATCTTAGTAATAAATTTATTGATCTTGTAGCCAATGGCATGATTTCATTATCACTTTATTTTATTTTTCTTAATCTATTAATTAGGATCTTGGAATATAAGTACTCTTACAGGTAAATTAATGAAATTAATAGATATTATGGTTCATAGAAAGATAAATATTTTATGTGTTCAAGAAACTAAATGGGTTGGGGAGAAGGCCAAGGAGATTGATAATTTAGATTTTAAACTTTGGTATTCAGGTAAAAGTCGAACTAGAAATGGTATAAGTGTTATTATAGATAAAAATTTGAAGGATAATGTTATAAATATTAATAGATGTGGAGATAGAATTATAGCTTTAAAAATTATTGTTGATACTAAGATTATCAATATTATAAGTGTTTATGCTCCTCAAGTAGATTATCCAACCTTAACATTAAAAGGCTTATTCGATCCATCTCTTTTAAGTGCTTATTTTTTATTTCTCTTTCAAAAAATAACACAAAATTTGACTCTACTCACCAATCCATAACTCTTCTTATTACAACTAACTCTTTTTAGATACACATTTTCAAAACAAAGAAGCTGCTACTTTGTCAACTTACATTGAACCACCTAATTGCATTTATAAAGAAGATACCTCCACATCAATCTTATTATTTCAAAATCCTTCCATAAATTTTTTAAAGGAAACCCGACAATCAATCAAATAGAAATTGAGATTTCTAAACTACTTAAGAGTCATCACCTCAAGTTCTAACTATGGAGGAACAAACACATCAAATTTTGATATGGAGCAAAAGCCAACAACAAAACAATGACTATTACAAATATCATGGCAAAATTGATAATCAATAATATAATAAATGCATCATAAATTCTATGGTTTATCATTTTAAGAATCCAATAACACCACTACCCTCATAAAGCTTAATGCAACCTATTTATGAACAATAATGATCGTCCTATATCATCGAAATGATAAAATATTCACATATAGATGCAAACAAAACCAGCTTGTACAATGAAGAGATGAGTTTTTTTATATATAATAAAAATCGAAGGCAAAGCTTCTTTACAGGTGATAATGTGTAAATATTGATATCAACACCAACTCTAATATCAACGTCTTCATTAAAAATGGATTACCAAAATAGAACCGTGATGTTTCATAATAATTTATTACCTGCAAGTTAGTGAAGTCATAACCATATTGTTAAAATGAGTTTTGATTACTTGGCCAGGCTACATTGAATCACCCAATTGCATTTATGAAGAAGGTCAATCCACCTCAATCTTGTCATCTCATAATTTTTTCTTAGATTTAAAAAAAAAAAACTCAACAAACAATTGAAATAAAAGTTGGAGATTTCCTAGACTACCTAAGAGTCATCACCTCAAGTTCAACTATGAAATAACAAAAGTCACATCATCAAATTTTAAATATGAAACAAAAGCCACTAAAACAAATAAATAACTACTATAAATATCATGACGAAAAATAATAATCAACAATATATAATGAATGCATATAATCATATGACATATCATTTTTAGAATCGAACACCACTACCTCATCTTTAACAAACTTAATGCAATCTATTTACGATAAATGAGCAATTTGTGTCACCCATATTATCAAAATAATAATAAAATATTCATATTGATATAAACATAGACTTGTATAAATAGTAGATGAGTTTTTCAATATATATAATAAAAATCAAAGACTTCTTGGTGGCAATGTGTCAATGTTGACATCAACACCAACTCCAATATTAATATTTTCATTAAAAATAGATTACCAAAATAGGGTCATCATGCTTCATAACAATTTATTACATGCAGGTTAGCAGAGCCATAACCATATTGTTGAAATGAGTTTTGATTGTTATGAAGCATCATGATCATATTTTGGTAATCGCTTTTTAATGAAGATATTGATATTAAAGTTGATATTGACATCAACATCAACAGATTGCCACATGAAAAGAAATATTTCCTTCGACCTTCATTATTTATAAAAAACTCATCCCTCATCATAAAGCGGTTATATTTACATCATATGTAATATTTTATCATTATTTCGATGATAAAATGCACAAATTCCCTACCATCGTAAATAGATAGTTTTGTTGAGAAGATAGTGTGTCATTGAATCCTCAAAATGATAAATCATAAAATTTATGGTACATTTATTATATTGTTGATTATCACTTTCCACCATGATATTTGTAATAATTGTCATGGACATTATTTGTTTTGGTGATTTTAACTCCATATTTAGAATTTGAGGAGATGACTTTTGCTCCTCCACAGTTAAAACTTGAGATAGTGACTCTTCTAAGTAGTTTAGAAAATATATAATCTCTATTTCAATTGTTTATTAAATTTCCTTTAAAGAATCCAATGAATAATTATAAAATGACAAGATTGGTGGAGGATCTTCTTCATAAGTGAATGATAGTTCAATGTAGCCTTGCCAAATAGCAACTTTTTTGCTTTGAAAAAATGTATCTGAAAAGAACCGATTGTCAAAAAGAGAGCTGTGAATTGGTGAATAGAGACAAGCTCCTGAATTTTTTTAAAAGAAGAATAAGAAACAAACATTTAAAAGAGAATAATATAAATTTATCATAATATTATCAAGAATATAATGAGCATATAATATTTTAATGCTAAAGTACACCTAAATTATTATTTCAAGGTTTGAAAATGTACACAATTAATTAAAAATTAATGATTCATGATTTATAATCTTTAAGAAGAAACATTTCTCTATTGAAAATAATTTATTGATATTAATATAACTACATTTAACAAAAAAAATTAAATTATAAAATATAATCTTTAAACATGAAAAATTTTCAATTGAATATCTGAGTTTCATTTCAATTGATGATAGAATTAAAGCTATGGACATTCTCATATTGTTTGATAAATTAAATGGTAATTAGGTGATTGAAAAAAATAAAACCCACTTTATATTTCCTTCTTTAAATCTCATTAATGAAAATGATATAACTCTAAATATAATCATAAAATAATCAAAAAATTAATTGTAACCTATACTTTTTATAATGATCAAAATGACAATTAATTTTATGCAAATGTTGTAAAAAAAAATTTAATGAAAAAACTATATTAGAATATTTCAGTCAACTTTTTGGCTCATCATAATAGACTTTAGAATTTTTGAATTTATTTTGAAATGATTTAATATAAATTTTTAATATATTGTATTTATATCAAAGTAATAATACTTTTAAAACCCTTTCTCATCAATTTTAATTAGGCTATTATAATATTTTTTTTTCTAATTGATGATAGTAAAAAAGATAATTTATAATAAAAAATTTTTAAATTTTTAAATAGAGATTGATATAATTCATTCAAAAAGATAACAAGATGTCAAAGAATAATTGTCATTGCTTTCACTTATTTATTTTGCAATCCCCAACAATTCTAACATTTAAATAATTTTTTATTTTTCTATGCCTCGATAGATATTATGGTTGTTTCATTAATAGTATTTTAATACTTATTAATTTTTTGAGCTTTTTATTTTAAATGATAAACTTTTTGTTATAATATGTTAGTACACTGGTGCTAGTTTGGCTAAACTTCTCATCCTCATAAACTACTTTATAGTATTTTTATGAATAAAAATGAATAAAAAATTCCAAAACATGCTATCAAAATCTCTTTTATTTTGAAGATTAATTAATTATCTCATGATCTTCTCAATAAAATTAACTTTACACAAATCTCATTTTATGCTAGAAATGATATTAGCATCGTAAGTACAACCATATCATGTTGAAATGAGTTTTAGTTATGAAGATCAGCTTTATTTTGATAATTCATTTTTAATGAAGACATTGATATTGTTGATACATTTAGACGCACAGACCAAAAAAAAGTCTTACCCTCGACCTTCATTATATATAGAAAAACACATTCCCTCCTTATACAAACCAGTTATGTTTGCATCTATATGTAAATATTTTATCATTATTTCTAATAATATGGATGACACAAATTACTCATTACTATCATAAATATGTTACATTAAATTTTATTGAGGATGAGATAATGACATTCAGCTCATTAAGTAACTTATGTTTGAATCATTCATTAAGTAGATGAGCTAAAGACAAATAGACATTTTAAACTCAATTTATAAAAAAATTGAATCCAAACAACTCTCTGCTCGATCATGTTCAGCTTGATATATTCATATATACATATATTATTTAGGAGAATTAACGAACATGAAAAGAAAATAAATTAGTGATTAGAGCATAATTACAAGAAAATTTGAAAAGAAATAAAAACGCCTTGATAAAGTGGCATCCTAGGCACTTGAATTTATAGATTCTACTTTTTTTTTTATTTTATTAGCCACAATAAATATTTCAATGGTTGAAATATTTCTCAATGTCATGTATGTTGACAACGAAATAGATATATAAAACTAAGATATTCTTTTTAAAATAAAAAATTGGTGTATGTATTTATTTTTTCTGCAAATTATGAGGTGGAAATAAAACATTTTTTATACAAAAAAATAACTATTAACAAATTTAACAAATTAAAATGAATTTGATCAAATCCTATATGAAGTTCTTACTTTTATGAAAATTTAATTAATTTTATATTAAATTATTTTTAAGATAAATAATTTATTTTAAATTAATACTTATATATAATAGTCATTTCATTAAAATTTTATGTAATTTATTAAATGTTAAATTCATACAAATCAATTTGTTATTCTAATTAAATAATCAAAGATTTTCTAATTTTTGTATATATATAAAAAAACAAAAAATAATAAAATAATAAAATAATAAATAAAATAAATAAATAAAGTTAATTGTTCTCAATGGAATTCAATTTTTGAAACATAGTTTGAAAGAATATTCATACACTCAATTGCTTGAAAACACATTTTAATCATTTAGCCAACCAATCTAGGTCTTAAAAAAATAATATCTTCTAATTACTTTGATTTTCTTATATAGCATTTGGATGGAGAGAAATAATTGTATTCACAATTCATATGCTTGAGCATTTATTATCAAAGATTAGACACTATGTCTATCTCAAACACAGAAGTGGTTGAGCAACCAAACTTCATTACCTAGGAAAATGTCAATATGTTAAATTGGATGAACCATTAGTTAATTTTATTTTATTCCATTTTAAGGTCTAATATGGGCTCCAATGCTTTTGCAACTTTTGTTAATTTCTAATTTTAGTTGGCAATATCACCTTCGATTCCTTTTCCAGTTCCTAGGCATCTATAGTGGTGATATATAGAAATTACAGCAAGGATAAATTAGAATTTTAAAATGATGAATAAAATACAAATAATAGAAAAATGACACAATAAGTATTTGAAACGGGAATTATCTTCCTATCTTGCTATCCCTCAAAGAAAAAAAATTAACAGAATGTTTTCAATTCAGAAAACTACTAAATAAATTAAGAAACCCAATCGACATGAAACTGGTAATCCCAACTCATTCATGTCACAAAAGCATAAAACCAAAACTAATTAAAAATAATTAAACAAAAGTACAGGAAAAGAAACCAATACAAATTTTATGGTAAGATTAACCATAAGCATAGTTCATCTTATAATTTAAAATATCAGTGAAAATTCTAGTATGCAAAATACAGAAACTTAAAACTTACCTTTCAGCATCAACGAAAAAAATAAGTTCATTGCTGGTACCAATAAAATTAGTATTTCAAAACGACAATTAACCTGAGAACAATAGACTAGAAGGAACCTCGTTGATAGCAAGAACTTGGCCATTGCTTTTCTTCCTTCTTTAGTTTTCTCAGGAAGTACCTATTACAAAGCGAAAATCAAATCAATACAAAAATTATTAAATATATACAGAATTTCAGCGTTGGACAAAAAGGCGGGCTTGCCTACCAGAACTTGGATCTTCATTAGTAGCTCACAGCTTCATGCGATAAATCTTTGGATGCTCATCGCTTGGGGTCGGAAGGGCACGACCAACCACTTGGTACTGATAAAACTGCCGAAATCAAAAGAAAAAAAAAACTAATTTATATGTCAAAAAACAACATACGCTGCGAATAACCTAATTGATGAACAGACACATGAGAATCTGACAACCAGTAAAGAAAGCTTGAATAAATTCAAGTGAAAGGTAAGCCGAAGGAGATGTTGAAGAGGAGACGAGTTATTGCTACTCATTTGTACTATCTTACCGTGAAACTCCCATTTATCCTGCGAAGTGCTAACGTCGATCAAGCTCCTCCTGATTCCGATCCACCTCCTTTCTTGGACGGCGCATTAGTTAGAATGGGTTAAATCGGCAGCGGGAGACCTGGCGCCAAACCCTAAACAAGCAATTTACTCTTCTGTCCTCGGTGGCGACCTGGAATTACGAACTGACCAGGGGAACGAATTTTTATTATTTCATTTTTTTTCTAAATTATAAACAAACTATTAAAATCTAACTCATTTTCAAATTTAATTTCATAAAAAAATAATAATAACAATACCATTTTCTTGCACCAATATCAAATATTTGGAAATTTAATGGAAAAAAAGAAGAAGATTAAGATTATATTTTAAAATTTATAAATTAGTGAAAATTTGTTGACTAAAAATTTAAATATTATTTTATAAATAATTAAATTCTGAGGGATATATTTAAATTTGCCTTTATTTTGAGATATTTAACTTTATATGTATTATAATACACTTAATTCATCAAATATTCATGATCTTGATTTCTTTTATAAATACTCTTAAAAATTTTTAAACTAAAATGTCCTTTTATTTAAAAATATAAGTCATACTCTTGAGATATGTGAACATTCAAACACCAGAAAATACACAAATATTTATATTCTCAACAACTTACATTTCTAATAATCATAGAACTTGCATGATTAACTTATAACAAAGCTTAACAATAGTCATCTATCTATTTCAATCATACTTGGTTCAAATTTAATTATTGTATATTTCTAGTTATTTAGTTTTGGAAAGATTTATCCAGGATCATCATAAGTTGTAATAGAAAGGAGATAAAAATAAAAACATCATTAGATTTATAAACAAAATAAAGTGAGAACTTAACATAGGTGTTCTAAACTATATTTGAATATTAGAATATTATTTACATGCAAAAAAAAACAATTTTTGAACTTTAATAAATAGTAGATGTCATATTAATTATTACAATCATATTCAAATTATATTTGGAACGTTTTTGAGCATAATTCATCTCTTCAAGATTGTGTTCACGTAGAAAATAAAGCTATGTGAAAGATTGGAATTTTTAACAAAATAGAGTTAAGAACACATGGAATAAAATGTGTGAAATCATCATAGATTTTGATTTAATGAGTAGACAATGGTTGAATTTATAGTTTGTAGTACTTTACTTCATCTCTTCATATGTATCATATCATTGCAATGTATTAGACATTGTTTTATATACACAAATCTATAGCCAAACTAAGGGTTCACCAAACAACATATAAATGGTTTATATAAAGCTTCACTTTAATGTGTAGATTACACCTAATTTAAAAAAATAATATAATATTTGTGAGAGGGATTTATATGCATATCATTGAAAACCTTGTTATTTACATATATAGCATCTGAAATCTTAACTTTATATTTATAGCACCACACTCAAAATAATAGTAAAGAAATTTTGATAAAGTGATAAGTATAGTTTTCTACATGAAATAAATATACTCAGAACGGTCAACACCTCATAAAAGCTCCCAATATGCTCTTGAATATATTTTCAAAGAGAATCATCAAAATCAACCTTTGACGGCAAAGGTAATAAACAATATTCATAGTGAGTCATGGACATGAAGAAAGAGCATAGAGCATAGTATACATGCATATAAAATAAAATCCAAAACAAAATAAAAAAAGTCAACCATGGGGTGGTACTACTTCTAAGGTGAAGGTGAGGATGGCGAGGACTTGAAATCCCCATTTGCAAGAGAGCTTGATCAAGATCCATAGCTTGGTTTATGTTCGTGGCAATAGGCATCCCTTGATGCACCACCGCACATTGCCATCCCTTATCATGGCCATGTGCTTGAATGCCTCTACCTAAGTCCCACTAGAAGTAACAATATGCTATCAACACCATCTCCTTCTCCTTCTTTACAACGGATTACAATCATGGTAGTTTCTACCATTTAAATTACAGTGATGTGTGTATTTGATTTGGCTACAACAATAGAGAGGCGACATAAATCGACAACGTCGATAGTACCCTTTTTTGATGCAACAGAAAATGAAGGTTTGAGGAAGGTAACAAACTATTAAGAGTGGTTTTTTTATCAATTAATAAGTTTTAGTGTTAGAAATCAAATACTAAGACTTTTGATGTTAGACATTCAAAAAGCAAGACTTTGAGTGGTGTATATGTAAACACCCTAAATGTTATAACATTGTAAATGCTCATTTCTTTAATGTTGTTGAAGTTTTAAGATATATAAAGAGCGTGTTGGTTGTTTTTAAGATGATTAAAATTAATGGACTTTATATATTTGTTGTGAAATGTAACATGTTGATGTGTTGGATTATATCATTATGGTGATATTCATAAAAACTAAAATGATACAAAATGTATTATAATGATAACAAAAAGTAGAATTATTATTAAATATAATTAATGACTTTTGAAGAGTGATGAAAAATAAAGGATCAATCAAGTGGGATATTCCAAAAGAATGATATAGATGATATCATATGATACAATAACAACAACAACAACAACAATAACAACAAGCCTTTATCCCATTAAGTGGGGTCAGCTACATGAATCCTTCCTCTCCATTGTGTCATATTATGTGTCAAATCCATATTTAATTCAAGTATAGTAAGATCATTTTTATACATCTTAACCAAGTCTTTTTTGGTATACCTCTACCTTTCTTAACATAAGGCAAATCTAATGCATCTACTCTCCTAACCGAGTCATCAGACGGTCAACGCTTTATGTGGCCAACCCATCTAAGACAACTCTCTCTGATCTTATCTGCCATCAGTACTAACTTTTTTTGAACATACCGAGATTTTATCTCTAAGAGTAAAGCCACTCTAGTCTTATGCTTCTCTTTTATTGGCCAACATTCTATACCATAAATCATTGTAGATCTTACCACCATCTTATAAAATTTTTCTTTTAAGTTTAAACAAGACTTTTATCTATCAACAAAGCCGATGCTTTCCTCTCCACTTCAACCATCCAACTTGAATTCTACTAATAACATCTCCATCTATTTTACCATCATTTTGAACAATAGAGCCTAAATATCTAAATCACTCACTCTTTAATGACTCAATGTCACAACACTACCACTAGAACTTCTACAACTAAAATTATACTCCATATATTTAGATCTACTTAAACGAAAACCTTAAGACTCTAAGGTTGACCCCCATAAATCAAGTTTCTCTTGGACTCCCTCTCTAGTCTTATCAACAAGAAGAATATCATCAGCAAAAAGCATACACCAAGGTACATCTCCCTGTAAATGCTTAGTAAGAGCATTCATAACTAAAGCAAAAAAGATAAGGACTTAAAGCTCATCCTTGATGTAATCCAACTGAAATAGGAAAATATTTTGTCAATCCTCCTTGTGTTTGGACACAAGTAACAGCTCTAGTATACATATCCTTAATGACTTGAATATAACCAATATTAACTCCTTTCTTTTCTATAACTCTCCAAAGAATATCTCTTGAAACTTTATCATAAGCTTTCTCTAAATCAATAAATAACATATATAGATCCTTCTTACTTTCTTTGTACTTCTCCATCAAGCCTCTTAGCAAATGTATAATATCCATAGTAGATCTATCTGGCATGAAACCAAATTGATTGTGATAAACTTTTGTATCACATCATAACCTATGCTCAATTACTCCCTCCCACAATTTTAATGTATGACACATTAACTTAATTTCTCTATAATTTGCACACTATTATGCATCCCCTTTATTCTTAAATATAGGAACCAACAAACTCTTTCTCCACTCATCTGACATCTTTTTAGTCTTTAAAATAACATTAAAATGATTTGTAAGACAAGAAATTCCTTGATCTCCTAAACATTTCCACACTTCTATTGGAATATCATCAGGCCCTACTGTTTTTCCACATTTCATTTTCTTTAAAGCTTCTCTAACACTTCAAATTTACTAATACAATGATAAAAATAAAATTCTCTATTTTTATTTAGAGTATTGAGGTTGCTAGAATCAATCGTATTTTCAGATCCTTCATTGAAAACTTTATCAAAATATCTCATCCACCTATTTTCAATATCCTTTTCTAAGAAAAGTAATTTATGATTTTCATCCTTAATACACTTCACTTGAACTAGATCTTTAGTTCTCCTATCTCTTTGGTTGGCTAAATTATACATACATCTTTCACCTTCTTTAGTATCTAATCTATTATATAAATCATTAAAAGCTAAATTTTTTTTCATTATATATTGCTTTCTTAGAATCTCTACAGGTCACTTTATATCTTTCTCAATTCTCTTAGTTTTTACACCTAAACCAAATTTTATAACAATGCATCTTATTTCTTAAATTTGCTTGCATATTTTGACTCTACCACATACTATTTTTATTAAAAAAAGCTTTTCTTTTTAATTCTACAAGCACAATTTTTACAACTTGCTTAATTTCACTTGCTACTTTTTTTCCCGATAACATTAAGAACATCCCAAATTCTAAGCTCTTGTAACTTGCTTTTAAAAATATTTTTATTAGTATTTTTTTAAGTGCCTCATCTAATCCTATGACAATAATTTGATTTATTTTTCATCTTCCAATCTTTCATCTCAAAATCTAAAATTAATAATCGATGTTGGGTACTTAAACTATCACTTGGAATGACCTTACAATCTAAATAATCTATTTTTCGTATCAGAAAATAATCAATTGTGTTTTACTAGATCCATTTTTATAAGTAATAATATGTTAATATCTTTTCTCAAATAAAGTATTAGCAACTATAAAATCATAGGCTAAAGCAAAATCTAATATAGTCTTACATTTTTCATTAGTCATTCTAAATCCATATCCACCATGAATACTTTTAAAATCTTCTACCACTCCACCAACATGTCCATTTGAATCTTCTCCAATAAATATTTTTTCTTCATAATGTTTCTTTTATATTAATCTCTTTAATTCATTCTAAAAGTTTTCTTTTGAATCTACATCCAAACCTACTTGAGGAGTAAAAATACTTATAACATTGATAATCTTAGTACCAATAATAATCTTTAAAGCTATAATTCTATCTCCACATCACATCTACTAATATTTATAACATTATTCTTCAAACTTTTATTTTTAATCACACATACGCAATTTCTAATCCGACTTCTACCTAAATATCAAAGTTTAAAACATAAACTATCAATCTCCTTGGCCTTCTCCCCAACCCATTTAGTTTCTTGAGCACATAAAAAATTTATCTTCCTATGAACCATAATATTTATTAATTCCATTAATTTACCTATAAGAGTATTTATATTCTAAGTTCCTAACCTAATTCTAGTTTCATGGACTAACTTCTTTGCTTGCATTAGTCCATAATGTGAGAACCGTTACTTATTTAACACTACACTGCAATCATGCGCCTTGCACACTTTTCACTATATTCAGGTCATACAGTACGTCGCTTCCAGGGGACGCCCTAGTATTTACACAATGATTTGAAGGATTTATGTCATGATTATTTTGAGTTTTACATTGTATTACTACCACAATTCCTCCACTTTTCACATCCGGACATAAAGGTGTTAGTGATATCATATGATAGATAAAACTAAAATTGATGAATAACATAATAATAAACCTTAAAATAAAATGATCTAATATATCTATTATCGAATGATAGATATTATGTAAAGCCTTGGTAACCACTATACTTAATGAATTAAATTGTTGCATATAAAAGGTTTCAACCTAATCCACTAAAATAGATACATGAAAGAATAAATGAGGACAAGCATTTGGAGATCAATTGGGCATGCAAATAAAAAAAGAAACATTGCACAAAGCTTCAATTAGCCCACTCCACACTTTTAGTATTTGGAGATCAATTGGTCCATCTTCTTCTTCAAAGAAGCAAGAGCATAAAGCAGATGGTGCTAGTGATGGCTGCGGGTTCTGCGCCTCTCACCAATGGAGAAAGGGAGGACTTGGATGCCATTGTCGTACTCAAAGAATCTGCCACGATCGAACTCAAGGTCTCTTGAATTTCTCGTGTCTCCAAACTTTTAAAACAAAAGGCAGTGTTTTTAGATTTTTGTTTGATAACTCGCATTCCAAGCTGAGCAGAGGTAACAAGTATGTGAAAATGGGGAAGAAACATTACTGATGCTATCGATTGTCTACAGGCAATCGGTCGAACTCCTTGAGAGATTAGTTGGTCCTTTTTTTCAAATCGTGTCCATGTGAATTTGATGTTAGGAAACTACAGGCGAGCCATTACTGATGTTGAAGAGGCAATTAGACTCTGCTCAACCAATGTTAAGGTAAGTCTTATACTTCAATTTCGTACTAGTGATTTATTTATTTATTTTTATTTTATTTTATTTTATTATTATTTTTTCACTAGTGCTCATTTGGTTGCTTGTATTTAGAAAAATCGTTTTAAAAAACAAGGATTTTGTTTTCACTTATTTTTAGTGTTTAAAAATGAAATCATCATTTTTGTTGGGGTTTAAATGAGTATCGATACTTACCACTGATCATAATGCTTAAACTTGTTAGCTAAAAAATAAAAAATAAAAAAGAGAAAAAAACATGGTTTAATTCAGAAGTCTTTGCGTAAGTTTATTGAAGGGCAATTAATAAGTTGTCTTTTTTCCGAACATCCCTGACTTGTTGCTATACATGTATCATGAACTGCAAAGTTATGTACATGCATACAATCTTAATAGGTCGATGTAAGGCTTTAGCTAGGTATGCCCATTACTCTAATAGCATTTCTCAAACACCCACCGATGGTCACAATTGATTTGGCAATAGTATTGACATGATGAACAAATTGTTGTTTTGAAAATTTTAAATGCAGGTCATCTTGATTATAATTTATCTGACCTATTAGCCAAAAAAGTTACTTTAAATAGATAGATGCATCTGAGGATTAATTTCAGATAAATTGATTAAGTATACTGCTTTCTATGTGAGATCCTCAAGCAGTTACATTTTGAAACCTTGTAAATTTGAATAAGATGTCTTTGATATAATTCAAAGAGAAACTATGAAAATATTATACATCAAAGAGAAACTATGTCTTAGATATGGCTTTTCATCGAGAGGTTTCTTAAACAGGAAGTTGATTTTGCATGAACTAATTCACTGAAGAATATTTGAACTTTTCACAATTTGGTGTTTCTACTTTGGGATTTCAAATGATTTTACAATTCTATGAAACAAGTGGTTTATTTTTTAGAAAAAAATCTATTTGTTATATAAAAAACAAATTTCCAAAACCTTATAAGATTAAAAACTATAGCTTTTTTATGTCAAGTTATTAAGACTCTTTAATGACCTCAATATGTAAAGATAATCATCATGAGTGATGCTATAGTCCCCAACCATAAGCCAAGTGACCAAGTGGTTTATCTTTGTATTGTGAGAGTGGTAATAGTTTGAATTCTTGAAAAGTTGTTTTAGCCCCTAAAGAAACTCATATATTTCCTAAATAGTTTATTGTTTTAAGATGCCTAATTTCTAATATAATTATAATTAATTTCATTATACCAAGTTATTTTAAACTTTTATAAGTTCATTGACCAGTATTCATTTAATCTTTTTAAGCAAACATAATTAAGTCATTCATGTATTGGTATAAAAAACTTACATTAATCGTCCTATATATACTTTTGAAAGAAGGTGCCTCGGGAGATCAATAGTTCAAAGGACTAGAAATGTAAGATTCTATTATTAATTACCATACAAACCGTGACATGGTAGCGAGTCAATTCATGAAATTCTCTAGGGTGTGAAGCATTATTCAATCATCAAAATGGCTCCCATATATGAAGTTCATGCTATCATTAAGGACGGTATGTTAAATTCATTATGTTATGTATTTCCATTTATCTAGGGCTCCAACACTGTTAAAAAAAAGGGCTCAAGCACTGTAATTACATCTTAAGCAAAGATTTTTTTTTTACTTTGTTTTAGCTTGCATATAAGATGAAACTTGGTGAATATTTTGGTTGCATTTGATTCCAGTGTATATGTTGAAACAGTACCAAAATCCATAGTTGGAGTTTTGAATATTGTGTTGGCTTACTATGGTTGATGGCACTATTATTTCTCAAGGTCCATTGCTTTATTTGTATAAAATAATAATTTTTTGTGGGTTTCCATGGCTATTATCTTATTATTGTTTAGGATGTTTCTTAGATAGGGAATTGATTTTACATATTAATAAAAAATTGAAGATGACAATAATGATGCAAACCTGTGAATTAGGCCTACTATCGTGCAGTGAAGGCAGCCTTCTCATTTGTAAAAAATGATAATTTTTTATGGGTTCAATGGTTATTATCTTATTGTTGTTTATGATGTTTCTTAGATAGGGAATTGATTTTACATATTGATAAAAATTTGAAGATGACAATAATGATGGAAACTTGTGAACTAGGTGAAAGATATGTATTAATAAATATTAATAGTTTTTTATATTAAATAAGAATTAATAATAATTAAGTTTTAAATTATTTTTATATCTTAATTAAATCCTTAATTAGCCGTAATCTCACTGTTTCACTATAGTAGGGACAAATAACCACACTTTCCTCGGCATGCATTGGATTAGGGAAATTAAAATTTTGTAAATTGAGTTTAAACCGCTCGATCCCTTGCGAGTCGGGAATGTGCAGAGGCTCGGGTACGCGGGGGGAGGTAAATTAGGTTTTTTTTGTTGTTATTATTATTCCAACAATTACATTTTCTAAAAGCACAAATGAGTTTCTTCACTCAATTCATTTTTGGTGAAGACCTCATTTTAAAAATAAAATTTCAACAATTATATTTTCAAAAGCATAAAATTTGAAGATGGGCCTTTCCATTCAAAACATCCAAATGTGTTGAATGGATATTACATCTTCAAGCAAAATCACAACTTTGAAATTCCATTTACACATTCCATTATAAAGAAAATACGGAACCTCTCCATTCAATATACTCACATTTATTAAATGGAGGTTTTATTTTCAAACAAAATCAAAATTAAACTTTCAAAAAGCACATATGAATATCTCCATTCAATATACCTAAATTTATTGAATGGAAATTTCATTCCAAATAAAGTACATTATTTTGAAATGTTACTTAACATATTTCATATTTCAAAAACACTTTTGGAACTTCATTCTTTAACATATCATATTTGGTAAAGTGAAGTCTCCATTTTCAAAATAAAATCCAAAACACAAAAATTTTAAACACCTTTTTGGAATTTCATTTAGCATACTCAAATTTGCTAAGTAAAATTTTCATTTCACAAAATTTTCAAACACACTTTTGGAACTTCATTTTAGCATACCATATTTGTTAAAGTAAAGTCTCCATTTTCAATCAAAATCAAAAGAAAAACACATTAGGATTCCCTTAGCATACTTAAATTTTCTAAGGATCATAATTTTCAAAAAAAAAAAACAAATTAAAATCAAAAGAAACATATTAGGATTCTCCTAACAAACTTAAATTTGCTAAGGATCCTACTTTTCAAAATCAAATCAAAATCAAAAGAAACATATTAGGATTCCATTAGCATACTTAAATTTGCTAAGGATCGTACTTTTCAAAATCAAATCAAAATCAAAAGAAATGCATTAGGATTTTCTTAGCATACTTAAATTTGCTAAGAATCCTATTTTTAAAACTTCAACAAAACAAAACACACACGGATTTTCTCATTTAGTACACCTAATTTGTTAAATGAGAATTCCATTTTCAAATCACAAAATGAATCACAAAACCAATCAAATAAAGAAATAAAAAGATAATTCAAACATCTCAGTTAACATACCAAAATTTGCAAAGTGAATAAACTTCAAAAATCTCATTCCAAAATAAAAACAAAATTGACCATTTATTTTAACATACCTAAATTTGTTAAATAAAGGGTCCTCAAAATCAAAATTAAAACTCAAATATGAACCTATGGAAGCATCCCTCTAAACAAAAATATTTGAACCCATTTTAACATATCCAAATTTATTGAAAATAGATTCTATATCCAAACGATTCCTCTTTCTAATCAAAATCTTGAAATCTATTCTAAATCATTTGACCTCGACTTAACACTTTCAAAATGTTGAGTATATGTTCAAATTCTAAATTCAAAATTCAAAGCCAACAGAATTTGATTCAAATATATTTTCAACATTGTAGGCTTTCGTTGAGCGTTAGTTTCAGTTACACTTCAGTTTCAGTTTTAGTTGATAGAAATGGCTGCACAGAAATATGTTTTCACCTTTCCCCATGGGATGAACTTGGCCATGGATCGGGCCTCATTCGATTACACCCACCTCATTCATTTTGGATGAGGTTTTGAGAAAAGGATTACGTGAGGGCACTCTCTCACCACTATTAGCAAACCAATAACGTGAGGCGTCATTGATTGATATGCCCTCGGACTCTAATATTCTTTCGAGGAAGGCGTGGTAGTTCCTAGTGTCGACATCGGTGCATTATGTGTAGCACCAGTGTGCCCAGTTATTTCTCTTATTGCCCTAGTGAGGGCTAGCACCCACGCATTAGCACCTTCCAAGGGGAAGGCTCCCTTGATCCTAGGGATAGTCTCTCCTACTTTTGAGATTGGATCTAGCTCTTACTCAGCCCACCCTACCAAGACTCAAAGGAGGAACAAAAATCGCATGATAAAGTAGTACCATACATGCATCGCCAGGGAGATGGAGGCAATTACCGATTGTTAAGGAGTTGCCCACTATGATTTCCCGGCAGTGAACCCATTCCATCCTCTCTCTGGGTCCGATAGAGAGGATGCTAGGAGGATCCCTACTTCACCTCCACCAGCAGTTCGATTCCAGCCCAAAGTCAATCAGAGTAGGTCATATGCTGGCTTCCGTTCAGTTCTACGCTAGGTTGGTAGAGCCTATGGATGATCTGAGTCTGGGGCTCAATTTTACTTGAGATCTATCATCCCTCGTAGAGTGGGGAAGCATCTATGGCAGGAGAGGGCTAGGGAGGCCCATACTACAGCTCATATCACTAGTTGAGAGAGGTGGAGGTTTGGTCGGTAGTCAGCAGCCTCTGCACTCATTGACTTTTCTGATCGGTGCGCTACCCACATCAATCACACAGACAGTATTATACTTACAAGGACTACTCACCACATGAGGAGAGCCCCTGTTCCAAGAGAGTTGGTGGTGTCTCCACCATACTGCTCTACCCCCTATCCACCATCGCCCGTTCATGTTTCAACATCTCCAGTTCTATCGAAGGCCATGAAGGCCACATCCGGGGAGAAGAGGACCCCGTTGGTGATGTGGCTATGGCCAAGGGATCCCATCCTATCTACACCGCCTACTGTGGCGAGGCCGAGCTCTCCTGCTTGACCTTCTGCCTAGTTGTGGTACAGAAGGAATGGCGATCAAGCATAGTGGTCATCCCTTCACCATCACCACCACAGCAGGATCTTGAGATGGTTACAATAGTTGCAGAGGGAGAGGGTGGCAACCCAGTTACACCTATGACCATAGAACCTCCTAGGAGTGTCACCCGTGAGTCTGGATAAGGAGTGTATATCTTCTAGCGAGTACATCCGTCAAAGGGTTGATTCTCCAGCAACAAGGGAGGTCCGATGCCTCACAGTATAAGATGTTGATCCAACCACTGGTCAGCCAAAAGCATTCATGCCAATCCTGATTGATCATTCTTTAGATGACATTGTAGCTCACTATTTCATGAGAAAGAAGGAGATACTAGGATATGATTGGTCTGATGAGGAGAAGATCAGCTTTGATCCCAATAAAGATGATTTGTTGGGAGACTCAACTAGGGTTTCCATGATAGATACCAGAGGATCCCTCCTCAGAGAGCATCAGACTATGGAAGGTGTTGGGGATGAGTAGGAAGACATAACCAACACCTCATAGCATAAATAAAGCAGAAGGATGAAAAGATAGATATGATGGAGAAGAGTCTCGAGGATCTGTTAGCAACTGTCTTAACATTATAGAACCAAGCCCCAGTAGTTCATTCTACCATAGCTAAGATTAGGCAACCAGAGTTGGTGCATGTCTTGGACCCAACTAAGACTTTACCTCCATTAGAGCAAGGTAGCACCAGCATGTATAGGAAGGTAGTGGAAAGTACCTTCATACAGAAGAAAGATATCAAGTCCATGGTTGAGAAGTAGGTGAAGGAAGCATTGGCTCAAGCTCGGACATGTTCGATAGACCACAAGAGGAATTTGATGCAATCCAATATCCTAAGGGTTTCGTGCCACCTTCCTTCAAGAGTTTTGATGGCAGTGGAAACCAGAGGCAGCACAACGCCCATTTCAAAGCTAGTTATTGCAATGCTGGTGGCAGTGACGCTTTACTCTTCCATCTCTTCGACAGTAGCCTAGTAGGATAGCTTTTGATTGGTATACTAAACTTCCCAATAGTTTAGTAAAGACTTTTGCTGAGTTGGAGCAACTTTTTATTAAGAGATTTGCTAGAGTTTAGCAAAGGGTTAACATTGATGATCTCATTGTAGTATAACAACACCTAGGTGAGTCCCTTATTGACTACATTCTCAGATGGCATAACTTGAGTATGAAATATGAGCCACATCTATCTGAATAACATGCCATTAAGATTCTTCTTAAGAATATCCATGGCTCGGCCGCCTTCATGTTTAAGGGCTTCACCATGAAAACCTTTGAGAAATTAATTAATAAGGTAGCTAGCTTGCAAGGAGAAGCTAAACAGTTACCTTCTCTAGATGTACCAACAAAGTCAAAGCTGTAGAAGGTATGTGAGAAGAAGCTTGGGGCAGTGATAGTAGTGGATAAGGGGAAATAGCGCATCAGAGAGCAATTTGAGAGACCTCGTGCTCAGTTGCCAATGCTTTCACCTCCTCTACCACCACCGAGGTATCCCTACCAGCCGCCACAATAGCCTCCATGGCCTACTCTGCCTCATCCTCAGCCACATCATCAACAACAGCGGTACACATACGCGCCGTCAGGTAGCTATGGTCCGCATACTCTTTTGGATAAACTTAACAAGCCTTATTAATTTAAGAGGGAGGTAATTAGGAAGATCTTTAAGAATCTCTTAAAGAAGCCTGATATTTAGTCAGAACCTAAAGGCGGAGGAAGTGGGCAAAAGCCATGATCCTAACTTTTGCCACTACCACCGTATGCTGTCATGTTTTGGAGGATTGCTTCACCTTTAAGGACTGGCTTGAACATAGCTTCAAGACAGGTGTTGTAGTTCTCGAAGTAATACCTTGTGGAATAACCATCCAATTCCATTAGAGATCCTTGGTGATACTTGTGATCCATCCAAAATCAAAGAAGGTTGGGATATCTCATTATTCAAAACCTCTAACAAGATTGTTCAGAAGATCAAGAAACTTTTCTTGTAGGTGCCTGAGTCAGCTCAAACCTCTAACATCAAGGAATGTTTGCAAGTTGTCAGATCCAACTCAAGGAAAGGGGGAGCTCAGTAGCAGTAGCAACATGTGCCAGCGCGGGATAGCCCAGTAGCTCAACCACCAATCGAGTTTAGCCTTCAGTCCACCATTGCAGTTATCGCATTAGCGACCACCGCTAATTCAGCTAGTCCTTCTTCTTATAGAAGACATCTTGTATTGACAGATGAGGGCATCAAATCCCTCACCCCTCTTACTTTACTTGATTTCTACTTTGTACCTCCTATCAAATCCTAGAAATTAAAGAATAAAGCTAGCTTGAATTACATTTGTGTCACTTTTGATGGGTTGTGTGAATCTATTCCTAATAACTTTTCAAGTCTAAACAATAACTATAACGATTATGATCTTCTCTTTCTAATTCAGAGTTGGATTTTCCTACTCTGAATGCTATTGGTTCACCTCTTGAGATAGACTTGGAATCATCTGATTCTGAGGGTCCCATAGGAGAAACTATAGGTGAGCCTGATGTGCAGGTAGAACCTTCCATTACCTACCACAGAGATCACCAAGTCAACCTCTATAGTGGCAAGGTTTTACCTCCTTGGGCAACACCTCAAGATGGAAACAAATCATTAGTTTAGAGGATTGAGAAGCCCCACCACGATGCTCCACCCTTGGATATGCTTGGAGGATCAACCTAAGGTGACTACAATGTCCTCTCTCATCTAAGAAAGTTGACATCTAAATCTAAGTATATACGATGCCCTTATCTTATCCAAAGGAAATGAGGGAATCATTAATCAAGGCTCTGATCTTGAGATATGCTTAGCTTAGTCACTATTGGTGAGGGAGGCACATTATTCCGAGAAGCCTGTGGGATCACTTTCTGATGAAGACCTTCTTCTGGGAGACATGGAGCACAACTGTCCCTTTTACATCACTGTTGACATGGCCAGATTCAGACTTGCCAAAGTTCTTGTTGATCCGGGTACATCAGTGAACATTATGAGCATAAAGACCCTTGCCTATTTGAGGATCGACATCTCTACACTCTGAGGAGATCGGATGAGGTTGAGAGGATTCAATGAACAAGGTGAGGGGGCTTTAGGTTCCATAGTGTTTCTTTTGGAGATAGGTGACTAGAAGACTGAAGCCAAGTTTTACATCATTAATTCAAATACTTCATTCACCACTTTGTTCGGTAGGCCTTGGATACATCAGAACACAATAATTCCATCCTCTCTCCATCAGGGCATCAAGTTCAGGATGGATGTGAATGAATACTGTGTTAAAGGAGATCAAAAGCCATTTTCGCTAGAGGTTAAGATATAATGGATGCATACTATCAAAACACCTTTCTCATGAACTTGGACAAAACTCAAATTCAAAAGAAAAAGAAAAAGAAGAAAAAAAAGGCAAAAGAAAAATAATAGAAAAATGAAAATCCAAATGAACAAGAAAGGGTAATTAAAGAAGAAATAGATCCGCATATCACATTCCACCCATAGTTCATTCCTTCATATGGACATGTGGGTGGGATGACTCAACCTCCGCCAAGAGGTTGAGGTAGAAATAGAGGCGAGGTGGAAGACCCTGGCTATCACCAACAGGTGTAGCTCATAGAGTACCCATACTATTCATATAGACTTGGAATCCACCTGAGGACAAGTTTAATTTGATTAGCATACCAACTAACCCCTCGTGTTTCATTGGAGGTGACACTTAAGCCGAACAGTGATGAAGACCGGGCCTCCAAATGAAACAAAGTATTCGAATCAGATGCATGAAAAGCTATTAGGCAGCAGTTGGGAACCTTAGCTCTAACCTCACTTTCACCCCAAAAAGTTGAAGGTTTAGTAGTTAAGGAAGCCCCTAAATTTTTCAGCTATATGAAGCCAAAGAGATTCTTTTTAGGATCATCCTCCTCAAGTCCTAAAGTTGATGTAGAACTTGAGGAGAATTCATACAAATAATTAATGGAATTACTGTTTGACTTTTACTCGCCTTGTGTTCATAATCTTATATAGAAAGGTTTAGTTCCTCATACATGGTCCAAGTACAAGTCAGAGTATTTTGAGAAGTTGTGGAACAATACAGGCAGGGAAGCACAATCAAGAGCAGGACTAGGATTCAGTACGGTGGGTCCAGTCGATGATGATGATTACTGGTTAGTTGTTGCCAATCATTTGGAGTCTGATAGGTTCTTTTCACACAACACCAACTCTTATGAGAATGTATATTTAGAAATCTCAGATGATCCAGATGATCTCCAAATCAAAGATGCATCGCCATAATTTGAAGAGGAGATCCATTCAACAATTGATAAGCTTAAAGAAATCAACCTCGGGACAGAAGAAAATCCACGCTCGACGTACATCTATTTGTTGCTAAATGAAAAGGAAACCAATGACTTAGTTAGACTATTGAGAAGTTTAAGGACTACTTTGGAGTTATGAAGAGATGCCCGACATCTCCCTAGTAGTCCACAAGCTAGCAATATATCCTAACACTAACCCTATCAAGCAAGCTCCTAGATGCGTGATTAGAAATTGAACAATAGGTCATTTCTGAAGTCAAGAAACTGATCGATGCTGGTTCCATGAAGGAAGAAAAATACCCTACCCGTTAGTGTGTCATACAAGTTAAGAAGAAAAATGACCAAATTCACATATGCATCAATTTGGACTTAAATAAGGCATGTCCTAAGGATGAGTTTCCTCTTCCTATACCAAAACTAATGGTGGAAATCTCCTCATCTCATGTAATTTTCTCTTTCATGGATGGGTCATCTGGCTACAACCAAATCAAGATGTCTCCTGAAGATGAAAGAAACAGTACTTTCTGAACCTCGATTAGAATCTTTTATTATAGGGTCATGCCTTTTAACCTTAAAAATGCTGGTGCTACATACCAATGGGCCATGACTCAGATCTTCAACGAACTCATCTATCATCAAGTTGAGTGCTACATTGATGATCTAGTAGTCATGAGCAAAGAAAAGGAAGGCCACCTCTTTGAGTGTAGTTTTCAAATGACAATATAACCTCAAAATGAATCTTCAAGTGTGCATTCTGAGTAGCTTCGTGGAAATTCCTTGGGTTTGTTGTCACACATGGAATAGAAATAGATCCAAAAGATTAAAGCTATCTTAGAAATGTCACCCTAAGAGTTTAACTCAACTGATCATTCCAAGGGTGGTTGGCATATCTAAGATGCTTTATTTCAACTATTGGGGAGATGCAATTTTAGCACTTGTCAAAAAGGATGCCAAGTTCAAGTGGGATGACAAGTGTCAACATGCCTTTGTAGATATTAAGCAATATTTGGTAAAGCCGCCAGTTCTAGCAGCTCCTATCCCTGGCAGGCCACTCATCCTCTACACAACTGCATTGGACGACTCTCTCATAATTTGTTGGCCCAAGCCAATGATGAAGGGAAGGAGAGCTCTCTCTACTATCTCATTTGATTCATTTCAAAGTGAACTACCCACCTATTGAGAAACATTGCCTAGCTTAGATCTTTACCTTTCAAAAGCTATGACACTATATGATTTCTCATAAAGTGAACTTGATTTCTAGAACCAATCCACTTTAGTATCTCATGACACAACTAATGCTATCCGGACGTTTAGCATGATGGTCCATGATACTCTCGTAGTTTGATATCCCATTTGTACCCCTTCGTACGATAAAAGGACAAGCACTAGCGGATTTCTTAGCAGATACCCACTTCCATCGATTCGCTTAGTGATGATCTCGCTAATGAACAAATCATGAACTTAGGGGAGGTTGACAACTACCGATGGGAGAAGTATTTTGATGATGCATCTTTATTTCATAAAAGGGAAGCACCATGATCTACTCTTCTAGAAAGGCGAGGTAGAATAGTTCTTATAACTCCGATGTGATAAGATTCTCATACTATCTTTCCAACCCCGTAAAACCAATGCAAGTATGAGGCTTTGATCTAGAGTTATCCATCACAAGTTAAGAGAATCAACATCTTTGTAGATTCTTAGTTGGTCATCAATTAGATTATCGGGTCCTACAAGATTCTCAAACCCAAGCTTCATCATTACCACGAGTATAAAGTTGGCCCAAATCAGGTCACCATCTACAAGGTTCCCCAAGCAGAGAACACAATAGTAGATTCTTTGGCCAAACTTGCTAAAGAATTAGCATGTATGCAAGATGAGTCCATTCCAATAAAGGTCCAAAATAGACAAGTCCTATCTCTTATTAATACTGAACTCATCGAGAGAATTTCTCTTGAAGGGGTGGTTGCCGTGGCCTATAAGGACAAGGAGCTATATTATAGGTAACCGTTCATAGACTATTTGAACACCGATAAACTACCTCAAGAAAAGTCACAAGCCCATTAGTTGAAACTGAGAGCTCTCTTCTATGCTCTCATTGATGGAACCTTGTACCGCCGGTTCTTTGACCAGATGTGGTTACATTATTTAGATAAATATGAAGCCCATGGCATTGTAACCAAGGTATTTTTAGGTATATGTGGAGCACATCAATCCAAAGATGAAGATGAAGATCAAGAGACTAGGATACTATTGGCCTTCGATGATTACAAACTACATGGATGTAGCTAGGAGATGCCATCAGTGTCAGGTGCACGGTGTGGTCCTCCACCAACCACCCAACATTCTACACCCTACATTGGCCTTATGGCCATTCGAGTATTAGGGTACTGACATTGTGGGTCTAATCGATCTTCCTTCTTTCAAGGGTCATTGGTTCATCTTAGTTGCCACTGACTACTTTTCCAAGTGGGTAGAGGCAATCCCATTCAGAGAGGTCACAACTTATCATGTACTTTAGTTTTTCAGGAACCATATCATATATAGGTTCGGGATGCCTCAATGAATTATATCCGTTAATAGTATTGCATTTAAAAGCAACAAGATCAATAGCTTCGCCAGAAGATACGGTATAGATTAGAGATACTCTACCATCTACTACCCTAGAGCATATGGATTAGTAGAAGCATTCAACAAAACTCTCATCCAGATACTGAAGAAGACTCTTGATGACAACAAGCGGTAATGGAATGAGCAGTTGATTGAAGCCTTGTGGGCCTACCGCACCATAGAACTTTAACCCGCTTCCATTTTCCTTAGTGTATGGGTCTGAAACCATTCTACCTTTAGAAGTTCAACTTTCATCACTAAGGATAGCATTGGGTAGCAAGATCACTACATAGCAGAATGCAAAGTTACGGTTAGAAGAGCTAGAAGGTTTTGAGGAGTGTCGCTTATGGGTGTGCCAGAACCTTGAGTTGTACAAGGCCAAAATGATTCAAGCTCACAACAAGATGGTCTGCCCTAGGTCCTTCCGAGTAGGAGAACTTGTGTTAATCCTAATGAGACCAATTGTTGCCCATCAAAAGATGGGAGGTAAGTTTGAACATGAAGGCCCCTATGTCATAGAGAAGGTCTATCGAGGAGAATCTTATCAGCTTATTGATTGTAAAGGGGAACACTTAATGCTTGCAATTAATGAGCTCTATTTGAAGAAATATTACCCATAAAAATCATGTTTGAAAATAATTCTATCAATCAACAAAAATATGATTCCATTTCATCAAAATCTCTTCTTCTATCGAAGCGTTGTTTGCTTGTCTTGTGAATCTATCGTGATGTGTTTAGGGTAGGTGTAAGAGTTCCCGTGGCATCCTATGCCTCTTTCATAACACAAACACAAACTGCGGCTATCGAATAGGTGTGAGAGAACCCAGGAGGCATCCTATTTCGATTAACATGACTAAATTAGGTGTTAGAGAACCCAAGCGACTTCCTTTCTTAGTGGGAATTTCTGGTTGCCATATGTGGCACCATTTCATCAAAATTCTCAGCATGTTTAAGGTAGGTGTAAGAGAACCCGAGAGGCATCCTATTCCCTTTAATACAAACACAAAAATAAACACATATTTTTTATTTCAGGCTATTTTGAAGTGGGAGCAAGCCCCCATGGCACTCATTTATTGCCTAGGTCGGGTTTACATGCTACCTCGCTAAGATGTCACCCCGTGGTCATTTGTTGAGGATGTGAGTCCTGTGCTTTCTTCCTAACTTGACCATTGTAAACCAATGAGTTTGTTATAGACATTAGACTTCACGCCCAAACAAGAAGCTACCTCATATTGATTTTGTTTAAGAAGATGTGAGTCCTCAGCTTTCTTAAATTAATCATCATGATTTAACCAAAAGTATATTTGAGGCTTAGGATAAGTTCCCTAGAGGTTCCTTTCCTCTTGACTACATTTGAATATAAGTCCTTCGGCATTCACCTAGTCTTCCTAGTTGGATGGCACTCACCAAGACTGCAATTCATCCCAAGAATCCCCACTATGGATGTGAGTCCCCAAGCTTTCTTTCTATGCTGATTATTGTAAACTGATGGACACCTTAGGTTTGTTAATGTTTGCTATGCTACACCCGTGGATACACCACTCTTGATGTGAGTCCCCACACTTTCTAGTTGGCCCCAATACCCATTTGATATATGACTAGCCATGTCATCTTCTCTAGGGTTTTAGATTAAGCTTAGGCCCATCTCAGCATTATATTTGGATCATTTATACCCATTTAGACACTACCTGTGTTACTTATTGATTGGACAATCATCCTTTCCTAGTACTTGGTTGGAGAATTTGTTCAGCAGAATGCAGATTCTCCTTTGGAAATAGATATGTCTAGTCGATATAAGCTCCTTCTCAGTTTGATCCCTCACAAACTAATAGGGTCCACAATAAACAAACAAAACAAATAAATTATTTCGCTTGTGGATTAGGAATTCAAGCCCTAAAGGGGCCCCTCTTCCAAGTAGACATTATATCTTTAGGTAGTGTCGAGAACTCCCTATAAGAATTGCACTACTGAGTTAAGATAAATCCCAAGTACTCACCAGTCACCCTTAGTCAACTTCAATTTTTTCCACAAGCTCTACCTCAGCCATTTTGGAAGATGTAAGACTATGATGCATTCTTTCTAGCATGACTATCGCAAACCAATGTAGCTCTAGGTTGGGTTTGTTGCCCAAAGCAACCGACATCACCCCTTGTTTCTTTTGTCAAAAGATGTGAGTCCTCATGCTTTCTTCTTAAGAATTGACCATTGCAAAAGGCACTCCTTTGGTCGATAGTTCTCCTCTTAAAGCTACTCTTTTGGTTCAAGAATTTGAGATAGGTCTAGGCTAATATAAGCTCCTTCTCAATATGGTCTCGCAAACTGACAAAATTCTTCAAAATAAATTAAAAAGTAAAATTAATCTGATGATTCAAGTCCCCAATGGCATTCACTAATAAAGCCCTAGGTTGGGTTCAACTGCTTGCCAATAGATCACCCAGCAACTAGTCCCTACTTTAGAGGATGTAAGTCTACTATGCTTTCTTCCTAGTATAGCTACTGCACACCGAAATACATTCCCTTTGTTTGGATAGTCCTACCTTATTGTTGGTAGACTATTCTCTTTGGATTGGTAAGTCTGAGTTAGGTCTAAGCCTTGTGATCCCTACAAAGACATTGTAAACTAATAGGACCCATCAAAATAAATCTAAAATGAAATTAATTCTTGACTCTCTTGAGTTAATCTAAGTCCTCTGCATTCACTCAATACCTAGGTTGGGTCCAATGTTGTGCAATAGATCACCCCAAAGAATCGTCCCTACTTTTGAGGATCTAAGTCTACTATGCCTTCTTCCTAATACAACTGCTGTATAGCAAAAGACATCCCTTTGGTTAGCTAGTCCTACTATGTGCTTAGTAGACTACCCCTTTGGATTGATAAAGGGTTAGGTCAGGCATCTTCAAACTCATGCATCCATTGCAAACCAATAGGTCCATTTCAAAATCCAAAATTAAAATCGAAATAAACAAAACAAAAAATCAATCAATCTAAATCAAATTTTTTGCTTCTCCTAAGATGCAAATCTTTCTAGCTCCCAGATCCGTAATTCTAATCCTCAAGATTTCACCTTTCCTCCCTTGTGGATGGCTTGAACTTGCCTCCCCAATGGAAAGTTCACTTGTCTATCCTCGATGGAGTCAAAACAAACATAATTAAATAATCAAAAAAATTGAAACAAATTCAACCCTCTTCTTAGCGAAACTTAATGAAATAAATCAAATTTCTCCCCAGCAAAACTCAAATCAAATCAAACCTCTCATTCTCTTATGGATGACTTGAACCTGCTTTCTTAGTGGAAGGTTCACATACTCTATCCCTAGTGGATTCCTCCTTCCCTCTCTTATGTCCTTGACATAAGTAGAGCCATATTATACTAAGCTCTAGATTCCTTCTACACCTGTGTGTGTAGACCATTAGTTCTTGTGATTGTGTTGTTGATCATTTCATCAACACCAATATGTGCGATGTTCCTTATCAATCACACCACACCTATCACCTTTGTTGACCTCATTTATAAGATGAGCTCTCAACCCCCTCTATCTTATACATAAGACTCTTAGAATAGAGATCCTTAGTCTTAAGACACATCTAGTGATTAGTGGATACTCAACCCACTAGAGACTTGGAAGAGTTAAATAGGAATAGTCATGCCTTAGGGTGTTAGAAAAATTTGCTTACCCTATAGCTTGAACCATTCCTTACTTCCTTCCTTCAAGTCAAACTAAATCAAATCAATAAACCTAAATCAATTCCGACTAATTTTCTCCAAACCCAAATCAATCCCACATGATTGAAATCCATGATCAATTCCTTATGATTGAAGCCCATGATTAAAATTCCAAGTTCCAAATCTTTCCTAAGTCCTTTAATCCCCTCTTAAGGACTTAGCTTATTTAGATTCAAACTCATGAAATTTCACAACTCATTTATATTCTCATTTATACACATATATAAATGAAATATAAATTCAAATCAATGATCATTTGAGTTCACTTAGGTCAAATGGGTCAAGTTGACCAATTTGACCCATTTGACCTAATTGGGTTAGGTCATGGGTTGGTTTAAGCTTGGTTGATCATTTGAAATGTATTTCAAGCCTTGGTTTCAATCAATTTTGGTTTTGGATTGATTTCAAGTTGATTTGACCTTTTAGGTCAAGTTGGGTTCATAGTCAATTGGGCTAGTTAAGTCTAATTGGCCATTAAGGCTTTGGTCAAGTTCAACCCTGATTTAAAATGAATTTAACTTTGGTTGCAATCAATTTGGCTTAGATAAAGATTTGACACATTTTGACTTTTTAGGTCAACTTGGATCAACTTGGGTCAAGTGGCCAATTAGGCTAGGTTCGGCTCAAATGATGACTTGGACTTGTTCAATCATTGATCATGAACTAGTTTAGATCAATGGTTTCAATCAATTTGGCTTATGGTGGATTTTGGCTAGTTTGGGTTTCATTTGGGTTAAGTGTTGACTTGGTCAAAGGTTGGGTTTGACCCTATTTGGGTGATTGATTATCTTAGGATGATTGTTGCTCACAATGTGAGGCTTAGATGAGCTTAGTTCAATCCAATTTGGGTTGGATTAGAATTTGGCTCAAAAAGGTTCTTTAGGTCACTTTGGGTCAAGTGAGCCTAAATGGGTCAATTGACTTGATCAATGCTTGATTTAAGTTTGGTTGAACTCACATATGGATTTATGATTGAAATATAAATCCAATTGAGTGATTTAGAGTCAAATGAGTTTTGATTCATTTGATGATTTCAAGTTAAAAGGGTGAATATGGGATTGACTTGGGTTAGTTTGATTTTTGTTTGATGATTGAAGTTTATGTTTATATTTGGATTTATGATTGAAGGATTGATTGTTTGAAGAGAAAATCAAAAGGTTTGGATTGATTTGAGAATGATTTGGCTAAGTTCAATTTGACTTGAAAGGGTATAAGTTGGTTCTTGGTTAGATTTAGGTTTGAGTTTTGACTTTATTTTGTTATTTAAATTTATATTTCATTTATATTTGTGAATATAAATGAGAATATAAATGGGAGAAAATCTCTTGAGTTTGAAGTGATTTGAATTTGATTTGAGCTAAGTCCATAAAATAAATCAATGTGACTTAGGAAAGATTTTGATATAGAAGTGATCATGGATTTCAATCATTTGGAATTGATTCATGATTTGATTTTGAAATTGATTTGAATGATTTGAGAAAATTAATTGGGTGGAATTGATTTTGAGCTTGATTTGAATTTGAAGTTGATTTGAATTTAAAGTTGATTTTAATTTGAAATTGATTTGAATTGGAGGTTGATTTGAATTTGAAGTTATTTTGGATTTGAAGTTTGACTTGAAAGAAGGAAGTAAGGATTGGGTTTAAGCTATAGGGTAGGCATGTTTTTTCTAATACCCCCTAAAGCATAACATATACCTTATGGCTAACTCATCGAAGTCTCTAGGGTTAGGTTAAGTGTTCACCTAATCACTAGAAGTATCTTAAGACTAAGGAACTTTTATTGTCTAGAGGAGTCCTATGTCTAAGATGGAGAAGTTGAGAGCTCACTCTAAAAGTGAGGTCAACAATGGTTTACTTCCATAAAGGAGGGTAAACCACCCGCTGCTAGATTTACAACCTCCTGGAGTGGTAGCTAGCTAACTTTGACTATGCTTTAAAACTATGTGGTCAAGTCATACGTCTTACAAGATGGTTAGATGTTATTAGAAAGAAACAAAAGTCCTTAAACCCACTAAGATACTGAGCATGAGTAGTAATAATGACTTAGTCTAATGCAAATTTTATCAATTTTATTTGATTTTGGACTCTTCATTTTGGCAAATGGCTATAGGATTTTATATGTCTAAATGCATGATGAAATGGTTATTATTAAATCGAGAGAAAGAGGTATTTTCCAGGGGAGACCCTCAAAGGTCAAGCCTTCCATCATGTGGGATGGAAACTCTCTCTAGAAAAGTGAAACAAGATGACATGCATGATATTAAGCATTCAACATCCAACTAAGGGTTACTAAATCTTTTAATTATCTTGATTTAATACCTAGCTTTAATGAGGTTATGAGTTATTTAGAAAATTAGTTATGAGTTGTAGTTGGGGTAAATAAGTTTATTTTACCTAAGAGCCTAAGTTCAGACCACACATTAAATCACTATATATGAAGAAACTAGAAAAAGACATGCCATTTCATTATGAATTGTAAACAAAACATCAAATAATTTATAAACCCAATGTAAAAGAATAATAGGCATGTTGTCAGTAGTAACCCAAAAGAGGAATGGTAAATATCCCTTATACAACTCGATATGAAAGAATAATTACAAATTTATAAATGAATAATTATTATGAATTCATTTCTTCATTCTTTATGTCTCCTTCATTTCTCTTTTGGATTTGCTTGCTTCAAAGGCATCACAGGGCCTCCCAGGACAAAGCCTTATAGCTGCCTAGTCCGCCATTACACTAATCCTATTTCATAATGCACAATTACATTAAAAATATGAAAAGTAAATCTAACTACACCTGCAAAATAAGTGTTAGCTAAACACACCATAGAACCCAAGCAGTTATATGAATAGTTTGGACTTAGCACCCTACACATGGGTAATCAAGTCTGCCTATTCTAATTTAGATTATGCTTGGGGTTAAGCAACTTTAGAAGAGAACATTTATACTTATTTTAAGCACCCTTTAAGCACAATCTCCGAAAATATGATCGCTAATCTCAACCTAACATCTAATCTATGCATACACCATAACATCTAGTTTACAATATTAGATTATAAAACCAAACATACAACAAACCATGCAACCTAACATAAGGCTAAAAGTGGTGACTTAATTCTAAGGTGTGTGTGTATTAAGGATTGTGTGGTATGTCTTAACTAGGCTTTGTTATAATTTTCTAAGTAAAAAAGGATTTAATTTGAAGGATGGTTTCACTTTAAATGATTTAGTTAATTTATGAATTACTTAATATTCTCTTTGTTTCATTTGGCTTAAACTTAACAACTAAGTGTTATAATGAGAAGAAAAGAGGATCACTCTCCTTTATTCCTATCTTAAGTCACATCTAAAGTAAATTAATTAAATGAATTATATTAATAAATGGCTTATTACATATTTTAATTAGTCTTAGGTTTAGGTTCACTTTTAATAGTCTCATTCAGTAAGAAAGGCATCTTAAGATTAATTGGAGTAAACTACTATCACATAACACATGTTTGTTCATTTCTTTCCATCATATGTAGCATGCATATGATTAAGTCTTAAACATATCTATACATGCAATATGTTTTTGGCACACTTAAATGTAGGATGCATAAGTGAGTTTTATAGAAAAAAAGGATTCCCATTCATTAGTTAAATATACATTAAAATGTATGAAAGTTCAAAGCAAGTACTTCGCCATTGTTTGACCAGGAGAACGAGGTAGGAACCTCCTTGGTTCTACTTAAAGCCGTGTGTCCTTGGGTGTCTAGACTAGTTATACCTGCTATTCTTAAATACATATGGATGTACAAATATCTATAAGAATGGAAATCACACAAAAGTTGGATTTAATTTAATTGATTTATTTGTGTGAATAAATTAAAGCTCTATTCAAATTCTAATGGAAAATGCATAAGAATGAAATCAAATGTAGTGCCATTATTTAAACGGGAGTGAGGTAAAGATCTCCTTTTAAAGTCTTGCCCCTAATGTCACTAATATACCCACTAATATTCATACTTATGCAAATTAACATATGAATGAAAGAAAGAAACTTCACTTCATGCACTAAGCTTATATTCACATGCACCTCTGTATGTATAACTAATGTCACAATATGTATTATTATTCATTAATAAGCTTTTAAAAATACATTTTGAGATTTAATAGTAAAATAGCAACACATATTTTCAATTTAAGCCAACATGCAACTAACATAAAGAAATGAGAAAATAATGATGAATGATTTGACAACATTTATATAATGAGAAATAAAACATAAATAAAATTAAATTATAGGACAATCATAATTAAATAAGATCATTTAAAATAAACCAAAGTTCCTTAATGCCATTTTTGATTTTATGTTTGATTAATTTAAGAAATGTGAGAAAGATTTTCCAACCCTAGTCCCATTCCCCATATGTGAATTAATTTGATTAAAAGAAAAGCAATTAAATTTATTTTATGAATTGGTTAAGTTAAGCATGGTTTAAATCAATTAATTAAATTACCTATGTTACCTTGGTAATTAATTAAAAAAAAATTATGAGCTAATATGATATGCAAATAAATTGAAAAGTAAATAGCAATGCTCCTATGGAATGAAAGGGGCCTAAAGCAATGATATCATAATCATTAATTAATTAAGCTTAAGAAACTCACTTAATTGCTTTTATGATTTTTTTCATACATGTGAGCTAACCATAATTTTATTAAATTTTGGTTATTGAAGAAATACCAAGGATTAATTAAGGATGGATTGAATTAAATTTTAATTTAATTGATTAAAGATTAATCATTTAATTCAATTTTCTTCTTAATATCCATTTGATTATCTTTTGAAAAAGGTGACTTAAGAAAAAAAGGGTAGGGAAAGAGGCCCCACTTATTTCCATAAGCCACCCATTGAATTAAGTATGATTTAAAATGATTTGAATTCCATTTAGCAAATTAGGTTTTTAGTTAATTAATTAAATTAGGACTTTAGTTAAAAAGAGAGGAAAATTAGAGAAAAATTAGATGGAGGCTCCAATCCACTTCCCAAGTGACTTAGTCCAAAGAGTGGATTCCAAATAATTAATTATGGTTCATATGCTTAATCACCCCTTAATGAAGTTAAGAGGGTAATTAAGGCTTAATCAATGAATTTCAATTATGAAACCAATAAATTCCAAGAAAAATAGGAAGATCAAACATCCTCGAAAGTTTGGTCAAGATGGCATGAGTTTTCTGATCATCCGATCTAAGATTGGATGACCATGATTAATCTCATGATTTAGAAGGAATAAAAGATGTGTGATTTAAAACAACCATCCGCTGACATGGAATAAATAGAGATCTTTCTCTTTATAGAAATATGGATGGCGCCCATCTTTCTGCTTGATCCGAGCTCACCAAAGGTTGTATTGATTCCAAAATGATCACAATGGTTTTAATATCAAATCCCAAGCAAGATGGTTGATGATAGTTTTGCCTAGTGGAGATGAAGTATTGAGAAGAAATTTTGATTTGGAGTAGATCCCTCATGCTATGCACTTGAGCTTTGATCAAATTAGCTTGGATTTGGAGCTTGGAAAATGATTGGGATGGCTTGATAACAATGGAAGGTGTGCAAAGTTGATTGTAGTTTGGTGGAGGATTGAGCAAATAGGATTTGGAATAAGAGGAGGAGTGGAGGAGCTTGGGAGCTTGGAGAAAGGTTAGACCTCCTTACTCTCCTTATCTCAAATGAAAATGAATGACAATTTATTCAAATGAGATATATCCCCTCATGTGTGTGTGATGTGATGGGATGACAAGATCCAATCCCATTTTTTCATAAAGCTACCATCAAATGAGCCTCCATTAGGTTCAGCTAGGAGGGAAGGCTTGGGAGGTGGCTCAAGGTCCGATATGGGAGATTTCCTTTGATCCTTTGGGTTGCATGGGATGTGAGTTAACTCACCTCCCATGGTTCATGGCAAGTCCTAGTGTGCTTAGAGTGGGCTAGGAAAGCAACTTTATTTGGCACCTGGATGGCTACCCAAGTGATGGGAGAGTGGACTTTGCCAAATGGGGAAGGAATCCAATGTAAAGAGGTTTATCCAATGGCTAATCCCTTGGATGGGGCCCACTTGGCCTATGGGCAGAGGGCTGACCTAAGGTCAATTTTGGGTTTGGTTTGGTACCACCAAAGTCCCATGGGTTAGTTTTATGGTTTTGACACCATTTGGTCAAATGAGTTCATATGGGTTCATGTTTGGGTTGACCAATTGGTCAAATTGGGTCAAACCAAAGCTTGGGTTTGGTTCAAATGATGATTTGAAGAGTTTTAGTTAAAGTGGTTTCAATCAATTTGGCTTAGGTTTGATTTTGGCTCACTTGGACTCATATAGGTCAAATGGGCTAAGTTGACCAATTTGACTAATTTGACTAAATTGGGTTCGGTTAAGTGTTGGTTCAAGTTCAAATGGTTAATTGAAAATGATTGTAGGCTTTATTTTAAATCAATTTAGGTTTAATTTGGATTTTGGCCAATTTGACCTTTTAGGTTAATTTGGGCTAGCATGTTGTATCAAGTTCAATAATCAATTTGAAATGAACTTGAGCAATTTGCAATTAATTTGGGTTAGATTGTGATTTGACCAAATTTGGCTTTTAGGCCAATTTGGATCAACTTGGGTCAAATGGCAAATTGGACAGTTTGGCTCAATTAAGGGTTTGGTCATGTTCAATCATTGATTATGAGTTAGTATTAATGGTTTTAATCAATGGTGTATGGTGGATTTTGGCTTGTTTAAGTTTCATTTGGTTAAAGGTTGACTTGGTCAAAGGACCAAGTTGACTGGTTTGACAATTCAAAGTGGTTGATCACCTTGTTGATTGATTATTATGTGAGGTTTGGGTGGGCTTGATTCAATTTTGGGTTAGATTGGAACTTGGATCAAAAGGTCCTTTAGGTCACTTTGGGTGTGGACCTAAATGGGTCAATTAGTTTAGTTTTGGCTTGATTCAAGTTTAGTTGAGCTTATATAAGAGCCTAAGTTTGAAATATAAATCCAACTACAATCAATTTAGAGTCTAATCGATTTTAGCTCATTTGAAGTTTTCAAGTCAATTTGTGTTTTACTTGGGTTGACTTGAGTTTGGTTTTATAATTATAATTTATGTTTATATTTGGATAATTGATTGAAGGAATGACTGATTCAAGAGAAAATCAATTGCTTTTAGCTTGATTTGGATAGGATCTAAGTTCAAGAAATTAAAAAGACTTGAATTGGGTTTTTGTTTGATTTTGGATATGGTTTTGGCTATTTGAATTTTTATTTCATTTATATTTGGGGGTATAAATAAAGATATAAAATATCCATGAGAAAATCACTTGAGTTTGGAGTGATTTGGAAGAAAATTTGACCAAGCTTAAGGATGTAGGTCAAAAGGGCATAAGTTGGGAATTGATTTAGTTTGATTTATTTTGGTCATTGGAGGGTGGGTTTCATTTATATTTATGAATATAAATCATGGAGTAATTGGTTTATAAAAAAACCAATTGATTTTGGGTTGATTTGTATGAGATTTGGCTAAGCTTATGGAGGTAGGTCCATAGGGCTTAATAGGGGATTTTCCCTGGTTTGATTTAGTTTGATTTGGTTTTGGTCATTTGGATATGGATTTCATTTATATTTGTGAATATAAATGATGGAATAATTGATTTATAAAAAAAATCAATCAAGTTTAGGATAATCTAGGTGGAGATAGGCTAAGCTTATAAGAGTGGGTCATAAGGCTTAAGGAGGAATTTTTGGCTTCGATTTGATTTGAGGGTTGAATCATTTGGAATTGGGTTTGATTTCAGATTTGATAAATGATTGAGAGATTAATATTAAAAAAATTAATTAAATTTGGATTGATTTGAATTTGGTTAAGGCTAAGTCCATAAGAAGAAATCAAAGGGCTTAGGAAGAATTTAATTTTGGATTTGATTATGGGTTTTAATTATTTGGTTTGGAATTTGGATTTAGATTTGGTATTTGAGTTTGATTTGAAGTTTGGCTTGAGGAAGAAAAGATGGATTGGGTTTAGGCTATAGGGTAGGCAAGTTTTCCTAAGTCCCTAAGGCATAACCTATTTCTATGGCTAAGCCTTCTAAATCTAGGCTTAGTTAAGTGTTCACCTAATCACTAGAAGTGTCTTAAGACTAAGGAGCTGGTGTCTACAAGAGTACTAGATATGATGAGGGAGTTGAGAACTCACTCCAAAAGTGAGATCAACAAAGGACCCCAAAGTGTGTGTGGCACACCACACATGTATCATGTGGACCAGATGATCAACATGTCCAAAAGATCTCAAGCGCTAGCATAAATGCTCTACCCCAAAACTCGAGATATAGATCGAATCAAGATCTTAGTGCAATGTAACTCAACTTATGCCAAGAGCATAAGAGAGGAAGAAAGGATCCACTGAGGAATCAAGTATGTGAACCTTCCACTAGGGAAATTGGTTCAGATTTTCCACTAAGGATATGAGTTTGATTTCATTTTATTATAAACATGATTTGGGGGGAAAAGATCCGCATAGGATTAGGATTTGTATCCCGTTAGGGATGAGTGTGTGAACCTTCCACTAGGGAAGCAGGTTTAGATTATCCGCTAGGGATAGGAATATAATTTGGTTTGATTTTGTGGGGCTCCACTCGGGAGAGGATATGATTCGTAGCTCGCTGGGGAGAAATTTGAATTGATTTTAAGGGCACATTTGTTGAAGATAAGAGCTCGGATCTACTAATGATAAGGTGGGTTTAATTTATGATTTTATTTGGTTTAGTATCTGCTAGGGATAAGAGTGGATGGATTTAATGCAGACTCCACTTAGGGAGGATGGTGAATTTAATAAAATGAACCGCCAATGCATGGATCCACTAAGAAGGCTATATCGAGGCATATCTCATTTACAAATCTAAAGATATAGCCCATTAGGTAGGACTATCCAACCTAAGGTTTTCGGTGTGGTCAAGTCAAGAAGAATGCTTGTATACTTACATCCTCCTAAATCGAACAAGCGATCGATAGTAGAACAAATCAAACCCAACCAAGGGTGACTATTGAGAATGCTACCGTGGACTCATATCAACTCAAAAATAGTTAAAATTAATTTCATTTTAGATGGCTTCGGTGTGATGGATCCACTAAGATTATCACCCTAATCCTATCATAGATTTTCAAATCCAAAATATCTGGCCGTAGGGTAGAGCTAACCAACCTAAGAGGTGCCTTTGTGCAATGGTCAAGTCGAAGAAAGATTATAGACTTACATACTCAAACAAGGAATCATTGATAGCACAACAAGTCAACTCGACCTAAGTGCGGTCGGTATTCAACGTCATGCTAGAGATAATGCCTAGACTTACATCTTCCAAAGCAAGGATGACCAGAGGTGACTGTTGTGGAATAAGTTGACCAAGGGAAACTACAGAGAGAGTTGACATGGGGACTTATCTCAACTCAAAAGTAGTCGATGAATCTTATAGGGAGTTTCTTTGCCCAAAAGATAGGATGCGCTTGGGAAAAGCTTGGGGTTTCCTCTAATCCACAAAAAAAAAAATATATGTTTTGTTTATATGTTTGCGTGGATCATGGTATGGAGGGACCAAGAAGGGGCTCATATCAAGCTATCTGATTTGACTAAAGGAGAATCATATCCCAAAATGGATTCTCCAACAAAGTGGTGGCTACTAGAAAGGGGGAGCCCAATCCAAGAGTAACTAGTGTCTAAATGGGGTCGCTAAGGATGTGATCCAAATAGAGGGCCCATAGGTGAGGGGATTTATCTAGGACCTAAAAGAAAGTCGATAGGTATACGGGTCAGGGAGAAAGCTTGAAGACTTACATCTACCATGAGTGGTGTATCCATCGGGTGGGTTGTCACAAGATAGCGATGACCAACCAAACTAAGGTGCCCATTAGTTTGCAACGATCAATCTAAGAAGAAGGCTTGTCGACTTACATCTTCATAGACGATAATGATCATCAAGATTGTATGTCATCGACGGGATAGATGCTATCCGACCTAGGGAGACTACAAGTAGGAAGTCCCTGTACTAGACTAGACCGAGACTTAAAGTAGCCTGGAGGAAAGGAGCAACAAGGGGACTTACCCTAAGCCTCAAATATACTGACCCGGTAATGATGCTAGTCCAAGAAGAAAGTGTGTAGATTTACATCTTCTTAAATAAAGTCAACATGGGGTAGCTTACCAGTTGCACAGTAAAGCCTACCAAACTAACAAGATGCTCGTCGACTTGCAAAGTCAAGTTAAGAAGAAAGCTTGTAGACATACATCCTCTAGACAAGTAATCACTAGGGTGATACACTAGTAAGGTAAGATGTGCCCAACCTAAAATTAATGAGTGAGGTCAGGGGCTTTATCACATAAAAATATCAGACAAAAGATATGTGTTTATTTTATGTGGTTATGTTACAAAAGGATATGACGGTGCTTGGGTTTTTACACCTACCCTAAACACATCATGGTGATGTAAGCAAAAGATATTTCACCCATATGAAGAGATGGAATTTGAGATAGAATTTTATTGATAATTTATTTGAAATAAGATTTATGGATAATATTTCTTGTGTAGAGCCCATTGATTGAAAGCATTGAGTACTCTTCCTTATAATTTATAACCTAATAAGATTCTCCTAGCCTTCTATGGCAAAGGGGCCTTCCCAAATGGGTTCATACTTGCCTCCCATCTTGGACAACAATTGGTCTTTTAGAACTAAATAAGCTCTCCTACTTCAAAAGCTTCAAAAGACCAACTTGTTATGAGCTTTAATCATTTTGGGTTTAAACTTGAGATTCTAGAGAGAGGCATGTCTCCTCAACCTTGAGCTCTTCTAACCGTAACTTGGCGATCTACTCTAGGATTTTACTACCCACAAATATTCTTAATGATGGGAGTTGGACTTCTAATGGTATAACTATGACCATACACTGGAGAATGGGGTAGATTGGTGAAGCCCACAAGGCTTATTAACTGCCATGCCACTATCATTTGTCATCAGTATTTTCTTTAATATCCAGATGAGAGTTTTGTTGAAAGCTTTGCTAAGCCATTTTCCTCATGTAGTGATTGAATTCCCACCTATGTTATGTCTCTAGGCACCGAGACCAACTTCTTTGAATGGGATTGCCTACTACTTGAAAAGTAGTTGGTGCCATTTAGAATGAACCGGTGACCTTGGAAGAAGGAGGATCAGATTATGTCGGATTTAACACTCAAATGGCCATGAAGCCAAGATGTAGATTTTGGGTGATTGGTGTAAGACCACACTATTTACCGACATTGATAGCATCTCCAATGTCCATGTCTCGATCATCGGCTAAGAGTATTCTAGTCTCTTGATCTTGCCTTTCATCTTTTAACCAGATTGATGCCACATAAACTGATGTCATGATTCTACGAGCTGTTTTGTCCAAACAAGTAACCACATATGATCAAAGGACCAAGATAGGTGCCATCCACAAGAGCATAGAAAAGGGCTCTACTCACTTGATGTGCTAGTGATTTCTCTTGAGGTAGTTTGCATATTTAGGTAATCCATGAATGGTTTCCTCCAATCCAACTACTCATCCTTTTGGCAAATAACCTCCCTTTTAATAGAGAATCTCATGAGTTCTGATCATCATGGGATAAGACTTGTCTATTTTGGACCATTATGGGACTCATCTGACATGCCAACTTTTAAAGCTTGGCTAATGCATTTGCTACCATGTTCTCTCCTCAAAGAATCTTATAAATAGTAACCTTTGGGATTTGGGCCAACAACCCAGGGTGTACTTGTGTTAATGATATTAGGCTTTAGAACTTTGTAAGACCCATCAATTTGGTTAATAACTAGAGAATCAAGATGTTAATACTATGATAGTGTAATGACTAACTCTAGATAGATAATCGAGCCTCATATTCATTATTGGTGCATGGATTGGTCGATGATATCTCATCACATCGCGGTATGGAGTTACAAGAACTATTCTAACGCCTTTCAAGAGTAGATGGATCTTCCTTTGAAAGGAAGCCACACCATCAAAATATATCTTGGGGTGAATGGTAATCCCTTAAGTTCATGATTCATCAGGAGATCATCATGGGAGAATTAACACATGAAGTGGGTGTGATGCTATGAAGTCCGCTAGTGCTTATCCTTTCACCATAGAGGTACAAAGTGATGTAAAATGACAAAATCATGAACAATGCCAATCATCCGGATAGCATCGATCGATGAGATATTGCGTGGATTGATCCTAGAGATCAAGTTCACCTTATGAGAAAGCATGTAGTGTAGCTTTTGGGATGCAAAAATTAAAGGTATGCAATGTTTTTAATAGGTGGATAGTTTTCCTCAGCATGGATTAGATGATGATTGAGGTAGTAAAGTGTATTTTCTTTTCCTTCGTCATTGGTTTGGGCCAACAAAGTGCCAAGGGAGTCATCTAATGCAACCGTATATAATATCAATGGCTTGCCCGGGATAGGGGCTGTTAGAACTGGCGTATGGATAGATTGATGTCTTCAAGGCATGTTGACACTTGCCATCCACTTAAACTTGGTGTCCTTTTGACAAGTGTGAAAATGGTCGACATCTTCGATAGATTAGAAATGAAGCATCTTAGAAAATGAAATGAGTTGAGTAAACTTTTAGAGGATGGCATTTCTAATATCACCTTGATTTTCTCCGAATTGATTTCTATTCCCCGGTGCCTGCAACATACCCAAGGAATTTCCCTGAAGCTACTCCAAATGCATACTTTAGGGGATTCATTTAAAGGTTAACTTGTCTCAACCATTCAAAAATTACTCTCAAGTCAAAGAGATGGTCTTCCTTTTCTTTACTTTTGACTACAAGATCATCGACGTAACATTCAACTTGATGATGAATAAGTTCACTAAAATCCGAGTCATGGCCCACTGGTATGTAGCACCGATATTTTTAAGGTCGAAAGCATGATCTTATAGAAAAAGATTTCGATCAGGGTTCGAAACACCATGTTTCTTTCATCCTCAAGGGACATCTTTATTTGGTTATAACTATATGAGCCATCCATGAAAGAGAAGACTGCATGAGATGAGGCTATATCCACCATTAGCTCCGGAATGGTAGTGAAAATTCATCTTTTGGACATGCCTTATTCAAATCCCTGAAATCGACGCATATGCAACTTTGGCCATTCTTTTTCTTAACTGGGATGACATTGGACAAACAGGTAGAATATTTTTCTTCCCTGATGAAGCCAACATCGACGCTTGACTTGAATGACTTGCTTCAATATCTAATTATGTGTCATTAGCTTGCTTGATAGGGTTAGCACTAGCTCTATTAATTTATGAACTACTATCGGAGATAAATCATACATCTATTCGTAACTCCATGAAGCGTCCTTAAACTCAAACTCGTCAATAGCTTAAATAAGTCATCAATTTTAATATCATTTAATAATAAAATGATGTATGTTGGGCGGTTATCTTCGCCTAAGTTGATTTTTTTGAGCTCGTCGATGGTTGATCGATCTTCTCTTAACTCTAGGGCATCCTTGACTTCAAAGTCATTTAGATCATCTGAAGTTTCTAAACACACCTCCTCATATGAGTTAGCATGATTTGAAAAGAACCTATCGATTCCAAATGATTGGTGATGATTAAAATGATTGTCATCATCGAACAACCACTATACAATCTAATCCTGGTATTAATTGAGGTTGTCTGCTTTGGTTGTCCCACAACCTTTCAAAGTAATTTGACTTGTGTTTAGACTAAGTATGTGGGATTAATCCCCTCTTTGCTAAATTAAGAACACAAGTTGAATACCAATCAAAGGGCAATTGTATTAAATCTTTATATGAATCATCCTCAATTTCTAAATCAGCTTCCTGACTTGAGGATGATGCTCCTAAAAAGAACCTCTGTATGTGGATGACTTAGGGGCTTCCTTAACTACCAAACCCTTAACATTTTGAGAAGAAAGTGGGGTTATAGGAAAGGTTCTCAACTGACTCTTGACTATCTCATATGTTGACTTGGATACATTTTTGCTTTGCTTTAGAGCCCGGTCTTCATCACTATTATTGACCTCACTTTTGGAGTGAGATTTCAACTTCTCCATCGTAGACATAAGGACTTCTATAAACACTAAGAGTTCCTTAGTCTTAAATCACTTATAGTGATTAGGTAAACAATTAACCTAACCCTAGAGACTTAGAAGAGTTAGCCACAAGAATAGGTTATGCCTTAGGGGTATTAGGAAGACTTGCCTACCCTATAGCTTAAACCCAATCCTTGCTTCCCTCCTACAAACAAAGCCAAATCAATTCCTAAATCAATTCAAACTCAATTGATTTTTTCAAATCATAAATCAATTCCAAATCAAATGATTGAAACCCATGATTGAATTCAAATCCCAAAAATCTTTCCTAAGCCCTTTTGATTTCATCTTATGGACTTAGCTCAAGCCAAATCCAAATCACTCCAAATTCAAAAGATTTTCTCATAACCTACTTATTTTCTCATTTATATTCACAAATATAAATGAAATATAAATTCAAACAACCAAAAAAAAATTCAAAACTAAAACCTAAATCCAACTTAGATACAACTTATACTCTTTCAAGTAAAATCCTTGAACTTAGCCAAATCATTCTCAAATAAATCCAAACCTTTAGATTTTCTCTCCAAAAAAAAAATCACTTCTTCAATCACATACCCAAATATAAATATAAACTACAATCACCAAACCAAAATCAAACTAACCCAAGTCAAACCCATATTCATCCTTTTGACTTGAAATTGTCAAATGAATCAAAACCCATTTGACTCCAAATCACTTGCAATTAGATTTATATTTCAATAATAAGTCTATATGTGAGTTCAACCAAACTTAAATCAAGCCTTGATCAATGACCCACTTAGGCTCACTTGACCCAAAGTAACCTAAAGGACCTTTTTGAGCTAAATTCTAATCTAACCCAAATTGGATTGAACTAAGCCTATCTAAACCTCACATTATGAGCAACAATCATCCTAGGATGATCACCTCAATCAAACCAAGTCAAACCTAGCCTTTGACCAAGTCAACACTTAGCCCAAATGAAATTTAAACTAGCTAAAATTCACCATATGCCAAATTGATTGAAACCATTAATCTAAATCAATCCATAGTCAATGATTGAACTTGACCAGTCATCAATTGAGCCAAACCAAGCCTAATTGGCCACTTAAAGTTGACCCAAGTTGACCTAAAAGTCAAAATGGATCAAATCTTGATCTAAGCCAAATTGATTGCAACCAATGGGTGAAATTTATTCTAAATCACTTGTTGAACTTGACCAAATCTTCAATTGACTAACTAGACCCAACTAGCCCAATTGACCATGAACCCAACTTGACCTAAAAGGTCAAATCAACTTGAAATCAAACCAAACCAAAATTGAATGAAACCAAAGCTTGCAATACATTTCAAATGATGAACCAAGCCTAAACCAACCCATCACCTAATCTAATTGGGTTAAATGGGTCAAATTGGTTAACTTGACCTATTTGACCTAAATGAACTTAAATGAACCAAAACCAAATATAAACCAAATTGAACCAAACCAATGGCGCCCATAGGCTCAAAATGATCATTTGAACTTGACCTAACCCATGGTTTGATCCAATTTGACTAATTGGTCAACCTAACCAAATTTGACCCAACTTAACCTAAACAGGTCAAATTGAACCAATTCAAACCAAATGAACTCCAAATCACTTGAAATTTAGCCCAACCCATTTTTGAATCATTTCAAATCCGCCCAAATCAAAATCATGGCCAAATGGATACTTTGCCCTTACGTTAATGGGTATCTTATGGCCAAATTCACTTGGAATTTGGCCAATTCTTTCTCAAGGCCACTTGGCGCTCCTAGTGGTCCACATGGACACCAAGGAGGGTGGTGAACATGACCCAATGAGCTTGGGTCAGCCATGACCCAACCCAATGCCAAACTAATCAATTCAATAGGAATTGAGCACTTGGATCACTCAATGAACTCACCTGGCACATGGGCACTCACTCTCCTCCACTCCTCTGCCTAAAATGACTCACATGGGGTGTCTAACAGCCCAAAATGATCAACCAATCTTAATAATTGAGCTAAAATGGAAACTAAGCTCCACTATCCAATCAAGGAGGAGATATACTCCCACCAAACTAGAGGCACTCACTAAGCTCTAGAAATCAAAACCAAGCATCCTTAAGTTTCCCAAAGCCATTTCAAGCTCCCTTGATTTCTCCTTCTTAGTTTTGCTCAAAGTCGAAATAGGGGAGGTCCATCCCAATAGAAAATCATCATCCACCTCCATCAAAACCAAATTAAACTTGCAAGCACTATCAAGGACTTGATCGAGCTCAATCAAGTTGTTTCCCAAGTCACCATGCCATGGAAGGAGGACTTTGATCAAACATCGATTGAAGGAGAGCATGGTCAACCGAGCCATCCACTTCAAATCAAGACTTGATACCTTCAACAGAGCTTCATCTCTACTAGACAAAGCTACCTCCTACGTTGGAAGTGCCGGTGATAGCCTCCGATGAGGTATTGCTCAAAAATGATCTTAGAATAAAAATTGATCCTTTGTGAAGGAAATTGTAATCCTTGAGATCTTGACCATTGGATACATTGCTGCTTCCCTCAAGGTGTGAGGTGAGTTTGAACCATCCGAGCTCGGATGAGCTGATCGAGATGATCGATGAGCGACATCCATCTCTTGCCACTGGAGGATAGATCACACAATCCCCATTTCGCATGATTGAAAGGGCATGTGATTAAAGGTTATATCTCCTCAATTTAAGCCTAAACTATAGGATTAATCCTGGCTATCTAATCTCAGATCGGACGACCCATGGAGAAAGTGTGTCCTCCATGACTCAGCGACGGATGTGACAACTGAAATAATCTATCCCGTCGTGCCATGTAGAAAGCACACCGCATCAGCCGCCACGTGGCCCGACGGGATTAGGGGTTTAATTATCTCTAATTAATTCATTCTTAATGCTAAAACTTTCAAAATTCATAACTAATTGTAGAAAAATCCAAAAAAAAAAATACAAACTCAAGTTCATTTTAAAGATAATTCAAAGGAGAATAATATAAAATTAAATTTAATTAATTTTGAATTATGATTTTAACTCAATTTGGGTTTTATTGGAAATGTAATTAGGCTAATTACACCTTAATTACTTTAGCAATTAATTATAAACTTCATAAGGTTGATTTGTGGGATGACTTCTACCTCCCATGATTTTCTTGGAATTTATTGTTGGATTAATTAGGGGAATTGCTTATTTCATCTTTAATCCCTTTCCTAATTAATTGAATGATTAATTAACCTATTAAACAGTGATAAATTCATTAATTAAGCATGCTAATCATCATGAAATAGTGAATAGACTTATGGAATGAGATATGGATTTCTTTTCCCCTAAGTTTATTTCATTTGGATAAACACTTAATTAATGCACAAATTAATTAATGATTTAACCACCTTACTAACTAATTCAATTAATCAAACTCAAAACTAAATTATTCCAACTTAATCATCCAATTCTTAGGTAGATTCTTATGTGCAATCTAAAGGACTTCAAAGGAAATTATAATCAAACTACATGTGTGATGGTTATAAAAGTACTTAATTAAACCCTTTAGCTTAAATAATCAAAAATTGTGAGCCAATTGCATTAGGCCCTTTTATTTATTAAGTGCATTGCTGATTTAAATTCCATGTGATTACGTATCATATGTTGGCTCATAATTAATTATTTAATTATGTTAAAGTGGTATAGGTAAGAGGTAATTAATAGATTTAACTCATACCTTAACCTAAACAAAACATAAAATCAACATAATTGTTCTAAAATTAAACAAAACCAATTCACATATGGGGGAAATGGGTTAGGATCATCAAACCTTTCTCACATTTTCTAAGTCAAACCAAGCCTAATTGGCCACTTGACCTAAGTTGACCCAAGTTGACCTGAAAAGTCAAAATGGGTCAAATCTTGATCTATGCCAAATTGATTGCAACCAATGGGTGAAATTTATTCTAAATCACTTGTTGAACTTGACCAAAGCTTTAATTGACTAACTAAACCCAACTAGCCCAATTGACCATGAACCCAACTTGATCTAAAAGGTCAAATCAACTTGAAATCAAACCAAACCAAAATTGAATGAAACCAAAGCTTACAATACATTTCAAATGATCAACCAAGCCTAAACCAACCCATCACCTAATCTAATTGGGTCAAATGGGTCAAATTGGTCAACTTGACCTATTTGACCTAAATGAACTTAAATGAACCAAAACAATATAAACCAAATTGAACCAAAGCAATGATACCCATAGGCTCAAAATGATCATTTGAACTTGACCTAACACATGGTTTGATCCAATTTGACTAATTGGTCAACCTAACCCAATTCGACCCAACATGACATAAATAGGTCAAATTGAACCAATTCAAACCAAATGAATTGCAAATCACTTGAAATTTGGCCCAACCCATTTTTGAATCATTTCAAATCTTCCCAAATCAAAATTATGGCCAAATGGCTACTTTTCCCTTACATTAAATGTATCCTATGGCCAAATTTACTTGGAATTTGGCCAATTCTTTCTCAAGGCCACTTAGCACCCTTCTAGTGGTCCACATGGACACCAAGGAGGGTGGTGAATATGACCCAATGAGCTTGGGATGGCCATGACCCAACCCAAGGATAAACTGATCCCTTCAATAGGAATTGAGCACTTGGATCACTCAATGAACCCAGCACATGGGCACTCACTCTCCACTCCTCTCTAAAATGACACACATGGGGTGTCTAACTGCCCAAAATGATAAACCAATCTCAATAATTGAGCTAAAATGGAAACTAAGCTCTCGACTATCTGATCCAAGGAGAAGAGATATAGCACCACCATTCCCACTCAAACTAGAGGCACTCAATTCAGCTCTAAATCAAACAAAGCATCCTTAAGTTTCCCAAAGCCATTTCAAGCTCCCTTGATTTCTCCTTCTTTTTGCTCAAAGTCAAATAGGGAGGTCCATCCAAGTAGAAACTCATCAATCCATCATCAAACCAAATTAAACTTGCAAGCACCATCAAGGGACTTCATCAAGCTCAATCAAGTTGTTTCCCAAGTCACCAAGCTAGAAGAAGGAGGACTTTGATCAAAGTCAATTGCCATTGAAGGAGAGCATGGTCAACCAAGACATCCACTTCAAATCAAGACTTGATACCTTCAATAGAGCTTCATCTCTACTAGACTTACCTCCTCGTTGGAAGTGCTGATAGCCTCAACAAGGTATTGCTCAAAATTGATCTTAGAATAAAAATTGCTTGGTCCTTTGTGAAGAAAATTATAATCCTTGAGATTTTGATCATTGGATACATTGCTTGTGCTTCCTCGAAGGTGTGAGGTGAGTTTGAACTCCATCCGAGCTCAGGTGAGCTCGGATCGAGCGACGATCGATGGACGACATCCATCTCTTGCCACTCGGGAGGATATAGATCACACACCGTCCATTTCACATGATTGGAATGGGCGATTGAAATTAAATCACGATAGATCTCTCTTTAATTTTAGCCTAAACTGTAGGATTAATCCTTGCTATCCAATCTTAGATTGGATGACCCATGGAGAAAGAGTGTCGTATCGACAATGATGTGACAACTTAAATAACCTATCCGTCGCACCATGTAAAAGCTATCGACCATGTGCCCAATGGATTAGGTTTAATTATCTATAATTAATTCATTTTTAATGCTAAAACTTTCAAAATTCATAATGAATTGTAAAAAAATAAAAAAAAAAAATACAAACTCTAGTTCATTTTAAAGATAATTCAAAGGAGAATAATATAAAATTAAATTTAATTAATTTTTAACTGTGATTTTAACTCAATTTAGGTTTTATTGGAAATGTAATTAGGCTAATTACACCTTAATTACTTTAGCAATTAATTCCAAACTTTGTAAGGTTGATTAGTGGATGACTTCTACCTCCCATGATTTTCTTGGAATTTATTGTTGGATTAATTAGGGGAATTGCTGATTTCATCTTTAATCCTTTTCCTAATTAATTGAATGATTAATTAACCTATTAAATAATGATAAATTCTTTAATTAAGCTTGCTAATCATCATGAAATGGTGAATGGACTTATGGAATGAGATTTGGATTTCTTTTCCAATCTTTTCCCCCTAAGTTTATTTCATTTGGATAAACACTTAATTAATGTGTAAATTAATTAATGATTTAACCACCTTACTAACTAATTCAATTAATCAAACTCAAAACTAAATTATTCTAGAACTTAATTATCCAATTCTTGGGTAGATTCTTAGGTGTTCAATAATCTAAAGGACTTCAAAGGAAATTATAATCAAACTACATGTGTATGGTTATAAAAGTACTTAATTAAACCTTTAGCTTAATTACAATAATTATAAGCCAATTGATTAGGCCCTTTTATTTATTAGGTGCATTGCTGATTTATATTCCATGTGATTGCATATTAAATGTTGGCTCATAATTAATTATTTAATTGTGTTAAAGTGGTATAGGTAAGGGGTAATTAATGGATTTAACTCATACCTTAACCTAAACAAAACATAAAATCAACATAATTGTTCTAAAATTAAACTAAACCTATTCATATATGGGGGAAATGGGTTAGGATCAGCAAACCTTTCTCACATTTTCTAAGTCAAATCAACTTCAAAAAAAAAACTCCTTAAAGAATTTTGATTCATTTTAAATGATCTTATAGGATTGTCTTTAGAATTAATTATGGTGAATGAAGTCATATGCTTACATGACATTATTTCTTTCCAAGCATGATAAATGTTCTTTTCCATATGAAATCATACATTCATGTCTTTTAAAAAAAACCAATTAAATAAAATGTTTCCTTTTATGTTAAATTGTATGTGTAGGTTAAAGTTAAGAATATGAGTGGCTATTATCACTATTAAACCAAAAATTATTTCTAAAACCCATAAATTAAAGAAAATGAATGAAGTGATGCTACTTATAAGTACTTATAAGCATGCATGTGATTATAGCATAAGATGTGTTTTATGTTGTTTTCTTCTCTTCTCTTAACATGGATTTGAATAAGATTTCCAAAGTGTATAGTTCATTTGGAAAGAATGCAACACTTGCTTAAATCTATTCTTATGCATGACTTAAGAAGGATCCTCACATTTACACATGTAAATTGTACAACCAAATCAAACATAAATCTTTTGCATGATTCTTCATCTATTTATTTCTTTTGTACATTTACATGTATTTAAGAAAAGTGGTATATTTGGACATCTGGTTAGACTTTAAGTAGCCCTAAGTAGGTCTTGTACCCATGTGTAGAAAATAATGAGCCATACTCACTTATATCTTTTATACATGTGGATGTGCATCTTGTTAATGGATGACAAATCCTCTTTCTACATAATTAAAACATGCATCAATGGAACATCCAAAATTTTCAAATCATATCTCTTAGCATTCATCATCAAAGTGTGTTAAAACTTTGTACCATGAATATGCTTAGGATTATTCATATGCGTGGTATACGAGGTGGGAAGAAATAAATGGTTATGTGTCATGTGGTAGTAATCCACCTTAATTAATCTTAAGACACCTTTCTTATTGAATAGGGCTAATTAGAGAAAATCTAAACTTAAGATTAAATAAAACACATAGTAAAACATTCACTAAAGAAAAATCATTAATGAATCTACCTTAGAAATTACTTAAGATAGGGACAAAATAGAAGATCTCTTTTTCTTGTCTTTATAATATTTAGTAACTAAATGTAGGTTCATTCAAACAAAATCAAATCATAAAATAAAATTGAAAAATCAATTGAATCACTTAAAATGAAACCACCCTCTAAATGGAACCTTTTTCACTTAGAAAATTTTAACCTTAAATCCTAGCTAAGGCATGCCACACTAGCCTTAAATGGCACAAACATTAGGTTAAGTCACCATTTGTAGCTCTATGTTAGGGTGGTGCATGGTTTGATGCCTGATTTTATTTTGTAATGTAATGTTTTTTAGATGGGTGTATGTGCATAGTCTAGATGGTACATTATCTAATCATGTCTTCGTAAGAGATTGTGCTTAAGGCTAAAAAAATATAAAATAATTTTGTTATGCAGGTTGCTTATGCCCCTAAGCATAATCCAAACTAGGACAAGTAGACTTGGTTACCTATGTGTGGGGTGCTAAGTCCAAATTATTCATATAATTGCTTAGATTTTGTGGTATGTTTAGCTAATCTTTGTTTCACAGGTTTAGTTAGATTTATCTTTCCATTTTGATGTAAATTTTGCAATTAAAATTTGGAATGAATGTCATAGGGAAATTAAGGTGAACATTGATCTTAAGACCATGTCTTATATACCATGTGAAACCTTGGAGCAAACTACATCCCAAATCAAATCAAAAGGAAGAAGGAAGTGAATAAAGGAAGAAAGGAAGAAAGAAAGAAATGAAGAAATGAAGAAATGAAGAAATGAAGAATGAAGAATGAATATCTCCATAACATGAATTTTTAATTGTAATCAATTGTAATCCAGTTGTATAAGGGTAGAGCTCATACCCATTTTCCTTTTCAGGTTTGTGTGGTGGTTCCCAACCACATCGACCTCTTATTATATTATGCACATTTTATAAATTGATTGTTGTTTTGTTTATGATTGTGCAATTAGGATGGAATGATCTTCTTAGTTTCTCATTATTTTAATGAATGGATGCGATTAGGCTCTTAGGAAAAAACAAATTTTCTATCCAATTAATCCACTCAAAATTAAATTACATAACTCATAACCTCATCTGAAGCCTTGTACATAAATCAAGATAATAAAGATTTAACAACCCCTTACCTAGATGTTGTATGTCTCACATCATGCATAAAATCATATTATCTTACTCTTTCTAATGGAGGGCTTCTACCTTTGCTAGGTAAAATGGCTTGACCTTCGATAGCCATGGTGGAAACACACCTCCTTCTTTCTGATTTTGGCCCATAATCAATTTCTCATGCATTAGGCATATGAAATACCATAGCCCGTGTCAAATAAAAATGTCCAAAAATTAAAATAAAAGTTAGCAAAATTTGCATTTGATTAAGTAATTATTCATGCCCTTCATGATCTAGTATCTTAGGGAGTGTCTTTAAGAACTTAGTCTCCTTTCTAAATAAACAATAGCTTAGCCATCTTGCAAAGCATAAGACTTGCCTACATGTATTTTAAATTGTAGGAGGAGTTAGTTGGCGGCCACCCCTGTGTGAAGTCAAGTTGTGATTTATTCTCTTTTGTGGAGATAAACCATATACTGATTTTTCCTTAGATTTAGGTCATGTTTTGGCCCTCGCCAAAGCTCCCTAGATTTAAGATCTGAGGTCATTATTTTTGTTTACATGCTACAAGCATAAATCATCACCTCTTAGGCATTTCCACGATCTTATTTGTGAAATTGTAAGCTTAGATTTCTAATAAAAATTCAACTCAAACATATAATCCTCTTCAAATTTTAAAAATATAAAACCCAACCATAGGATAGTTTGGGATGCTCACTAGGCTTCCTAGTGTCATGAGCATCCCCTACTCATCTCCCATTAGTTTCAATAATAACTCCCTCCTTTTGATCAATCCCACTTGATTTTTCAAAAATTAACCAATTTGTTGATAGTATTAACTTTAAAATCTTTGGAGATAATGATCATTTACCTTAATCGAGAGTATTCTTAAGGAATCTCATACCTTAAGATGTAATAAACTATGAGAGCTTGCCTCCATAGGGAACTTAACGAACCCAATTTAAATAAACCCTATTTTACTTTTCCATGTAAAGTAGGGGAAGATCTCTGGTACATTCAAAGACCCATTATTCTTAGGAGTCTTTATTAGGTGATTAGGTCCATTGTAGGATGGTGACTTTTGTCTCTTGAGATAGTACATCATTCCTCAATGTTGCACCCGATCACCCTAATGAGTACATCTGTAGATCTACATGGTGTCCCAACAACACATTTTTCAATTTGAATTCAAAATTAAAACACCATAACTATCATGCTCAAATGTCACCTCAAAAGGGATCTACTACTGAGAAGAGCTGGCTGGTGTGCTAACCACATAAGACTCATCCTTTGTACTAGATTGTAAGTCTATGTGGATAGCAAATGTACTCCTGGCTAGGACAAACCTTCTATTGGGTGGCCAATAGGGAGGCTTTCCACCTCGGGGGCTTCCTCTGAACTATCCTCTGCTTTTGCATGGAGGTCGGGTCATCCTACCCATATGTTCGAATGGAGTAACAAACTTTCAGTGGAATCTAATGTCAAGCTCTATATCTTGCCCTGAGTCCATGTTTCGCTCTTTTTATTTTCTTTTTCTTTCCCTTTTTATTTTCTTTTTCTAATTCATTTTATTTTTCTTTTCTTTTTTTTGTCCCTCTTGGGGATCTTGACTAGATTCATGAGAATGGACTTGTTGATTTTAAGGAAGGAAAAAGGCTGCATCTTCATATATCCTGATCTTATGAACTATGAAGGGTTTGAGATCTCCTTTGACGTAGTACTCAATTCCACCTCTCATGAACTTCATGCATTGATGTAGAGAGGATGTAACTGTGTTGTTCTCATGTATCCACAGTCTCCCAAGCAAGCATTGAAAGATGTATTTGAGTCTATGATATGAAACTTGGCTTCAGTCTTCCAATCATCTATATATAATGTTAACACTATGGAGCTTAAGGCCCTCTCACCTTGTTCAATGAATCCTCTCAACATCATCCTCTTTTGAAGTTTAGAGATGTTGATTCTCGGGCAGGGTTTTAAACTCATAATGTTGACTGCTGCACCTTGGTCAACTGGAACACTTGATAACCTATATCTGCCAACATCCACTGTAATGTAAAGAGGGTGGTTATGCTCGATCATTATTAAAAGAAAGTCTTCATCACTGAATGTAACTCCTAAGATGTCCTTTGAGTGGTGAGCCTCTTCTTCAATAGCAGTCAGTGAGCTAAGCATATTTTTAGATCAAGGAGAGCCTTGACTAGAGATTCCCTCTTTGGATAAGACAAGGGCATCGTATATGTTTAACTTAGTTGGCACCTTTCTAAGATGTGCTAGGATGTTGTAATCAACTCTAACTTGGTCCTCCACAAGCATATCCATGGGTGGAGCATCTTATGGAGGGGTTATTAGCTCACTAGAACCAATGACTTATTTTCCCTTATCAAGAGGTGCTACCCTTGGAGGTAGAACTTTACCACTGCATAGGTTGACTTCAGTGACTTCTTGGAATGATGAACATGTGAAAAATTCTACTTTCTCATTAGTCATACCTGTAGCTTCTCAAATGAGATCTACGGAGTCAATTGAATCTAAGTCAATCTCAGGAGGTGAACTTGATTGATTCAGAAAGGGAAAGTCTGTTTCTAAATTAGAAGAGAGTAGATCGGAATGACTAGAGCTATCATTATTATTTTCTAGACTTGGAGAGTTTTCAAGAGTAATAAAATCTAAAGTATTGTGGTGAAATTTTTATAATTTGATTTCTAAAGAAGTAAAAATATATACTTCTATCTTTACTCTATGTGGGATAAAAATGAAGATAGAAATAAACATCTCTTTCTTTTTATGTATTTTTGATACCATATAGATCCACAGATGTTCTTATTGAGGGTAATCGGGTATGACATTGAGGAGAGGTGTACTATCCTAAAAGATAGAAGTCACCACCCTACAATGGACCTGATCACCTCAACAAGGACTCCTAAGGATAATAGGTATGCATGTATACTAAAGATTCTTACCCTACTTTACATGGAAAGGTAAAGTAGGGTTTATTTTAAACTGGGTTCATTGTTTCAAGGCAAGAAGTTAATTACATCCTAAGGGATGAGATCCCTTAGAAATACTCTCAATGTAAATGATTGTTGTCTCTAAAGATTTCAATAGGTATCAATCGATTAGTTTGTTTTGGAAAATCAAATGAGATTGATCAAAGAGAGGGAGTTATTATCAAGCCAAAGGAAGATAAGAGATGCTCACGATGCTAGGAAACCTAGTGAGCATCTCAAACCCTCCTGGGCTTTATAATTTTGAAATTGAATTATTCATTTGAGTTGACTTTTTATTAGAAGTTTAGGGATTATGATTCCACAACACAAGGTTATGGAAATGCCTAAGAGGTGAGGATTTATGCTTATGGCCCAGAGAAGAGAGAAGCAACCTCAGAACCTAAATCTATGGAGCTTTGGCTAGGGCCAAAAGCATGATCAAAATCTAAGGTGAAAAATGGGTATTTTGTTTGCTTCCAGAAGAGAGGACAAACCACTCGATTGCTTAGACTTACAACTGCTTTGGGGTGGCTACCAACTAACTCCTCCTAGGATTTTAAATTCATGTAGGAAAGTCATATGCTTTATGAAAGATAGCTTGGTTGTTATTTATTTAGAAAGAGACTAGATCATATGAGGGCATGCTTCAAATGACCTAAATTTAATGCAAATCATATTACATGTTATTTTCATTTTTCGAAAATCATTTGACCCAGGCTTATATGATTCATATGCCTAATGCATGAGAAGTAAGATTATTGGCCAAAATTAATGAGAAGGGAGAGGTGTGTTTCCACCATGCCTCTCAAAGGACAAGCCAAGTTTCTCTAACAAAGGTGGAAGCTCTCCAATCAAGAGTGAAAATAATATGCATTTATGGATGATATTATAAAAGAAATACTCATCCAGTTAAGGGGTTGCTAATTCTTTTATCTTGATTTTTAGCCTAAGCTTTAGGTGAGGTTATAAGTTCTTTATTTTAATTTTTGAATTGTTAAGTATGATAGAAGATTTATCTTTCCCTAAGAGCCTAATCCACATCCAGGTCATACGTCAAGCAAGGAAGAAACTAGGAAAAGTATGCCATCTTAATGCACAAACTAAACAAATCATCAATCAATTTATAAAGCTAACGTAAAAGAATAAGAAGCCATTTATGGTCGGGAACCACCGTACAAACCTGAAAATAAATTGGTTAGCCGAGCTCTACTCTTATACAACCTGGATCACAAATGAATTAAATACAATTAAGCAAGGAATTCATTGTTATGAAGGTCTTCAAGCTTCATTTCTTCATTCATCTTTTCTTGTTTCTTCTTCTTTTCTTCTTTCTTCTTTGGTTCCTTCTTTTGGATGGTTAGAAGGTGATTGCTCCAAAGGCTTCACATGGTGCATAAGATGAGATCTTATTACCAATGCTCATCCTAATCTCCCATAACAATCATTCTAAAATCCTAATTATAAAAAAATACAAAAAGGAAAAGTAAATCTAACTAACACCTATAAAATAGTGATTAGCTAAACAAACCATATAAATTCCAAGCATGTATATTGGACTTAGCACCCTACACATGGGTAACCAAGTCCACCTGGTTTTTTGGATTATGCTTAGGGTATGAGCACCTACACAAGAAAAGTTATATTTTTATTACAATGCCCCTTAAACCCCTACAAAAATAATGATTAAACTACCATTCATTATATGCACATTCACCCTAACATCCAGACTAAAATAGAACATCACAAAACAAAAGCAAAACATCAAGCAATGTATCGCCCTAACCTAAAGCTAGAAGTGGTGGCTTAATCTAATGTGTGTGCTTTAAAAGGTTTGTGAGGTATGCTTAACTAAGGTTTGGATTTTCTAAGTGTGAAGATGTTCAACTTAGATGGGTGGTTTCATTTAAGTATTTAGTTGATTTGGGTTGATGTTATTTTGTATTTTGGTTTGGTTTAAATAAATCCTATAATTAATTACTAAGTTTTAAAGAGATGGAAAAGAGAAGAGAACTTCTCTTTTCTTCCCTACCTTAATTAATTTCTAAAGCGGATTCATGTTTAGTTTTGTTTTGTGAATGTTTTAATATGTTTTTTAATTTATCCTAAGTTTAGATAAATTCTAAACAAACCTTTTCAAAAAGAAAGGCATTTTAAGATTAAATAAAGTGAACTACATTCACAAAACATACATCACTTCATTTCTTTCCCAACATGTATAACATGCAAATGAATGAATCCTAAGCATATCTATACATATAAATGAAAATGTTTAGCACACTTTATGATGAATGCTAAGTGGTTTTACTTGAGAAAATTTGAATACTTTATGATGCATGATTTTCATTAAGGAAAGAGCTTTCTTATCCATTCTTCTCATGCACACATATATGTATGAAAGGCATAAGTGAGTATGACACCATTGTTAACTAGGGGTGTAAGGTACAAGACTTACTTAGGGCTACTTAAAGTCTCGCAAACCCTGGGTTGTCCAGACTAATATACCACTTTCCTTAAATACAAGCATATGTACAAAAGAAATGAATGGAAAAGAAAGGATGCAAAAAGTTATACTTGATTGTTTGATTTTGTTTATGTAATTTATATGTGTGAATATGAAGATCCTTCTTAGGTTGTAACATGGAAGGGGATAAGAGTAGATTTGAGCAAGTGTTATGTTCTTTTAAAAGAACTATACACTTTGTAAATCTTATTCAAATCCATGTTAAGAGGAAAGAAATGAAGCAAACATAAAACACATTTTTATATTCACATGTAAACTTATAAATAAAATATAAGTAACAAACTTTTAGTTTTGGAAATTGATTCATATATTTTAAAAATAATTTGGAATTTAATAGTGATAATAGCCATGTATAATTTTACTTTAAATAAACATGCAATTTGACATGAAGAAAATATTTCACTTTCATTTTGATTTTTTGATTGGAATGAAGGCATGAAATTCATATGAAACACACATTTAGCATTTTAAGAAAGAACTAAAGTGATGAAAGCATGTAAACACATTCTCCTAATTAATTCCTAAAGACAATCTCATGAAATAAGAAAGTTTAAAGTAAATCAAATTATTTTTTAAGAAAGTTTGATTTTGTTTTGAGTTTGATTTAATTTGAGAAATGTGAGGTGAGCTTGCTGTTCCTAACCCATTCCCACATGTGTTGGTTATTTTAGTTTAATTTATAGGTGATTAGATGATTTTTATATGTTACTTAGGTTAAGGTATGAATTAAGCATGTTAATTACCCCTTCCCTATACCACCTTAGCATAGTTAATCAAATAATTATGAGCCAATGAATGACATAAAACCACATAAAGAATTTAAATCAGTAATGCATCTAGTAAGAAAAGGGCCTAATGCATTTGTCTCATGATTAATAATTAATTAAACTAAGAGGTTTTAAACACCCTCACACATGTGAGTTGAGTTTTGATTTCCTTAATGCACTTAGGCTCTTGAACACCCAAGCATCTACCCAAGATAGATTAATTGATTTATGAAAAAGTTTTATGAAATTAATTAAGGGGGGTAATTAGTGAATTAACCCTTAATTAAGGATGAAATAAGGAAGAAAAAGGGGTTTAGGGAATATCTCAAAGAAAGTATCCCAAAATTATTCCCTAAACCTCATACTCACTCAATAAAACTTAATAGACTCAATTAGAAGGTTAAACCACTAATTATGCCTTTAATTAAGCTTAATTATATTAAGGGAGTGATTAAGGAATAAACTAGCAATTATCTTAGTTAAGCCACCAATAAATCCTAAGAAAATTAGGGGAGGCAGGAGTCATCCCACTAATTAAGCACAAAAAGTGTGGGATTAATCACTAAAGTAATTAAAGAGTAATTAACAAAATAACATTCCCAATAAAACTAAATTCAGAGAAAAATACTATTCAAAATTCATTAAAATCAATTTTAAAATATTTTATATTAAATTATCTATCAAATGCAATTTATTTCATATTTTTTCTAATTTTTCTAGGCTTAAATATGAATTTTAGAAGTTTTCATAATTAATTAGAATAATTAAATACATTAATTAAGTTTTTAATCCCGCCACGTAATCGCTAACGTGCATGCACTTTTCACGATGCGATTCGAATGGATACTTAACCCATCACATCAGCCACGTTCCATTTGACTTCCTCAGACTAGTCTCCTTGTTGATTAGTTTCTCAAATGTTTGGATGGTAAAGCCCTTATGCATGAAGGTGACCGTGCCATGAATATTCTTGAGAACAATCACAATTGAATGCTATTTGAACAAATTTCATGCAGATTTCATGCTCCCGAGAATATAATCAACAAGGGACTCACTAGGAACTTGTGTAGCTAAAATGAGGTCCCCTACAATCACTCTTTGAAGAGCTCCAACAAACTTCTTGATGAAGAGGTGCTCCAACTTAATTAAAGTCCCTACCAAACCATTAAATTCGACATACCAATCAAATGCAACCCTTGTTGGTGAAAAAAAGACTGAACAGTGCATCATCGACAATCAAGATGCAACAATTGGCTCTAAAATGTGCAATATGCTAATGCGAGTTCCCATTGCCATCAAAGATTTTGAAGGTTGGCGACACAAAAACCTTAGGGTATTGAACTACTTAACAATTTTCTAGGTATGGTCTACCCTTTGGAATAGATGAGCTCCTCCGGGCTTGTGTCATTGCTTCCCTCATATGCTACTCTACCATATTTTTAATATCCTTCTTATGCATGGAGGTGCCATATGTAACCTTCATATGCAAGCTATCAACATCATCCTCTGATGGAGTGCACCTAGATGCTCTAAGGTACCAACTCGGTTGGCTACCATAGGGATGGTTGTCAAACTGGGGTTGAGTTCTACAATGCTGACACCACTGCCATCAACACCTCTGTTTTCTATCCCATCTTGTTAATGTGATCATCCCTTTGTCTATGCTGGTGGAGGAGGTTCTGAGTCGAGTGAAAAGTGTCACCTTCCTTTAGCATAACACCTTCCTATGTTGATCTCTACAAGGATCCCCATGTATCAACCATGTGGACTTCAAATGTCATCCAACATGTCATCTCATCAAGATCGTAACTCTATCCTCATACTGATTTGAGTGGTCACTCTAAGAATTCATCTTTTCTGGACAAAGTAGTCTGTTAATATGGCATCTATTGATCAGTTTACTATGCCTAGCTGGACTGGTATAAATACTTGATGACTGCTAGCTAGATCGTGTTCCTTGCATCTATGCAATACACTTACTATCAAGACTTCTC